>VXBL01010157.1:190169-213572 GCA_013400195.1 Aramus guarauna | reverse complement strand
TTTTTTTTTTTTTTCCTTTTTTCATTCTGTGAACAGTGACTAAAACCAGATGAGCTGCTGCCAGGATTCCCGAGGTGGTGTGTGCCTAGTGTATGCAGCTGTCTAGGGGAGGTGTTCCTTTCACCTGACTTTTACATGGCAAATATCACTGGGCAGTGTGAGATACATTGGTGGGCCCTTTGTGCAATGGTGGTGAGTGATACACTCCTCCAGAAGAGATGCCTACGCAGGAGCACCAAAAGCAGGGGACTAGGACCTGTGGGATAAGTCAAGGTCTCTCTTGGAGATGGGCTAGGTACTGGGCTTAAATCAGACACCTGCCTTGCAGATGACTGGTTATGTTTGACTGTAAGTGACTGATGTGGAGAAGGAGGCACATGGTGATAACCATTTAGAGGTTGCATCTTGAGAACTGGCCAAAGCTATGTCTCTATGTTGTTCCATGGTTCTAAGCAGTAACCTTCCAGTAAGGTGCACCCATACCAGTGTCACACAAGCTTCAAGTCTCTTCACAATCTCACTATTCACACTCTGCCACAAAATGCTTTTGCTCTGGGGCCATGACTTAAAGTACCTGGGAATGATTTGAATCAACACAGTAGTAGCACAGTAGTGGCTATGGACAAAATGCACTAAATAATTGGATTTTTTTTCCTAATAGAAATAATTTAAAGATAGAAAAATCCATTTAAGCTATTGTCCTGGTTGCNGGCTTTTGCTTTACCTATTAAACTGTCTTTATCTCAACCCACGAGTTTTCTCACTTTACCTTGTCCAGTTCTCTCCCCCATCCCGATGCGGGGAGGGAGTGAGTGAGCGGCTGCGTGGTGCTCAGCTGCCGGCTGGGGTAAAACCACGACAGCTATGCTCTACAATAAAAGCCAAATCCAGGCATGTATCCAGGCATATAGTTTTCTTCTACAAATAAATGTCGCAGCTGTCCATTATAACTGTGCATGGAAAAAAGTGGTCTTCAGGATGTGTGGTGTATTCTTTGTGATCAAGTTTTTGCTACCATAGTATTCTAAGCATGTAAATGAGGAAGGATCTGAAGTGAGGAGTAAAACCTTTAATGAAGCCAATAAAATAAAAAACAAGCTTTTGGATATAGAACCATCTTTCAGGTATGTTTTTTCCTTTGTCTTTCAGAAGGATGATGGCTTTCTTGTAAAAGTACAAAATTATATCTTTCTGCTGAAAGATAAATGAGACATTTTCATTGACATCTGAATTTAATTTGGTAGAATAAAATGCATGTTCTTTTCTGAAGTTTGCTTTTGAGAGATAATTGTTTCTTTGTCATTATTATTTCTAGATTTCTCAGTGGAGGAACAAACAGGAAACAGTTGGCAGAAAATCATATCATTAGCAGCCTTAATAAGCTTGGGTTATAAGGTTTTTTTTAAAGTGTTCCTCTTTTAAATTAGTTTTTTGTTTTAGCTCTTTATACTAGAGTTCCTCATACATATCCGGTCTCCTGAAATCTTCCTTATAGATCCTGTGTTTCATGACACCATCTTGCTCTTTTAAATTGAAAATCCATTATTTTCAACTGTTGCTCAAAGCTACAAAAAAATGTCTGCTAAAAAAAGTTACCAGTTAAATAATTACCTCTTCTTTTACATTATCAAAATAGCTATTTAGAATAACTTCTATTAATTCATTAAAAATTCACTGAAGTGCATCTATGACATGGGTTAATGAATATGCAATGAAAATGTGCCTTCGTATCTTGTCTGTCAGTTTTCTTCTCCTGATATCACAAGAGCTCTGGAATCTGGCAAGAGATTTTGCATTTTAAGGTAGTTTGATTCATCTGATTTATATTTACCACCTCCATCTCTGAAAAAGCCAGCACTGTTCCCAATGCTCATATGTCATTAATGAACACAGAGGAAAATTTGTATTTATTATCTCTGACTAATGCTATTTTACAGCTTTCAAAGATCCTCTACATCCTGTCATTTAGGTGGATGGAAAATCTGGGAGTTTTGCATTACTAAGCTTGGCTCCCATCTAGCCATGCATTCATGACTGAAAAGTATGCCACATCACTTGATAAAGAAGAGATAATGAAGTGTAATCAGCTTTTTCAATGAATGGCAAACCTCCCAATGACTGGCAGGATTTGTATTTAGTAGTTATATTTTTTCATGAGCTCAGTTTGCAAAAGCATCATGCAGCTTTCATTTCTAATCCTGCTCTGTGTGCAGTGTTCTTGCAGGCCAAGTTTAGCCCTCTGGGCATCATTGCTTTCAGCCTTAATTGTCCTCTTCAGGATTTTAACGTCAGTTACTCCTTAGTAAAAAAACTTCATATCCACTCTTCTGCACTTTTGCACCTCTCCTTTTCTCCTAAACTTGATTTGATTTTTGCCATTTAAGGGCTCCTTTTGCTAAGAACTGTCTTGTTCTTTCAAAAGTTCTTGTTCTCAGTCTTCAGTAAAGGAGCTACAATTTCCCTCAGTCCTCTTTCTGGGTTAATGAAAACCCCCTTGGAGAAGTGCTGTCCCTACCCTTTCTGGCTTCTCTGCAGGCATGCTCATCAAGTCACACAGCCCACATTTTCCCCATGTCTATGACATGACTTGCAGCAATATGGAGCATTCATTGCTAACATAGAGTCCTGTCCTTCAAATCCATCTGAGTGGCCACCATGGGGAAAGACCAGATGACTGGAACCTGAAGTTGTGAGACAGACATGCCCAGGATGACTTTCACATTACATAGTTGCAAAGGACTATAGTTTGAAAGGTTCTAGCTGTTATAACTCGGTCAAGTTTGGGCAACGTTGGTCACGATAGACAAGATGAGTTAAAGTAGCTGTGGAAAGTAGAAGTTAATAACAATTGAAATGTGTACAGTGTTCCAAAATATTTGTGCCACGGAACAGTTATAAAGGAAAAAATAATAAAATACTTGCACTACAAGTTACCTCTGAAAAAAAGTTAGAAAAAACACACTAAAATACTCCTTTCAAAATTCTAAGACCATTATGGCACATGTAGTCTTTCGTCTTATTCAGTTATCAAGCCAATGCTTGCTTGCTTAATTAACTGGCTTCAGATAAAGCCACTAAGGAGGGTGATTCTCTGTTGACTCTTGTTTCCCAAATAATTCCACAAGTCTAAAAATGCCCACATCATGTTTTACTTTCCTGTGAGTAATGAATGAAAAAGAATTATAATTAACAGTAACATTATGGCTGCATGATGAGAGTTTGTGTAAAAACTCAATGCTCAAGGTAATGATTGCATGATTACACAAGGCATTCCTCTTATTACTATGGATACATATGTTTTTAATACCAGGTATTAAATCATCAATATTAAATCACCAATTCTTGGTATTAAATCATCAATACTCTTTTCCCTCAAAAAATTGAAAATAAAGTACTCAATCTGCCACTTACATGAAAGGTGTGTTTCTTTCATTCAGTGATTTATTCATCCTTCCAACCTTCCTAAATTTGCTGTCGTATTCTCTAAACATAAACCAACACTTTTTATGGTGAACATGACAAATTTAGGGCCCAGAGGTATCACTAGTGTTGTGTCCAAAAAGCATTGCTCATTTTCCACTCTACACTAGCGTTAGCTTTTTGTTGGAGGCCTTTTGATGGCATTTTAAGAACTACATTTTCTTCTTCCTGGCATAAGCAGTAGGTCACTTGTTTCTTCTTGGATCTCAATAGCTTTGGCACAAATCCAAAGTGAGGATATCCTCTTTCCTCTGTGTTCCATAACAGACCAGCAAACAGATAGAAGTGGGGGAAGAAAAGGGAATTTACATTCCTCTCTGTGAATGTCACAGCAATTTGAGAGCCAAGCAGAAGACAGCAAGCTGAAAGTTTCACTACTCACAGTGGCCTTGGTCAGATGGGATGGCCAAGGTGCCCTGCATTGCTCTTGACATTCAGTTTGAGGGGTGACATGGTTTAGGCCCCGCCGAGCACCACGTGGCCTCGTGGGTTGCGGTAAGGACAGGTTACTGGGACAGCAAGGGAGAGGGAAACAATCAACAACAGTACTGGTAACAGATATACACAATGGGTGATAACAGAAAGCAATTTACCAACACGACCACTGACTAGATGCTCAGCCCATCCTGGAGCCACGCCAAACCCGCCCCTCCCCGACCACCCCCCTGTTATGGTGAGCATGGTGTCACTTGGTATGGAATAGCCCCTGGCCAGCCTGGCTCACCTGGCCTGGCTCCTTGGGAAATTAACTCTATCCTAGCCAGAGCCAGGACAAGGGGTTACCTCTCCCTCATCTCCAGAGGCTGTGTGAGCACTTGGGAGGAATTGCAGAGACTCTTCGCCTTGGTTCCGTGCTCTGCAAGGAGGCAGACACATCATATTCTGTCAGCCTATCTCTGCTGCTCCCTGAGAGAAAAGCTTTTGAGGAAGGAATGCAGATCTGCTTAAACCATTCTATCCCACCAGCTCCCTTCTTCTAATGAAAATATTTTTGAAAACATGTTGATTTTGACCAGAGGCCAGATGCTGACAGCTGTTTCTTACAGTAATATCTTACTCCATGATTATCTATTGACTTCAGTGATATCCCTTATGGAGTAAGGTGCTACTCAGTTAAAACATCCACATTGTGAACGAAAGTTATTATCCTGAGAGACCTTTGGAAGTCCTGCGATTAGTAGCCAATGATTTTTACATCATTATAGTGGTGAAGGGAAGGTTTCTTCTTTTGAATCAAGCAGGGCATTTCATTAGCTATTTCCTTCCTGGCATTCTTTGGCTACATCCCAGCTGGCAGATCATAGGGAATTTGGAGCACCTATATCCAAGTGCACATACTGGCCCAATCCTGACTTGATATCAAGGCCAGACCCTGATGAGCATCAGGCCTCTTGCTGTCCCATGCCAGAGACCAGAAGCTTTGGTCCCAAAGGCACACAGGATATGCGCGCTAGCTGGTGCTTTACGGCTTTCACAAAACAGCTAGGCATCTGGATGAATGTACTGGCCTATTTTAGGATACGTGATAAGAGTCCTTATGGGTAGCAGAAAAGACTTGTAAAATTACCTGATTACAAGAACTCTTTTGGCATTCAAATTTTGATACGATTCAGCTCTAACATTATGTACATTCACTACTTTATTCCCTTGGATATAGGAGGATTCTTCATTTGGATAAATGGTCTTTCATGTATGGGGAATGAATACATTATGTGATTTACTATGGCAGAAGTAGTTTTATCACCTTTCAGTTTCCTTTAGAAGCCTACAGATCACTGAATAACTCCTCAAGTCTCTTAGGAGTAAACAGCCAATGTGACTTTGAAGAAAAGGATCAATTTGCTTTCTCTAAACTTCCTAGGTATTCTTATTGGGATTTACTGTTTAATTTTTAAAAACATTGATAATCTGATATTATTAGCCAGACTATGATAAACTAGTTGATAATGACTTGTGTCTATTTTATCATAAATCAGAATATAGATATTCAATATTTAATAGAAGTTGCACACTTTTAACAAAACATTGTAGGTTTGTAAATGCCAGTAAATAATGGGACAACACTGACTTCAGTGTGTCCAGGATTTTATCCCACATATGCCTCATATCTGTTTTATTGTATTGCTCAAGGAAATGTGGATTAAATATTTTTTGTGAATAAACCAGACTAGAACCTAGACCTGTGGCATTATGTTACTTTCAACAAAATAAGACCTCTCCAGAAAGCTTTAGTCATTGTCGAGTGAAGGAGGAATACAGAAATATCAGTGTTTATTTTTAAAGAGGATATTTTAGGGTAAAATATTAGTCTCACTAGCTTGTATTTCATAAGTTTGTTTTATTCTATTCTTTTTTTTTTGATAACATAAGTGTTTATTTGAACAACAGTTTCAAAAGTCCTCGTTAAAATACTTCTGGCAAACACTGCTTTATCCAGAACTGGATTATAGAGAATGACAATTAAACAGAATCACTTAACAGCTGATAGGCACTTTTGACACTAATTACTAAAATGAAGTTCCATTAAAAAGAAAGCTTTCTGAGCACTGGGAAGCAAACTTCACTGTGATTTTCTTGAAGAAAACCAATTCATCCTTTCAGAGATTATTCTTTTTGGGTCTTCATCCAACAAGACTGTTTAATCATAATGGGTACAACTGCATGTTTGAGTATCTGTAATATAAAATACTGAAACAAGACTTTTGTCAGTTTAATGCAGCTATTTTTATGTTATTGCTTTCACTCATAAAGTGTCATGAAGACTTAAGGTTTTATTGAAACTATTACTTAATGTTTGATGGAAAGCCTCAGTTTCCAGAGAAAAGGAATCTTCCCTCTCCCCCTGCTCGTCTCTCCCCTCTCTCTCCCCTCCTCTTCCTGCCTTTGCTCATTTTTCCTTCCCTTTTTTCCTTCCCTCTAACTGTCAAGGTTATAGAGCAGCACTTGAAATTTGTGACCAGAGTACACATCAAAAATCTCTGAACAACCCCAAATAGAAAACAAAATGCAGTGGTCACATGCATGTCCACATGCATTTATTTTTCATGAGTATTAAGCAGGAGACCTGCTTATGAATATTTAAGGTTGACCTCTTGCATCTCATACTAACTTCCTTCTCTTCCCATGTCCATTCAAATGTAGACATTTTTAACTGCTGAACTGCATTATTATTAACTGCTAAAACCAGTATCTCCCTCACGCCTCTGCTCTTGTGTCTTACTGCATCTCATGCCATCCCATGTCACATTCTCAGATAACCAGGGCTTTCCTTGCTGTGTCTACCTGAAGGCCATGAATTAAGGCTTATCAAAATCATCCCATCTTCTACTCTTGGCTGCACTTTTCACCTGAGAAGATTACAGAGCAGACATGTAAAAGGTGAGAAACAGATTGCCTAGTCTTCTGCTGAGAGCTGCTCAGATGTCATGGAGATTAGTGCGGTTAGGAGAAGCTTTATAAAGAACAGAACTTAGTTTCCTGATTTTCATGCTGAGGTCATTCTATTCGAGGTCCACAGTGGTCCACAGTGGGCATGAGGTTGATCACTGAGGGACTGCACAGACCCTGAAGGGAGCAGAACTCACGCAGCGCTTGGCTGTGAATCTGAGCTGGTTCCTCCAGAAATGTGCCACTCTTGGCTAGGAAGGTCCCTGGCCCTTTTGTCCCTTTCCAGAGCCAACAGTTGACAACACCTTCATAATGCACACTGTGGCATCAACACAGCTGAATACTTCACTCTCTGCTAGCCACTGTGCAGGTCTTCAGCTTGGAGATCTCTGTTGAGATGAACAGAGATGTCTCACAACTGTGCAGTGAGAACCGGGTGGATGCAAAACTCACAGCCAATGTCTTGGCTGATTGCCTGTGCTGGTGAGAGCCTTAGGTGGTTGCTCACACTCCCCACAGCTCAGGAGCCACGCTTGTGTCAGAAACAAAGGCAACTGTGGATGCCCAAGGAAAGACACACAAAAGCCCAAGTCAGAACAGGCTTTACAGGTCAATAAAAAGAATGAAGAATTTTGAAAAAGCAAAAAAAAATAAATAAATAGTCTAGCAGCAGAATTATTTTGTGGAGCTCAAATTACTTCTTAAGAGCAAGAGGTTGCTGTCCATTGGCCTTTAGGTTTTAGAAGTAGTCAGCCATGTCTCATGCTAACTCATTTGCTTGTTCAGAACTGCAGAATCCATGAGCACAGGACACAGAATCAGGCGCCTATGCCAACATAGGAGCAAACTGCAGAGTCGTTATTCAGAGTGAATCTTTAAAGTTAAGGTAAGGATATAGGGCATTTTAGTCAAAGTAATCCTTTTGTCTTTAATGGTCGATGACAATTTCCCTTCTATTTGGGCTTTTCTGTTATAAGGTAAGCATTTTGAGGGCTTTCAAAAATTTTTTCTGGGTATCAGTTTTGTTTCTTGTGCAGAGAAGAGCTTTCATTGTCCTTGCTAGGTGGAGACTATTTATGTGCATTTTTGTGATTTGATAATCCATTTCTTTATCACTTTATGGATCATTAAGTTGTGATGATGAAATTGAAAATAGTCAGATCTGATCTTTTAAAACGGATTCCAGTAGACTCAGATTTCTTAGTGACCCTCTGTGCTAACTCATTTTTAAGGACTACCTGTAGAAGTGAGAACTTAGAGAAACAAAGCAATAAGCTAAGAACCATGACAGCTTAACTATATTTAATCTCAATGATGTAGCACACTTATCTTGAGGGAAAAATGAATCTGCCAAATTGCAAGTGCCTCATCCATGTTCAGGACTTGAGAACATTTTACAGCCTGTTTTTAAACTGTATTTCAATATTATGCTTTCACTACCCTTAAAGAGGAAACAGCCTTGGCAAAAATGTTAGGGAAAACTCTAGCACTGACTTCTTGAAATGACAGATTAAACTATTTCAGTGAAGGCTGGGGACATTACCGTCTTGGGCTAGCTTTATAGGCTTACAAGTGAAACTATTTTGCATCATTGCCAGCTACCAGCCAATTAGCTGGTCTGAACCAGTAGTGTAATTTCTTTAAATTGGACATGGGTGATTTATCACAATATTCAACCAAAATCTTTCCAAACTACCACAAGCTTTTTGGTGCTATTGTTTTAACATTTCTATAAGGCAAATGACATTTGCTGACATAGTGGTGTATGAAGCTAATACTTTTTGCCCAGACAATGTTCCTTGAAACATTCAAACCAGAAGTGCTCCTTGCAGTTATGAGGCATACTGAGGAGATTTGTAAGTGGTAATTGTTTTAAGAAAGAGCTCTACATAGAGTTATAGTTTGTTTTTTAGAAAGCAAATCATTGTACCGAGCATCTTTGCCATGCAAAAGCTTGTTATTTGAAATTCAGAAAGAGATATTAATAAATTGTCATATTTACTACCTCATTGGACATAATTTATTGTTACTTAAAGTTTTAGTAGCAGGATTCTGCACTGTAGGGCAACATGAGAAGTCCTCTAAGAAATGGGCTCAGCAATAAAATTAAAAAGAGAAATTTTTTCTTAATGCACAATATATACTCCATTTGAAAACATACTACATACTCAAGAGCAAGAACTAGCACTAGCTTTTGTTCATCGGTTAAAACATTTCTCAAAGTGGGAAGTGGAAATAATATGCTCTGGCTTAGGTGATCAATCATAAACATGCAGGACAAATAGACACTGACAAATCAGCGTATCATATATCCAATGTATTTGGCGAATACCTATGAATATCAATACGTACACAGAAATCAAGTCTGTTTATGACTGGCCTGTGAACAGAAGAGAAAGGTCATCAATATATTCATAATTAGACCTGTCGTATTCTACAGTTACTTGTTCTATAATTTCCTGTAAACTGCAGTCAAGTGCAACATGGAATTTGCTGAAAATACTGCTGACCATTGAATCTTGCAAGAATACGTCACCCAGCCTAATGAAGCATAAAATAACTTTTTCTTCTCTGGTTGTGGAGAAAAACATTATCTAGAAAAAGCAGGAAAAAAAGAAACGTGAAAATCCAAACCCCAAGCAACAACTTTTTGTTCTATTATTGTGTGGGGAAAAGCATTAAAAAGAAACACAAGAACCCAAAGCCTAATGATCTTATGAACACAATTATTATAAACTATTGCAAATACCGAAGGCAAGTTTCAGAGAAAGTCCAAAAAACTTTTGACAATATATGAGGCACAACAGAGCAAAGACGCCTCAGTGAGTGCATCCTTCCATTAAGCCTATGTATGCATAAAGTGCTGAAAGCATAAATAGATTATTCATATGTATTTTATGGGGAATCATGGCATGGCTGTATTCCTTCAGTAAACCCCAAGTTCCTTCAGCTTTTTCTAACGGGCACAGAACGTATTGAGTACATCACAGACGCAGATACTCAGAGTTTATGTTGCAACCAAATTATTGAATAAAGGAGGAACCCCTGTGACATTTTCCCAGAGAAGCTGCAGCATGTCTGTGAACACTTGTTAATTTAACAGCTACATTCCCTAATTCACAGCTATGCAACACACCATTAGTTTCCATTTATCAATTACATCAAAGATCATATAAGCAGTTTTAGCTAGTGAAGAACGGAATTTTTTTAGCGCGCGCAGTGCAATGTGGTGGTGAGCAGACAGCCCCACAGCTTCAGTGAACTTGGCAAATAGGCTTAGGCAGCATTCAGTTAAAATTTCAGACAGTTTGCCACCCTCTGTCAGTTCATCTCATCTTCTTTGTCCTAATGATCCCTGTTGCATTGTGCGGTATTGACAACGTTCTACAGAAATTAAAGTGTCAACTGCAAGCCCATAAATGCAGGAAGAAATGTTTTCTCCAGTTCTTCTGTTGCTATAAATGTGTGCCTTGTGGACATAATTACGGGAATAAACCATGTCTTAACAAATATTCTGTGGCGGTCGTAAGTGTTGTGATAAAATACATTTGTCATCAAGAGGCGAGAACTGACACCCTCATTTGAAGGAACAATATTATCTCTATAAATATGAATGTGCTTATTTCTTGCTATATTTGAAACACTTAGTCTCTAAATAATTTGACTTTCCAGTTTTCCTGCTATGAAATCAGCAGGGGAAATGTTCACCTACTATGAAGTGAAATTCATGTTAATTTTATTATTATTTGAAAACTATCATTTATCACCAGCTTTCTGGTACTGTAGTTTGAAAAGATGAAGACATCAATACATGTGTTTTTTTGCTTATTCTTTTCAGGTCTAATCACTTTTCGCTCTAGCTGCTGACTTACGTGGGAAAAACTGAATACCTTTTGTCAAATGAAAGAAGTGTGCTTACAGAAATCTGTGGATAAGTGCATTGCACCAGTAGTCCATGCTTCTTAGAAATAGGGCACCCAAAGATTTTCATGGCTTTGGAAGGAGGTAAAAGGTGCTTAAAGGTAAAATTATCTCTGAAGCTCTGAAAAATAAAGAAAATATGTAAATGCATTCCCTGAATTATGAAGGCTGCTTCCAGAGACAGGGAAATATGATGTGGGGTGCTTAGCAGTCATCCGGACACAGTTCAGAAAAGTACTAGGTTTTCTATGTGTACTGGCCCTGTGCTAATTTTAAGAACATTCTCCATAATCTAAAGAAGACAGTGAAGTATAAATCAGAGGCTTATAGATGGACTGGTCTTAGGTGAGACTGAAATGGAAGGGCAGGAGGATCCAGCTGAAAAGGAAAGATACTGTTAGTAAAAAGCAGTAAAGACAGTTGGGATTGCAGACTGAATGCATTAGTAAGCACAGTGTATAAATCCAAACATTTAGTAGTTATCAGATTCAGATTTCCTTCTTACTTTGATGATTGTCAGAAAATATCTATTTGGTGGGCTCAAGTTTTTCAAAAGAACCAACCTGAAAAAATTAAACACACCAAAAATAACACCGTCCCCAAACGCCTGGTGGTCCGGTGGCCATGGCACTCAGTGTGGGTGTAGGAGGCACAGATTCAACTTACTGCTTTACTGGGTACTTTCTTCTAGCAGAGGATATCTCTAACGTGAGGCTGAGAAAGGTGTATCTCCAGCATCGTGGTGAGTAGGGCACTGCTCTGCTCGCTTTCCCAAAGGGAAGATACAAACCAAGGACAGCAGTTGTCTCACCTGCTTTCAGCCAACTAGAAGTTAAGAAGGAAGCATGAAATCTTCATTGACACAGCTACTCTACTAAACAGAGAAAAATATTTCCTGATAACTGTCTTGGGTGAGTCACCTCCTGGATGTACCTGTTTGCCTCTGTTGGCTATAGAAGTCTGGACATATCCTCTGCAGTGAGTTATATGCTTTGACAAAAGAACCAGTGCTGAAGCTCAGATCCCTTTTTCATGCCAGGATAGAGAAACAGGTTAGCAATTGTGTCAAACCTTGATGTCCAGTCATCCTAGATAATTCCTACTCTGAATGCAGTAAAGTTTTGCTTATTCTCAGAGAAAGCAGAGATGAAGGTGCCTGCCGCTCCCACAGTCTTCTGCAAAAAGCATTTCTTGATTTCATTTGAATGTGGAACGAAAACATTTTTTACTCCCGCAATACTTCTTTTTTGTTTACACCACTAAATATTCATGAAACTTGAAAAGCAGCGTACAGGGAAGGACGCGGCACAACGTCTAATGACTGGACAGTTTACACAATGCTGTAAACAGAAGGCTGTCAGCTGCCATCATAGAGTTTGGCTCAAAACTTCTTCTCACTTATAATACCATTCATTTAATTGTTGTCAATTTTTCAAACACAAGTCTTTTCATAATTACTTTTAATGGTCTGATTAAATTTTTGGGATTTCCTCTACTTTATATATGTGCCATATATGATACAATTCAGTATTCAGTCACAGTAGCATGCCTAAATAGTGCAAAGTTTAAGTGAAGCTGTATAGCTCTCCACTCAAAAGTTTCCCAAATCATTTAGCACCTTCCTCACAAATAAATATACTGTGGTCTAGAGCTGGCTGAATAATGAAAAA
This sequence comes from Aramus guarauna, assembly GCA_013400195.1. Taxonomy (NCBI): domain Eukaryota; kingdom Metazoa; phylum Chordata; class Aves; order Gruiformes; family Aramidae; genus Aramus; species Aramus guarauna. Next base: position 201,114 of record VXBL01010157.1, on the reverse strand, counting down.
AGTTATTCATGGGTAATTATTCAATGAGAAATGGCCAAATTTACAATAGATTTTATTCACAATAGATTATTTGACTAGTTTCACTGGGGACTGCTGTGAATCAAATTTTCTAAGCAGTCAGGCTATCTCCTATATGAAATGCACATCTCAATGCTATTAAATGAAATTAAGCATTTCTGCAATATTATTCATGGTTCACTGTAGCCAAAGAAATACCTTATGCTCTGCAGCAGTTTTTATGGTGGTATAAAATACTTCGAATACCTTTAAAACTATCAGAGTGCTGTCTTGGGATTTGTCTGCAGTTAAATATGTTCTTTTCTGCATCACCATTCCTGTATCATTTCAATGTTTGCATTTTACAATACCTGCATGATGGCAGTCAATACACTGGCTTCATGAATAAATCATTTATTTGCAGGCTATTCTCTGATTAAATACCTATGAGATCTGAGGGGTATGTTGTACTTCAGTGTGTATAGTATATTTTACTATTATTTGCTTATATTTTCTAACATCTTATAGTAGGGGGAATACTCTGGTGATGGGCAACAGAGATTTCAGCTGATAAAGTATACGATTCACTTGTCAAGAGCAGGTAAATGACCTGAAAGGTGGCAGGGCTTGCTGAACTGCAAAAAGCCACACTGTGCCCCCCATGAGCTTGTGAAGCAAAGTGAGTAAGGGTGTGATAACAGTTATAGATGGAGCTAGAAACTGCATAGATTTTTTGAAAATTAATTAAAGTCATTCCACCAATGTGAAATGGTTCCTTGAACTGCAGTCAGTGGCACTACATCCAGAAAAAGCTGTCTGGCAGTCTTGCCAAGTGCAAGTACTCTAGCTGAAGTTTCCTTGGATGGTACGATTAAAATGCACATATTTAAGAAGAGTGACATCAAAGGTTCAAGGCCAAAGCAGTCAGTGTTACAAAGACTTTTTTCCTTCATGACCAAAGAGGAAATATTACACCCTAAATTTATTATTATAATTTTAAAGCCAATGGAAACCATTACATAATCTTTCTGAAACTGCAAGAAAATAAACCAGTTTTTATTATGACGCTATGACTGCATAGATTTTTACCTGATATCTGTAAGGAAAAAGACATTTGAAAAGATTAATTGCAAAAAAACCCACATATCAACCAAGAGGAAATTTAGTGTTATCCTAAGTTGAAAGGAGTTTATATCAAATAAAAAGAAAACTCCCAAACACCAAATCTCTGCTCCTTCTTTTTAATTGTCTTCAGGTTCCAGTTTCATAAACATAGTCTTTGTCTAAATGAGAACATTGGTTTGATTTCTCTAATATTTTGATTTTTAGTCTTGGACTTTGCCACAAAACAGTTTTAGTTGGTCCTTCCCGTGCCCTATTTTAGTTAGAAGTTTCTACATTTCCAGTTTGCTTAAAAAAAAAATAATTCCTTAATTTTTTTCTGTCTTTGAAAAGGCCAAGGTAGTAAAATTTCCCAGACCGCTGGTCCTGCCTTATTTGCCCTTTACCTTCAATAACTGGCATCATTTCCTATAGCATCAGAACTTTGAAAGTATAAAATATAAATTTATATTACACCTTTCCTTCTCACTGACCAAAGGAATATCCGATGTATTTTCAAGGAATGTGAGATAGAAGATTTCTACATGTAGCAGCTTAAAATAGATGCTTAGCTTTTTTTTTTTTCCTGGCTTGAAATGCCTTTTCTGGCTCACTGCACTTATCAGGACTGTGATTCAGCAGAGGCTGTTTGGAGCACTATGTGAAGCCTAATACCTTGTAGCCCAATAATTAATACCCTTCTTGTGGGCTGTGGGAAGAATGGACGAACACCCTCCAGCTGGTGCCTTACAAATTTGTTTCTGTCTTCTGCATCTGGGGGAACCTGAGCTTGAACCCCATTTCCGAAAGTCCTAGAGCTGAGGAATCCAGGCACTCTCCTGAGCACTGGGATCCTTCAGGTCCATGTCCTGAAGGCGAAGAGCAGGTCTCCCTCTGTGAAAAATTAAGTGAAAAATTAACTCCACTATGTTTAGAGTAGAAAGTTGCTTTGCTTCTGTGAGTGCTGCCGGGGACTCACTTGCCCCTGAAATCTCTCTTTCTTTCTGCATCTTCATTGTTTTTGTTAGACTAACCTTTTAAAGAGCCTGAAATGGAAACTACAGACTGTCATGACTACTAACATGTCAGTTCAGAATTATTTCAATTAGTCAGAAGTATTCTCCTTCCCCCAAATGTCGCTTTATATTTACCATAATTTTGAAATGTTTTCTTGGATCTGCTGGAAAGTAAAAAAAGAAACCACCTCACTATTTTCACAGATTTACCAAGGCTTAGATGGTCTAATTTTATCTCAAAGCAAAAATAAACAGGTTCAAATCCAGCATCTTACTCATCTCGTGAAGGAAAAGTTACTGCTGAATGCCGCAGTAGTTTTATGGATATCCACTAATGAGAAAAATAAATGTGAAAATGTAGCTTAATCCAATTAAATTTTTGGCTGTTCTCAAAGAAGGCTATCAGTCCCATTTCAGGAAAGAAGAAAAAACTTGTTATCATAGGAAATTAAAGGCCATTGATATATGGGCTGTTATTTTCATGGTTTGACATTTATGTATGTTTAGTTCATTTGACTATACTACCTCAGTGCTGGTTAAAAATGTTTGAAAATAAATTAGAGATTAAATCAGCTAGAGTTTTATAGGAAACTAAATGATGATCGCTGCTATTTGCCAAAATTAATCGGGGAGGTGAGGATATAAGCAAAAGGAACTGAATCAAATGCATCTTGAAGTGGATTTTTGCTGCCCCCACAAGATGTCTTGTGATAATTAGGGTAACGAGTGGGCAGCAAAGGAGGGCTGGGTGTCACCGTTTCACCAGTGGTCAGCATAGTTCAGTTCATCGTGAAGGCTAACTTATTTTTCCCATATCCCGTTCTGAATATGATCTATAATCACTCTGGGAAAAATAGAGATATCAAAGATTCAGAAGAACTTGAGAGTGCAGCTTGTGGGTGCACTTCACAGGGGGCTCTGGTATTTTAAACTTTACTTACAAGACCGTTCAGTCAAAGGAAGAAGTATTGCTGTCAATGGTGTCGTGCACAGAAAGCCACTACAGTTCTCTGCTGTAAAGCTGGTTCTTGCTTTACCTGTGTCATTTATGAACAAAAAGATAGACTCAGAAACCTCAGAGGATCCCTCCAGGTCATGGAAATAAGGTTGTATGGTTATGTGACTCTTAAAGAGTGAGCAGCCAATAAGACAGAACAGCTAATCCACACAACAGCACGTAGGCTTACTTTTGATATTTTAAGCCATTCACTGAAGAACTATGTCAAACAGCATATTAAAACCCCTAAATGAACCAGCAGCCTATTTATGGCTGTTTTACAGAAGAGTGTAAGTTGTAGCTTGGCTTAATTTGCTCCCTCCCTGGAGCACCAGTGAAAGAAGACTCTAGGAGTTTTACTGTGTCACTTAATACCTCTGGACGCAGCTGGACATCTTTGCTGCCGTGCTAATCGTGGTTTCAAATAAACTGCTATTTTACCTGTGCTCTGAGAAGCTAAGGAGGGAAGTCTCCGAAAAATATTTTTTTCTCTGATTCATGACAAACTGGAGGGAGAGTAACCAAAGGACGGCAGAAGCATGAAGGGTTTAAACAATGGCCGTGATCTGCAAGGGAGTAAATAAGCATAAGGAACCATTTTCTCCTGCACCAGACTGCATTTTTGAAAGCAGTGTTTTGGCCTCCAGTATCTGACACTTCACTAACTCTCTTTCCTGTGTGTGCTGGCAGAAGAGAGAAAGATCTTGACTTTGCTGTTTGTTTCTCAGTTTCCCACAGAGTGGGAAACGGTAAACTGAAGAGTGCATGTTGTAACCTGGCTTAATTTGCTCCCTTCCAAGGGCATTTCCTAGAGAAATTACAATTCTATGGGTCAAACTACTTGTAGATGGGTCAAATTACTTGTAGTCCTGCTGCAGTAGCACCACACTGCCGCTTGCCTGGACGCTATCTGCAGGGTGGTCTTTTTATGGATATCTAGTAAAGCACTTGAACAAAAATGGTAACACGCTCAGGGTTCGCATACAAAGCACATTTTAAAATTAAACTCTTGAATCTTTTATGTGGAAATGCATGCAGTCCTGATAAATCATGGGTCAGGTCTCTCGGAATAAATTCTTCTGAATTATTAGGCATGCACACACTATGTTGAAAGTGTCATTATAATGCATATAATTTCAACAAAATTATAGATAATCAGAGTGAAGTGCTGGGGGTTTTTTTGGTTCTTTTTCTTCAGTAATTGGAATAATTGCTAGAGGCTTCAGTTGTCAGCATTGTGTCTGGGGTGTGTCATATTATTCATGTTGGGGTCCATGAGGTGAAAGTGAAATTCCTTTACAAAACTGGTGACAACACTTGCTGAGATAAAAGAAGGAGGCAGCAGTATTGCCACTGAAGGGATCAAAATGGCTGTCAAAATAGTACTACAGAGAAAGAGAGAAAGACACAAATAAGATTGACTTCTTTTGAAGGTCAGACTGGAAAAAAAGGAAGAGTTATATGATTTTTGATGTAAAAACAAAAAAGACAAAAAAAGGCAAAATTTGGAAATGTTAAATCATGGCATTTGAAATCTGATTTTTTAAGTAGCTACCTCAATCTGCTTTACTCATGGAGGCTTGCGAATGTACATGAACCTCACCAGAAAATGTCTTACTAAGCTTGTTATTAATTGAAAGTTGACAGACTACATGTGAAAATGGATAGTCTCGAGGGACTACTAAGTAGGGCCTTAGTTTTGCAAAACTCTTGCATACCTATGCAAGCATACGTATACATATTCAGCCTGACATCCTTGATAGCAACGTGACTGCTCAGGATGATGGTGTTGATCTCAGAGGTGGGCCCAGGAGAAGCACATACTGGGGTCTTGGGGCATTGATCTGGGGCACAGCAGCCTAGGAGCATTTCATACAGCATATATATAATTTTAGAATATTAAGCAGAATAATGTATAATTAGGAACCTTTATTTGACTAATCAATGTTCCTAATCTTCTTTAAATTAATCAAGCTAGTGTAATGTTTTCTGTCAAAGCAGATGTTATGATTTCTAGCTTCATGTTATGCTGAAGAAAATGGGATTACTTTATGGTAATAGACATATACACATTTTCAAAGCATGTGTTATAATAATTTTCCCTAAAATGTAGTAACAGCTTTCAGAAAGCCCCAAATAAATCCCAAAATAAGACAGTCCAGACAGGTAACTTGATAATCATTTATTTGTTATCTCTCTTGTAACTATCCTTCTCTTCAAGCAATGCTAGAGATTAAACACTAGAAAAAGAGAAAATTATAAAAAAGTAGCAGTTTTCAGAATTATGGAGGCAGTGACATACAGTATAAACTCAGAACATAAAAATCTGAGAAAAATAGGTGCATTCATTTCTTGTCTAAAGTAACTGCAACTACTTTCCTCTCAGCTTTACTGGCCTAATGATCCATAAATTTTGCTGCTTCTCCTTGTACAGTAAAAATATGAGTATTGCCTTAAAAACTAATTGGAAGCCTTGCTGGGTAAAGCCTGATATAATCCTATTTTAAATCTCTCAACCACAGTTAAGATTATGGAGGATTTAGAGAAAGAAGAATTATAATAGAGAGGTTTTTTCCTTTAAAATACACTATTCAATAAGCCTGTATTGCTCTGTCTCTTTTTGTTCAAGTCAATGGCTCTTGAGAAGAGTGCTTTATGAATCAGAATCTTGGTTTCTTGATAAAGCAGACTATTTTACATCAGGATATGCAAAAATCCAAGCCATAGGCCACTTACATACAATTTAAATATTGTGGGCTGTAACTTCAGCTGATGTAAATCAACGTACATCTTGATTCCAGTGATTCCAGGGCAACCTACATCTGTTGGGGATGGTCTGGTTCCCTTCCCCACTTGTGGGACTGTATACATATGTTAAAGAACAAAGGTAAGCTATACTAAATTACTGTTTGAATGACATCTGAAGCTCCATAAAAATTCAAGAGTCTCTATCAATTTCTTGTACTGTCCAAGAAGCAGCATGATTTATTGTTAATGCTTTCAGTGTCACATGTACCTCTGACATCTAAAATAGACAGGGACTACTCATTTCAGTGAATGAGCACAAGCTGCTAATCTTTGTTTTGTTCCAGAAAAGACAGATAATGCTTGAGGTAGTTACTCTGTATAGGAGAGACTAATGAAAGACTTCAGTAACTTCACTTACTAACGTCGATAACTTCAGTTATTGTGTAGTAATTATTAACATCAATAACTTACATTATTGGGAAGCTTAGCAGGATCTCTCCAAAAGAGAGATTACAGCAGAGGATTTAGAAATATATTTCAAAGTGTGAACCAGTCATTGGCAGGTGGGACTCCAGATGGACTGCCTCCATCAGGATTTTATTCCAGAGCAGCCTACCCTGAAGAATCTTGTGGCCTTGAAACACTGAAGGATCACTTGAAGGTGCCTCTGTTCCTAAAAATACATGTCTGTTCTGCTTCTTTGAGGAAGAAATGTGTCAGTTTGTCACAAGATTTATTTCTGCTAGAGCAGAGAAACTCTTTCACAGCAGCAAATACACATGGTTTAGTTTCTCCTCTGGAACACATTAAAAATGAGGAACATGCACTGTGAGGTATGATTCACACCAAAATAGAGAGAAAAATCTCTTCTGCTGTGCTAGATTTCAGAGATCCCCAGCACACCCTCCCACAGTAGGACACCAGCTCATTAGCTTTTCCTCTCTCTGCAGGCACAGCTGGATAGCATTTCAGCTCCACAAAGCAGGCTCTACACATGTGATGCTCTCTCTTTCTCTACAAGGTTAGACTTACACTGGAGAATTTCAATGGCATTTCTTCCTACACACCTTCTTCTGCGTTCTTCACAGCTGGAAGAGGATTCTGCTTCACAAATAATTAAAGAGAAGGAGAAACTATCGTAGACCATAGATTTTAAGTACATAGGTAACTGTGAAGTCATCAAGTCTGACTTCCCATCTGTGTAAGCCAGGCAATTTTATCCGCATTGGATATAGGTGTTCCTGGAGGCTGGAGTTCAGACTTAAAAATGAAACAAGGGAACCCAAAGTCACAGATCTCTGCTACCTTGTGCTGTCCTTCAGTTCATTAAAACAAGCAAAACAATACTAGCCAAGAGATGAGCAGACCTTGTTCTATCAAGGATGACAGATAAGACAGTGATAGGATGGATCTTCAAGAGACTCTGCTGAGGCAGGAGCCACCTTGAGGGTGGGAAGGCAATGCAGGAGCAGCCAGAGGACATTCACCCAGGGTGTGAGCCTGTGACTTGTGGCATCTATTTAACCTAAAATATAGCACAAGTTCCCTGGCAACAGAGGAGAAATAAGTACTGTTGGGGAAATCTGTTGGCCAGAGATGTCCGCTTTTACAATTGGGATGAGTGCTATAAAGAGATGGGTGCAAGCGGAATAGGGATGAGATGAACAAATGGAGCACAGGCATGGATGAGATGGGCTGTTCAGCACAGACAGGAGGGCAGGAAAAGGAGGGATACTTGCACCTTCTGTTATGGGGACCATTGAATGTTGAAAAACTCCAGTAAGGAATCAGAAGTCAAGGTGAGATGGGAGTCATTTTGGTATCTTGTAGTGGAGGTCTATAACATCACCTGGGGCAGAGGGGGTGGTGGATGAGCTTTAAATAGACATTTCTTGCCCTCATGGGAGGCTTTCATACATCTGGAGGGAGGGTACCATGGCATTGAGCAAAGCAGGAAGCTGAAATACTTGACATGTTTTTGTGTCTTGGTCCTTACAGGTAAAGCCCTCTCCTGGGACCTCTGCTTCTATCAACACAGTTGGGGAGGAGACAAGTGGATGGCAGTTGACGAGCAAAAACTTTAGGGGACTATTTAAAGTAGCTGAATGTCTTTAGATCCATGAGACTGGATGGGATACACCTGAGGGTTCTGATGGAGTAGGATGAAGTGAGGGTGAGACTCATCCATCATCTAAGAAAATTCATGTTGATCAGAGGAGGTTCTTGCTGACTGGAAAAAAAGCCAACACTACACCCTTCTTTGAGACAGGCAAGGAGGAGGAGGTGGAGAAGTACAGCATTCTCACTGTAAAGCTGACAAAGTCCAGGCTGGATAAATGAGAAATTTTCAACCCAGATAGCAGTCCAGTGTTCTCTGTTGAAAAGGGATGTTGAGAAACTGGAGAGGAACAAGGGGACTACCACCGGCCAGAGACATAAAACATGTCGTTCACAAGGAGAGGATGAAGCATCTGATTTGATTTAGTCTGGCAAAGAGGAGCTAAGGGGCAGTAGGATAATAGCCTAAAACTGCTTGAATCGAGGTTAGAAAGGTAACAGAACCAGTAGTGACAAGTAATATAAAAGGGGCAGTAACCAGAAATTGCTCCTTTTGGGGTTTAGATCGGACATTAGGAAAAAACTTTTCACCAGAACAGTGCAGCACTGAGACAAGTTCACCAGAGTGACTACTAAACCTCCATTCCTGGTTGTTTTCAAGACCCGGATATGGCCAAGTTGGCCTGATGTAGCCATGGGAATAGTCTTGCTCTGAGCAGGATGACGGACTAGATGACCTCCAGAGGTCCTTCTAGCCAACATTTCTAAGGTTCTTAGTCCACCACAACAGAAAGACAAAAATTGAGAGTATAGTTATGCATGTGCTGGCAGAACAGCTACACTCATGTAATCTAAAACTTACTACCATGTAGGTTTTGTGCCTGATTTAATATATGGGTCCTGATGTTTTTTAAAAATGTGGTCTTATCACCAAGGGTGTCCACTTCCAATATCACTTAAAACTATTTCACTGTGAATGCTTGGAGTCTGTTGGATGAAACAAATGATGTGGTGCTCTGCAATATAATGGAAGATATCAGGTGTTAAGAAATGTTCATTTACATAGCCAGCTACACTGGAAAGCATTAGCTAATATTAATTGTAGAATGAGTTATCCAGCTATGATAATTCTGCTTGGTTTATGCAGGTTTTTTTATGCCTGGAAGACTGGAATTAAATTAATCTTCACACTGGAAAAACATCTTACCTTTTAAGTTGGAATGTGGAACAGAACAACTTTACTTCCCAGAAGACCTTATTCAGTTCTGTAACAATAGCTTTTTATTCTTGCAGAGCTGAGTTAGGGATGTATCTGTAGCCTACAACAGTAAATTCAGTCAGCCCATCAGATAATTGTGTTGACCACACAGAGAAACGTGTAAATAACCCAAATATCCTCTCTATAAAAGGAGACCCTGCAGTATAATTAGGTCAGTAATAGCAACATGTTGATTATACTTATTAGAAAAAAAGGAGCAATAGGCTTTTTCAATCATTTGTTGTAAAGTTCATGGATTCATGTGTACAGTTAAAGGAATAGATTTGAGGGAAATGGAAGTATTTCTCTAACACAGAGAAATTTTGTAATTTTTATAGTATCCCTACCACTAAATTAAATTTTAGGCAAGTCATCATGAATCAAATGACTCCTTTTACAAGACCAAGCATTATGGTTGAATTCTATTCCTATTTTTCTTTTAATTCTTTCATATTATATTTACTTCAGAAAAAAATTAGATATAAGGCTATCCAGCATCAAATGAAATCATGGTAGCAAAAAAACTTTGGAATAGGGTCAACAGTGTCCTTCAAATGTACCTTTCTAGGAAGGGGCATGTTGTCACGTAGCAGTAAAATAACTGCTACCTGTGCTATGTGAGAAACCTGGTCTACTGGGGGCCAATGTAGTCCATCTGTCAGAGAAGGGAAAGAGCATCTTTGGTCATCGGCTTGCCAAGCTAGTGAAGAGGGCTTTAAATGAAAGTTGTCAGGGGAAGGGAACCTCTTTCAATCCCACTCCTATGAGTTTGATGCCGGTGCCTGCAACAGATGTCCACAGCCAGGAGAAGGATCACAGATCAGCAGGAGAGCACCTGCAGTGCAGCACAAAGGAATTCCAGCTGGTAAGTCAGCTTCATCAGGGGCCCAACTTCAATGCCTCTATACAAATGCACATACCATGGGGAATAAACAGAGGAGTTTAGCAGAGGAGAGAGACGCACACACCTGCAGAGCTATGATCTCATTGGCATCACAGAGACATGGTGGGATGCCTCCTGTGACTGGAGTGTTGGGATACAGGCTCTTTAGGAAGGAAAGACAGGGGAGACAAGGAGGGCATGTCGCCTTCTATGTCAATGACCAGCTGCAGTGCATGGAGCTCCACTGGAGAATGAATGAGGAGCTGACCAAGAGCTTATGGATCAGGATTAAAGGGAGGCCAGGGAGAGGTGATAGTATAGAGGGGGTCTACTACAGGCCACCCAACCAGGAAGATGAGCTGATGAGGCTTCCCATAGACAGATAGGAGCAGCCTCATGTTCACAAGCCCTGGTCCTCATGGGGGACTTTAACCACCCCAATATCTGTTGGAGGGACAATACAGCAGGGCATAAACAATCCAGGAGGTTCCTAGAATGCACTGATGATAACATCCTTCTCCAACTGATAGAGGAGCCAATGAGGAGAGGTGCCATGCTGGACCTTTTTCTCACCAACAAGGAGGGACTGGTGGGGAATGTGAAGCTCAAGGGCAGCCTTGGCTGCAGTGACCATGAAATGGTGGAGTTTGTGATCCTCAGGACAGTGAAGAGGGTGCAGAGCAAGCTCACTATTTTGGACTTCAGGAGAACAGACTTTGGCCTCTTCAGGGATCTGCTTGGTAGAGTACCATGGGATAAAGCTCTGAAGGGAAGAGGGGCTCAAGAAAACTGGTTAATTTTAGAGGATCACCTCCTCCAAACTCAGGAGCAATGCATCCCAACAAAGAGGAAGTTAGCCAAAAACTCCAGGAGGCCTGCATGGATGA
>VXBL01010157.1:118736-187943 GCA_013400195.1 Aramus guarauna | reverse complement strand
TCTACTTGGACTTGTGCAAAGCATTTGACATTGTCCCATATGATATCCTTGTCTCCAAATTAGAGAAGCATGGATTTGATGGATGGACCGCTCAACGGATAAGGAGTTGGCTAGATGGTCACACTCAAAGAGTTGCGGTCAATGGCCTGATGTCCAAGTGGAGATCAGTGACGAGTGGTGTACCTCAGGGGTTGGTATTGGGACTGGCGGTTTAACATCTTTGTCAGCGACATGGAAAATGGGATCGAATGCATCTTCAGCAAGCTTGCCAACAACATCAAGCTGTGTGGAACAATCAACACAGTGGAGGGAAGGGATGCCATCCAGAGGGACCTTGACAGGCTTGAGAGGTGGGCCCATGCGAACTGCATGAAGTTCAGCAAGGCCAAGTGCAAGGTCCTGCACATGGGTTGGTGCATCCCAAGCACAACTATGTGCTGGGTGGAGAATGGATTGAAAGCAGCCCTGAGGAGCAGGACTTGGAGGCGTTGGTTGATGAGAAGCTCAACATGAGCTGGCAATGTGTCCTTGCAGCTCAGAAAGCCAACTGTAGCCTGGGCTGCATCAAAAGAAACATGACCAGCAGGTCGAGTGAGGTGATTCTCCTCCTCTACTCCACTCTCATAAGACCCCACCTGGAGTACTGCATCCAGCTCTGGGGTCCCCAGTGCAAGAAGGACACGGAGCGGTCAGAACAAGACCAGAGGAGGGCCATGAAGCTGATCAGAGGGCTGGAGCACCTCTCCTAGGAAGACAGGCTGAGAGAGTTGGTGTTGTTCAGCCTGGAGAAGAGAAGGCTCTAGGGACACCTTATAGCAGCCTTCCAGTACCTGAAGGAGCCTACAGGAAAGCTGGAGAGGGGCTGTTTACAAGGGCATGTAGTGATAGGACAAGGGGTAATAGTTTTGAGCTGAAGGAGGGTAGATTTAGATTAGATATGTAAGGAAAAAATTCTTCTCTATGAGAGTGGTGAGGCACTGGCACAGGTTTCCCAGAGAGGTTGTGGATGCCCCCTGCCTGGAAGTGTTCAAGGCCAGGTTAGATGGGGCTTTGGGCTACCTGGTCTAGTGGAGGGTGTCCCTGTCCATGGCAAGAGGGTTGGAACTAGATGGCCTTTCCAACCCAAACCATTCTGATTCTATGAGTGTATGATTCCAGGATTCTATATTCTCTGCTTTCTCAGGTGGGTAATCAGAAACGGAATTTAGGTTCTATAAATATGTGTGTAGACAGCAATTTGCTATTGGTGGAGGACAAACGCATATGATTAAGTTTGCCAAGGTCAGAAAAATTCCTTCCCATCACAGTCTCTGGAACTCATTGTCTATCCCCAAAAGATCAGAGGTCAAAGAAAAACAACACCTTCATTTCAGATGGATTTAAACATTTTTCATTTTTTCTTTTTTCAAAGTATATCTTTAGTGTGATGTGTCGCCCTGCTCAAATCCCTCAAAAACAAAGTAAAACATCAGTGTTACAGTAGAGGTTTCTCTTCAGTCACTGTCTCTTTCTTCCTGTGAGATCTGTGAGGATAGTGTAAAGCAATAAGAGAACCAATATTTCTAAGGATCGGGCTCAAAGCCAAGACTGAAAATGAGTTCAACAAAAATCTCTCTACATAGCATCTGAAGCAATGCCCTGGATAAAAATACATTCCTAGAGAAAATGTCTCCATAGTTGTTTAAAATATGTGGCAGTCCAACCAGCATGCCAAGCAAGATTTGGAAATATTTTTCTGCACTGCACTGCACAGCACAGTTCCAGCACTGACTGAAAGTGATTTCCTAACTGGCACGAGATCTGCATAAACATTTTTCAGACTGAAGACTGCATTGTAGAATACAGCAGAGTGCAAATCGCTCAACTATTGTATTTCAGCAACTATGTCAATTCCGCAGTATCTCTGTCAACTCAGTGCTTGGCCTTTCTTTCACAGGAAAGATGAACTCTCTAGAATTCCCTGAGTGTATACTGAGACAAAAAATTAATGAAAATCAATCAGACTTCACTTCCAAAATTTATTAGAGACTGGTAATTTACTCTTATCCACCCCCCAACCCCCATTATCCTCTTATTTTTTGTCTTGTTCAAGTCATAAATTGCAGTAAGGCTAAATAATTTTCATTCTATGCTGTATCCCTCACACAGAAATTTGGGGTTGATGGGTCTTAAGAGAAGATTGTTTTTATGATGTATAGTTAACCTTCCTCTGAGAAAATCAAGTACTATGACCAAATAATTCAAAATAAGTAAATTAGTATCTGTACTTCAGTGTATGCTATAAATACCTTTAGCAGATGCGAATGCACTCCTGTTGAGCCAAAAATTTTAATAAGAAAGCTTCATTGTTTTTTAAAGAAGCAAAATGCAGTACAAGTAAAAAGTGGTTTGAGATGAAAATGAATGTCTTCTGAAGGTCAAGAGTTGTGATATTAATAATTAGGTAGTAATAGTTCAACAAGACAGTTAATTTTAAAATATGGCCACCTACCCTTTTTTAAATAATCACATTTTCATTTTTGTCTTCCTTATTATAATTTTTTTTTTAAAAAAATCTCAATTATTATGGGACACAAATACATGGAAAGACTCTGATTACTTTATACTCTGGTATGGTCTCATTTTGCTACAGAAAGATAGTCTCTGTATTCTGTTCAGAGTTTAAAATACTTCACTATTTGCAGCTTCTTAAAGAAAGATGAAAATATTCCTAGACCCGTTTGTCAATACCATGTGACATATTGTCAAATATTGGTAGCTGTGCTGGTGTTAGGTACCAGGCTTCACTATTCAGTGTCACTGTAAAACTTTTGCAAAATCTAACAATTTATCCTCATTTCTAATGTGTTTACCAACTTCCCCACCCCCAGATTTTATATCGAACTTTAAGAATAGTCTTCTATGTCAAAGACTATTCATAGATCTCATCACATCTGTACAGGTAGCTTGCCTACTCACAGCAATGATACCTCTCCCTAGGCAAAAAGAAAAGTTGAATCCACAAGCAGATTTTCTGAAATACCCAGCACTGTCTACTCACAGAAACCAGATGCTAAATAAACAGGCTGGTGGTCTGCCTCTGCATTTGCAGATCTGGCTTTGCACCAGTCAATGAGGATTCAGCATTATCTTTGTTTTGAACCCTTTGCTCCTCCTGCATACACCATACCAGCTGATAAAACACTCTTGGAAATGTTTGCTTAAAATGGACTGGTCAATAATGGAAGAAAAAGTTCACTTCCTCTGAGATAAGAAGAGAACAGCATTTACTTCACACATTTACTTCATACGGCTAAGCTCTAGCAGTATTTTTCTGTCCTTTCAAGGCTTGTCAAAATGCTGGTAGTGGAGACAATGTTCACGTATAAATACAGAATGAGTCAGTTCTCACCATCTTGTGATTTGTGTGGTTGAAGTTCAGTTTCTACAACTTATGTACTCTGTGAAGGAATAACACAGCAGTAGAAGAGAAACCCTGGAGTTTCTGTCTGACTGGGAACGCAAGATCAATTTGTTCACTCAGCCACCTCACTGAGAAGCCCCTTTATTTATTTGTTTTTATCTGAGAAGTGCCTCTCATATGGCCTCTGGGAAATGCCTAATAAGTAAAAAAAAAGGCTCTTCTTCTCCTGATGACTGAAGCAAGGCCACTGAACTTTAAGGATCTGTACTAACGTACAGGAGCAAAGGAGTTTATGCAGGTACAAGTAGTTGATCTGCATGTCTGAAGACTGGTTCACAACTCACTAAAAAGCAGTCCTGTTATATTTCAGGCACTGTGGCTACTGTGCTGGTTTTGGGTAACAGCGACATTTTACTGCGTATTCATTGGCCAAAATATGATTGTGAAACTTTGTTAAACCCCCAAGATCAACAATCTCAAATTCTGAAGAAGAAAGTAGCTGCAAGTGTCTCTTCACTGAGAGAATTGTCTCCACTTTCCAGATGTTCTCACGCACAGATTGATAAAGAAATAATCCAAGTTCGCATCAGCTGTCAAGGCAGCACTTAAGAAATAAAGACCATCCTGTATTTTCAAACTGTATTCAGTACGGTTGTAAAGTTGCAGAAATTTGATCAGGATCCAAAAAGAAAACGAACCAACAAACCTTCCCTCCTTACTATTCGGCATAACTGGCATAGTCTAATTCAGCTTTCTTACTCTCAAAGTCACACAAACCCACTGAAATTCATTTACAGTTCTTGTTCTAACATAAGTTTTCCCATTTCAATTTCAAACTTTAAAAATATCACTACTGGCATAGTTTTCTTTCCTTGTACTGTGGTGTGAATTATGTCTATCACTTATGTTTGATTTTTTTTCTTTCTTCTTTTTTTTTTTTTCCCTTTTCTTTTAAAGGAATTGGGAAAGGTCATTTTGTGGCTTTTTCATGCTTTCTCAGGTCAGAAGAGCTACAACACGTATTCACACATACAGAGAAAAAAGACAGGAAAAAACATCCTGGATATCATTTGTATAATTTCAATATACTACTAAGTGCTAGAAGAAAAGAAAAAACTGTAGCAAAGTACCACAGAAGTGCAAAAATTAATCTGCTTCATCAAAATAACATTTTGCAGTGAAAGTGACTGAGAGATTTTCCACACCATGTTTTTGCATCTTCATTCTGGTGATGTTACTCTCTAATCAGCACAGTCAGGAGTGGGAGAAGACACAGACCGTCAGGCCCTCTGCTTGCTTTCCACAACTTCCATATCCCAAATTTACCTGCGGATAGCCTTTTTTAGGCAGCATATCACCTGAACCCAACTCAAAAAGGAAGTTGGCAGAGGTGCTGTATGGGAATGGGAACCACAAAGGACCCATGTCAGCCAGGGCAAGGAATGAAATCACCCACCCTTTCTGGAAAAGAAACCCGCCACCCTCTGTTTTTCCTTCTAACACTGTTTTATTGGAATGTGAAACACTTTGCTATCACGTAATAACTTCAAAAAGAGAAAAGTTAGATCTACTGGATGAAAGGATGAATTAAAAAAAAAGGGTTGAAAGGTAGTCTGCTTTGTGGATCCTTGGAAGGATCCACAAGCCAGAGCATAAGGAGTTAGTTCCTTATACTCTGGTTTTCTACTCCAGAGAAGGTCTCTGGGTTCTAATGTTGGACCAGTCCTCACACAATTTCCTCCAGATCTCAGAGACGCTTTGGTATGAATCTGTTGGATGTAAAAACTGGATGAAGACATGTGCTATGTTTCTGATGGTTCCTGCAAAGCAGATCACAGCAGTTAGCAGCACCTAGCTGGGCACCAGCCACCCTTTTGGCTCAGCTGGCTTTGAGCAAGTGTAGTATCGTGTCCCCTGAGAGAGACAAGGAGAAGTTACACAGTCCTACCTGCGGGCACCAGCACAGACAGTTCTGCATTGCTGTGATCCTCACAGACATGGAGGGAAGTCTATTTGTGACAGAGTAACTGAGAAGGAGGGTATGCTCCAGAAGATAGATCTGACATGTCCCACACTGCAGGGGTGAGTATATTGGTCATAAGATTAATATCAACTTACAGGTGTCACTGCTGAATTCTTAAGTATCTTAAATAGGAAAATACATGGAACTTCTGCATGGCAAAGCCAAAGGCAGATGTGTTTATTTCATCTGATCCACTGGTGAGGATTTTTAAACTGAATATAATCTCAGTGTTACAAATGACGGACAAAACAAACGAAGTGTCTGCTGTAGAAGAGAGGTAGTTGCGTGAAGGTATTCAGATTGCCCATATAGAATGTGAGTGAGCAGTAATCCTACCTTTTCAACAAACCAGCTAGTTACACACATTATTTCACAAATTATGCTTCAAAACAGCATTTCAAAAGATGCTAACATGGGTCTAATAAGTGTGTAATAATAAAATTTCCTTCTCTTGTTGTTGCAGAAGGCAGTATAACACCATAGTGTTAGTACTTAGTAGTGCAGGTTCATAAAAAGTTCTGCAAAAATATACCAACAAATGGAAATGCCATTTCACTTACTTCAGAGAATTATAACAATATTTCTAGGTTTAATTCAGATATATAAACCAAAAGGGAAGATAACAGTGCAGAAAGCAACACTGCAGTGTCCTATTTTGCCTCGAACCATAGCTTTGACTTTATGCAACTTACTCCTCAAGAAACTCATTTCACCCTTCTTTGTCAAATTAGTACTTCAAAGGCCCCAATGGAAAGAGCATTTATTTATTTATTCCAACAACAACAAGACAAAATATATAGCAAGAGAAGAGGGAAAACCTATTTACATTGTCCTTGCTTCCTTGTGTTATTACAGGCTGAAGAGACAATGTTGTCTTTGGTTTCACCAAATCACATGTGCGTGTATGGTGCAGGTCAAGGAATCAAAGCTGACATTTCCAAAGTTCATAATCTGTGTTCAGGTCCAGATATAAAATACCTATACATTTGCAGCTCCAGTGTCCCTTCAGCCTATCTCCTAGACATGTAGAGCACAGTGGTAATGCTGGCACACCATTTCATACACCCGAGATGCATTACTGAAGTACACAGTAGAGAGATCACAAGTAACTATAAATCATATAGACCCTCTGAAACAGGAACGTCAGGTAATGTTTGTCCCAAACCAGATGTGATGTGGTGCTTAGTGAGACTCACAGTTCTCATGCAGCAGCCACAAGGTCTGAGATTGGCAGATACCACCAAAGCCCTGGATCAGAACAAGGCAGATGCATTAACCATGGCTGGTGTTACTGCAGCTGCACAGATGCTCTCTGAAGGCTGTGCTCGAACATGCTTGTCTGGGAGCAGGGACGGGAAGCAATCTGGGATTGCTCAGTGCCCAAGCGGTGCCAAAATGTACATACTTGGGCAAAAGCTATTGGGTTTTTTTTGAGGGATCTGTCTCTCTCTTCCATATCTACATCTACTCTATATGTGTAATCTTTCAGAAAACCTAGTAATGATGCTGTGCTGTATATATATATATATATAAAATTTAAATAATATAGAAACTGACTACTAAGTTTATCTGGTTTGTTCAGGGAAGCTGTCAGACCCTTGAAAGCAGCAGAAGCTAGCAATGCAGAAAACCGATCCAGAAGTAAAACATGACCACTGAGTTTGCATGTATTTGCAGTGCTATGTGGAGGACAGAGCGAGAAGGAATATATTTTCCCTTATAGCACCCTTGGGAAGCAGACTTTGCTACCTGTTTTTTTCCAAATGAAGTTAACCTTCTTCCTAACAAAACAGCTATTGTAACATATAGATAAGATTTGTTAAGATATCATATCTTAACACAATATGATTAAGATGAATTAATCATGGCTTGAAGACTGCTTATCAGTAATAAAAGCAGTCATAAATATAACTCCTTCTGTGACTGAATAAATATCTTTATCACTTCTTCAGTGCAGGGATTTAGGCAATGCTTTTTCCATATGGGTCTAGGTGCACAGTCAAGGGTCTCAATGCTTTTTTCCTTCAGTGCACCAGGTGAAAAAAAAAAGTAGCATTCTGCTTGTGCTTTTCCCTGTAAACGACATACTTCAAAAGACTGCTTCAGATTTTAAATTGTGAACTGGGTATGAAATGGAAGGGATACTGCAGATAGCAAAGTGACTGAGACTGAAAGAAGAAATCCAAATATTTTAGAAAATTACCACGCATAACTACTTTTCACTATTTAATTCTTCCTTTCAAATAGTTTTACTTTGGTCTAAACAGATTGTATTTCTCAAAGGCATGATATTGAACTTCCACTTGCTATAAGTCTTTGCTTAGATAAAAAAGGCTTTTTATGTTGGAAAGAAAGAATTGTTCTGCTTTCTCAGTTATAAACTCAACAGATCTTTCAATGATTTCTTTCCACATAAAGTGATGCTTATAAATGCCATTTAATAGTGTCTTTCTATTTGGTGTATTCAAAGACTGTCAATTTTACAGTAATGGAAAATATATAAACTTCAAGTAGAATTAAAAAGAGTGAGAGAAAATGAAATTATATATTGAAAAATCAAGCTGTTCATAAACAACATTCAGTCCCCAGAAATCCAGAAATGCCTCACAGGTACCAAAGTCAATATTAAGGCAATCATGATGATTGCATCAGATAATTTTTTTGTTTATTAAATGGAGAAGGAGATTGAACTCCTTTTAGCAAGTAAATAGGTGTCTGGGAGGAAAGCTTGATTTTTTTTTTTGATTTTTTTTTTTTTAAGAGTAGCCCAAAGCTCCCTCAGACCTGAGATTTTTCTAAAGAGAGCTACAAGAATTAGATGCTCATCTGCTTCCATGTCAGGAGGGATCAAGCTTCCCTGGGTTTCTCTGAAAATCCCAGCTTGGAGAGTTACAGTAGGTGGTGGAAGATGTGTCTGATTTCCTTCCTTTGAAGAGAATTTTTGTTTGTGAAAATATTAGATTTTAGTGTATTCAATTACAAAGTACAAGAAAGAAAGGAACCTGGGAAGATTCAGAATTAAAAACTAGGGATATCTCTCTGACTGAAGGGATTGCAGAGTCTTATAGTCAGAAGTCATCCAAAAGGTCTTAAATATATGTTTATCTACATTTTTTTGAACATAAAAATTTTGTAAATAATCAATACTGTGGCAAAACTGCTTCCACATTTAAGTATGAAAATACATATCTATCTACACTTTTTGATCTTACACTAAACAGAAAGGGTGCATATACAAAGCAAGTAATTTAAACTTCAAATAAAGAATAGGAAGACAGATTATGTAAAATTTCCCTGTCTGTTGAAGTACTATCTCCCTGGCGGCATCACTTTAGTAGTAAGCCCAGGAGAACCCAGTAGCTTGAACTTTGCTCCGTGCTGTGCTGCACCTCTAACTGTTGGGCAGTGGTTTGCGTCGGATTGAGCTAACCTACTTGAATTAACCTTGGAAGGAGATGAAAAGCTCTGACAGATCATCTTCACCTGATGCAAGGTCAGACAACTTCCCCAGGGGCTTTCTTGCTCTTCTTCCTTTCCTGGCCTCATATTCCAGTTGCCTTCTTTGTGTCATCCGTTGTGACAGTGCAGTTGAGCTGGGAGCAGGCTGGAAGTCTGACCTTGCAAAAACCCCAAACACCCTCCCCCCCACCTCCCCAAACAGATTAGGAGTATCTTTCCATTAGCTCAGACGGTTTATTCAAACCACTCCATAAGATCAAGTGGATGCAAGGTAGTGGTCAGCACTGCTGCTGCCTGGGGTGGTCCTCAGCTGGGGAACTTCCCCTCACCTGCAGGTACCTGATCTAGTTTACACTAATAGGTTTTATTTTGCCTTAAACAGAAGAGGAGGAAAACTTGCAAGTGTAAGTCCTAGCTGCAAGCCGATTCCAGCCCAGGTTGGAACTTCCTTGCCTTACTGCTGATGTATGTGGCTGATATTGTCCTGACCTGGACAACCCAAAACCCTCTAGGAATCTCACAAGGTCACTGCAAAGTCTCACAGAAGGTGCCATGCCTACCTTGGTAGCTCCTTTTATGATAGAGTATGAAGACTGAAATACAAATGTCAAAGCAGCGGTTTGCATTCTGTGTCTCGCCTTTATATTTTACTTGCAGTCTATTTCTTTGGGTCTGCTCTCAACAGCGTGCAGTTTCTCTTCTTGATTAAATTTGTGAATAATTAATTAAATATACTTCCAGTCATTTCAGCTCACAAATAAACTAGATTTTATGTTTTTCTGAGGTAATCTTAGTTTCTCTCAGTCACAAAATGCATCTCACTAAAATCTGAGTTGTTTACAGCCCTTGACTCTGATCTTACAGTGCATGACAAATACATGTAACCTTTATACATATGAATCACCTCTAATTGACATCTGTCATGAGACATGCATCTCTTCTCTGACGGACCCCTGTAAGGCATGATAGGTTGGGTCGTACTTCTTATGCAGCATGAGAAATAGGGTAAAACCTAATCTATAGGAAAATAAGAAATAACTATATCATGGTTTTGCCTGAGCTGGCAGCTAAGTACCATGCTTGCTCACTCCCCCATGGTGGGATGGGAGAGAGAATCANACATCCCTGTGTTATCAACACTGTTTTCAGCACAAATCCAAAACACAGCCCCATACTGGCTACTATGAAGAAAATTAACTCTATCCCAGCCAAAATCAGCACAAACTACCGTATAAATGATAACTTCTTTGGTCTTGTGAATGACATTAAGGAAATATAATTTTAAATTTAACTGATTTAGAACAAGATATTTTAGTTCAATAATCTGAAATAAATTTTGCAGACGTAGGAATGCCATTTTTTTTTTCTTAAAATGCTGAAATGCTCAACATTTTCTAATATTCCCAGTGTTTCATTCCATGAGAAGTACGGATATTTCCATTCTGGCTTTTAATATATAGAAGTATTAAATCTATTGATAAATCTCTGAAACATTAACACAAATGCTGAAAAATACTTTTTTTCTCCACAGTATAAAATATTCCTGATTTTTGTTAAGCTCTTTTTAATAGCTAGGTTAAATAAATAACCCTGGTACCATCTTTCATTAGCATGCCCACCCCAGCAGCTCCTTTGCAGTAAAACAGTAAAATTAGCAGGTTCTCTGCACGCGGCGGTGACTTGGTTTGTACATGTCAGGGAGCAGCAAGTGCCCGGCTGGTCTGCTGAAGAGGATGAGCTGGGAGCTGACAGTGGGCACGGCAGGGGCAGGGCAGCGATGAAGGTGCAGCCCCACTGCATCTGGGCAGGGTGGTGAGAGGGACAGGGTCCATCGACAGTCCCAGGCATGGTGAGGTATCAAGTCAAGTCTGGGGTTAGCGCAGGGGTCTCCTCAGGAGATGCAGGAGTCATTGCTGGAGACAAGGCTACTACAGTGTAGGTGCAAGGTCTATCCAAGAAACCTGTAAACCAGGACAGCCTGTCTCCTCCCTACCTGTGCTCCTTACCAGGTGATGGTGACTAGGTTAAGTCAACTGCCTTATTCACGGATATCATGTAGCCTCAGTTTTGTGATTCTCTTGAGGAAAATATAATTTTAAAGACTTCATTTGAAGAAAAACTTCCAGTAATATTAAATTGCTGATTCGTACAATAAACAACAAGCCCAACAATAAACAATACAAAGAAGAAATCTGGCCAGAGTTTCTCAAGATCCCGTCCTGTGCCAGGGCTTGTGTATGCAGACTTGCCAATCTGCAGATCATTGGGGACAGAGAAAAGGTCTGCCACTGATTGCTAAATTAAAGGTCTCATCACTAAATAAATTTAACTCATGAAGATATTAACAGCTTCCCTTGAAAATTCTCGGAAAATTAACTTTTTACTCAAAGAGTAAATTCTGTAATTTGGGTATGATTTAGTGCATTCTTTGTACATAATAAATAGGATGAAACACTGCAAAATTGAGTGCAAAACTATGCAGTTTCAACCAGAAAACTCTAATTTTCATGCTGAAAATAAAAGCTGTATCACATTATGCCTAATCACAGCAGGCCAGAAGACTCCTGTGTGCACGGTTTAATAGCAATATACAGAACAGCTAGGAATTATCACTAGATTAATTGTATGAGTAAGAAACCAAACAGTGGAATGCCGTAGGATGGGTAACATGGCCTTTCAGCTAAGCACGTGAGCTACTTTTGTGCCCTTCTAAAGCAGGAAATGCTGGATAGATGACCTGGCTTGTGGCAGAGCTTCACTTCCCACATTACCAGCAGTGTATTCGTACTTCTCTGAAGCATGAGAAGTGCAATGTAAGCTGAAACACAATAGTATTCTCTCCTCTGTGCCATGAAAGAGTCATCACAGTACAATTTTGCTCAGTAACACTAGGAATTTACAGCTGTTATGTGTCTATCTCTGCTTTATGTCTTTTAAGCCTCAACTTGCCTCCATCAAGTCCTATTATGCAGTCTCTGATCACATTGCACCTCAAGGGTGCAGAGAGAGGTGCTAGAAGTCCCCAGGTAAATAGTCATGGAATAACCTGTTTCCACATTCCCTTTGTGCTGTCAGTTTTGTTTATGCACTGGAGGGAAAAAAAGTTTATGCCCTTCTTAAAAGAAGAAGAACTATTCCTGTTTAAATACTCTTGTGGAAGTTTTCATTATCCACAGAATGGCTAATCCCTTTCTGAATGCTGTTCAAGCTCTTGGCTTTTATTATCTAACTCACAAGGAAACAAATGACATTATAATTATAATTCAGGGAAGCTGGCTCAGATACTGCAGTTCTATCAAGATTCTCAGTTTTAGCCAAGAAGGACACTGTGAAAACAGAGCTGAGGAACAGTTTTTAAAAAAAATGCAAAGGCTCTGCATTTTGGTATTCATATTTTTGCTTTTTACTCAAATTATAAAGCTGGACAGGTTCAAAACCTGTTACATCCTTCTTAAAACTGGTATCTCTAATGCTGTTTTAGCTGCTGCAGTCTCAACAGAAACTTTTGTAGCAGATGTGTGAGCATGAATGTGTAGTGCAACAAAAGTTTAACAGAATAGTATACGCAACAAGAACATTACAGGTTATTAATTATCAAGGTAGTACTAATATAAGAATAGGTAAGCCTTAGAAAAGACGCACAAAAAAGGCCAGTGTCTTATAAAAACATCTTGTACCTTTCTCCTACCTACCCCTTTTTATACTCTTTGACGTGGCTGCGGCAGCCAGAGAAATGCACAGAGTACTCCTTCACAGCAGCAAGAATGTACAAAATCAAGAATGTACAAATTTACCTGCTATTAGAAAAGCAACTCATAACATTTCATGCATAACAAGTGTGTACGAGGCTGTAGTTACCCCCTTTGCACTATTCTGCTGCTACTAAGACAGAAGGACAAAGACAGACGGCTGTACGGTTCATAAAGCTCTGGTGGGGAAGGATCTCACAGCCCTGGTAGGGATTGCCCTGGGACTCAGCCCTTCCTGCTCTGAAAATGACTCTGTTGGCCAGTGCTGATTGTTTTTCAGCCAGGTTTGCAGCGGGGTTACAGGGCTGCTTTGGTGTACCTTTACTGAGCAAAGTGTCTCTAAACCAGAGGTGAACCTGTAATTCAAAGGGAAAAAAAAGTCTATACCACTTTTATGTTCATGTCACAGTTCACGGTGAGAAATCATTCTTATTTTTCAAGCTCCTGGAGTGCTAACTTGAGAAAATGGGCCTTCAGTAATTTTCTTTTAATTGGGAGCCCAGCAGTATAAAGATGTCACAGGCTGGGGTATATTTTGAAATAGCCTGCTGCAGCTAGCACTGTGGCAATAATTGAATCTAGGTGTGACTAAAGTATAGTCCATCTAATTGCAATAACAGGTGCCAAAGTCTGGCGTTCTTTCATAGGTGATAAAAAGATGATTTAACACATGCTATATCTAATTCTTTTTTTCAGTGGGTAACACCAGATCAGGGTTTCGGTTCCTACTTTAGTTAACTATTATAGGACTCACCAATAACTTTTGAGTTTTATTACTGCTGACTTACTTTTTCACAAGTTTTGTCCAACCTACTTTTTCCAGTTTTCTATGACTTTCTTTAAGAAATTCTTCGTTATATGAACAGATTCTTGGAAACTGTTGCTGACATGAACGTGAATTATACAGCTGCAGGTTACAGTCTGAAAATGTGCTCCCTCAGTCAAAACTTTTCTTTGTGTTCCTCGGCCCTTTTTACTGGCATCATCCCCCAGTTATCCTGTCAA
Organism: Aramus guarauna; assembly: GCA_013400195.1. NCBI lineage: Eukaryota > Metazoa > Chordata > Aves > Gruiformes > Aramidae > Aramus > Aramus guarauna. Next base: position 174,304 of record VXBL01010157.1, on the reverse strand, counting down.
AACACCACAGTTAAAATTGGAGGGTCCATTTAGGAACTTAAGCATCTGCGTCTATGCCATTTCAGATGTCCTGAGTAACTGAAACACACTCCTGGGACTGGCAGGTATGGACAGGACTATGTGAGCCTTATTCCTTTGTGAAGGATCTAAAGTGGCATCTAAAATGACACTAGACACCTGTGTTTAGGCATCTAAATTGCTTCCTTACAGTGTGTCTCTGTTTTGGGATCCTAATGAGGGATGCCTGAGGAGTTAAGTGTATGGTATTGCCACTGACTCCACTAGGTCTCATGGACTCTCAGCACTTCTCCAAGTCAAGCCATGAGGACTACAACCACTGAAAGACTTGTATGGTATATAGATGCCTCAGTTCAAGCTCACAGTCCTCAGAGCCTGCCCACAACTGTAGTCCTGCCCATGCTGCTTTGGTTCAGCAAGCAAGAAAATGCTCAGGCTGGACTTGGGCTAAATTGCCTTAGACTTAATAACCCTGTGTGCCCTGTTCACATAGCTCATGCCCACACCCCACCTGTCTGCATAAAGGATCTCTTCCTCTCTTATATTTTTGGTAGGACTATCTCATGTTTATTTTTAGATGTTCTGCTCTGGATCCTGCACAAACCATAGATTTTTATCTAGTGGCATTTTGGCAATGGGATAACCTCTCACTCTGCTTTCCAACAGCCCTACAGTCTTCCCTGAGACATCCCTGTATTCTGTGCCTTGATCCAAACAGGCAACCCCTTTCTGGTCTATGCCTCTGTCTTCCCTTTGCTTTTCCCTCTGCAGTGCACTCCAGCCACTACCATTTGCTGTTTCCTTCCCTGAAGCAGATGCATAGCCTGTCTTCTTGGGAAGCATCTGCCAGTGGATCTCAGGAATATTTCTCTTCTCCTGTGGGAACAGTGAGATGAGTGCTTACCTAACCCCACTCTTCCTGTAGCTCTGTTTTGTCCATTAGCTCATTACTTAGCACAGACAACCCAGATATGGAATAGGCAGGGCCAGCTCACCTCACTGTCTCACAGACTTTGAGTGTCAAACTACCACCTCCCTGATGTAGGGCTGCAGAGTTTTCTGAGAGGACTTTTTGATTCTTTCCAGCTGAAACTGTTCTTCTTTGCATGAACTAAGTGCTCACTGAGTATGAATGAATATTCGTGAGAGAAAGCAATCTGAGAATGACTTCAGCAGCTGCAGGACTCTACTGGGAAAAGAAGGTTCCTGCTTCAATAAGAGATCATGGTGAGAATGTGTTCTGAGTATTCACAAGAGATTCTTATGATAAAGAATATATATAAAGATGGGTGCTACATGCTGATTCTGGCATGCTCCCTGTGCACCTTCAGTATCTTTTTAATGTAGACTTTATGGATGTCATTTTAGTATAACAGAATCACAGCATCATGGAATAGTTGAGGTAGGAAGGGACCTCTGGAGATCATCTTGGCCAGCCATACTATGAGCCACTGAGGCACATCTACACCAGGAGGTGAAGGGAAAGTCTCGTCCCTCCTTTGCACTGTGGATGGGCTGAAAAACCCGAGCTGGCAGCACATGTTCTAACACTAGCACCAGCAGAGCTGTGGGGCACAGTGTGAAACATAAGCTACCACAAACACACCCACTCCTGGAAAGCAGTATAGGTGTATAGGTACCACACAGTACCCGTGTGGTTGTACTGATCCTACATCTCAGCTGAAGAGTCAACATAGGCTGCAATGTCAGATTTATTGGCTCAGGTCTTTACTACCTTACGGGTCTCCTTAGCGCTCTCTGCTACTCTGTGTAAATGTGCTTAATCTTTCAGCCACGTGTTGCATTAAGCAACCTTCCTGGGGGGCAATGCTGCTGCTCCCTTTGCTTGAAATGATCCATATTAAGATCAAATTAAAGATTTTGTGTGAGAGTGTAATGAAAATCAAAGGCTATGAAGGCTAGAGGCTGATGATATAGGATCTAAAACATACTTTGGGTATTATAAAGGGTCTTAATGTTGCATAAGAACAGAGTAGATTAATTTTTTGCATTGTGGGAAATAGTAGGAGGAATGGTATGGTTATGCTGGTGACCAGATTATCATAATGCAACCTTTTGGCCTTGAAATAGATGAAGAAAGAAAAAAAATTAATTCCTGATAAAAATAATTAAAAAAATTCATCAAGACTTTAGGCTGAAATCCACTTGGCAAATTTTTGGCCCCATGTGATTTGGAGATTTTTATTTTTTAAAGCATACAGTGGTGACTAAATTACAAGAGAAAATGTAAAAAAACCATATAGTTCATCAATTTTTATATTTATTTGAATCAAAAATATCTGCAAAGAATATGAAAGTAGAGATACTTTTTCAGAGAGGCAACATGCCACAGTAGCATGATCCTTGCTCAATTATAGTGATTCATGGTAACAAACTCCTATTCTTTTCAATAGCAAACATTGGCATAATTTTCTCAGCATTGCTGAAAACTAAGCCTCAATGGGACGCATTCTTAATATTTTACATTTCTGTATTTGCTGTTGGATACTTTCATGGTTTTCTAAATTTTCACCTGCATTTTTATGGACACCAGTAAAATTTGATTATCATTGCTGAAGGAAATATGCAACACCACCTTAGCTTGAAGAGATTAAATAATTTTGCTTTTGCACACCATTTGCTCCAAAACCTGGTTAACACTGTCAACTTAGAACCACCCCTACTGGGGAATTTTGCTGGAAAGTCAAATGTGATTTATGACTTAAACTCCATTAATATGCTGGTTATTCACAGCAGTAAAAATTTATACCCAGCATGATATGAAATATTTAGTTTTAGAACTCTGCCCATAAGGAAACAGAAAGATATGATCTACTGTAACAGCAATCTGCAATGATTTTACCAGGCCAGGATCCTATGTAGTCCTCTGAGATCCTTGCTGTTACCAACAGGAAAAGCCTGTGAGCTAGCTAAAAGGCCTCTCCATGCCCTACATTCCCTGTCTACAGCCAAGAAAGGATTTACCCTTCTTCTTCTGTGACTCCTTGAGGTCTGAAGATGAAAAACAATCCACAAAAATGTTTTTTAAAAAGGAGCTCCTAAGCTCTGTGAGAGGTTTAGTCCTNTGCACGCATGGCCTTTGCTTTACCTATTAAACTGTCTTTATCTCAACCCATGAGTTTTCTCACTTTTACTCTTCCAATTCTCTTCCCCATCCTGCTGTGTGGGAGTGAGTGAGCAGCTGCATGGTGCTTAGCTGCCAGCTTGGGTAAAACCATGACAGTCCTCCAAACTTAGTCTCTTGCAACTTCACTGAAAAAAGTGAAGGTTCATATGCAAGGAGTTTGCCCTGGGCAGTGGAGATGGGAAGGGATCTCCTCCATCTGCACATCTGTGGGCTGTGTGAATGTGGGTGTGCATGTACCTGCTCACTCATGCTCTTCATTCCTAGGAGGTGACCACTTCACTGCATTTCTCTTCTCTGAAAAAACTTGTAGTTTAACAGAAGAGAGAAACCATACACAAAAGGGGGATGAAGGTGATTGGTAAAAAGCTAGAGCTTATCCCCTATAAAACGACACCTTTGAAAAGCGCTATCTGAGGAAGCTGCTGGAAATCTTACACCTGCTCAGATTCTTTGTTCCCTTGAGTAGGCAGCAGAAGCAGATGTGCTCTCTTTGTAGCTCTGTACTGCATGAGGTTTCACAGAGCTTCTCTTGTACTTCAAGTCTGCATCTGATAGAGCAGTCAGCAATGTTATTTGTCTACATGGCTGCCTGCATGCAATTCCACGGGCAGTGATTTTTGTCATTTTTCTTATTGCCGTTATTGATTGTCTACTACTATCATGTTATCTCGTGACATGTCTTGGATCTTCCAAAACCAGAGTGGAACAAATTGTTCGGAATGAGCCACATTTAAGCTGGTAGCACTCCTGGATTACTGTTTTTCCATCTTGTTGGCCTACCACCAAAAAACACTCAGAACTTGCAATTCACTTACAAACGATTCTCACATAAATGGAGAAGTATACAAATCTGAAAGGTCACTCATCCTTGAAATCGGCACAATTGATTTTATACAGCTTGCTGTCAAAACCTACTTTTGTGTTCCTGAGACATGACCTGATACACTTGGTCTCTGAAAGCCTACTACCTTAAATAATAGTGCTCGATGAATAGATTTGTAAACCAGCGTTTCATACACTGATAAATTGATTACAAGTAATGCGATATGACGTCACAAACACAGCAAACCTCCCACCATATATCACTGAAAGTTGTCCTTCATAGAACTAAGAAAAGACATGTCTAAGCATTAATTTGCTTCGTATCACATATTGCATAAAACTTTGTCCTCCTGTGTTAAGTAAAGTACTGATGGAGAGTAGAATACAAAACACTGTCTGTTGGAAAAAAAAAAAGAGAAAAGAAAAAAACCCCAATCCATATTCATCACTTCAGAGACTGATTTATATGTTGTACGTACAATGGTTTATGTAACAAATAAATCAGAATTTTGACTGACTAGAAATATGAGTTGTGGCATAGCTCCATTGGTGATGAGAACGTATCTGTTTCATGTTGATTTTCTGTTTTTAACAATAGTGTTTCTCTAGACAAGGTGATCAAGCCATAGAAAGATGTTCTAAGGGTAAATTAGAAAAAAACCCAACCAGATAGGCTTGTACACCTGAAAGCTTTCATATATTTATCAATTCTACTTGTCAATCTAAAAAGTTGCCTTTCTACTAAACTTGTTTCCTATTTGTGTTTATGAATTTAAATTCTCCTTTTTTGCAAATACTTTATGAATGTTTTATTTGCTAAAAGTTTACTTTTTTATAATTCCTTCCAGTTTAACATAGAAAGAAAAATGAGATTTAAAAAAAAGAGATGAAATTAAGAAAATGTGCTTTAAAAGCTCAAGATTATCCCGACCATAAATGTTTGTGTTGTTCCCCTACTAGACAGAGATAGTGAACATTACTTACCCTGTATGAAAATTATTTAAATAACTAAAGCTGAAATAACTTTATAGAATATTAAGCCAGATTCTTTGGTGGTATAATACAGTGCAACCTCATTTACCTATTTTACCTATTTTCACAATAAAAACTAGCATAACATATAAAACAGTTACCTATGGAGGAAGGCTAATATAAGGTAAAGTGCCTGGGTTAATTTTTCTAGTGGTAGCTCCCAGTTCTGATCTTGTTATGATTACATAGCCCTTCTCACAGAACCAGTGTACATTTTCTTGAGTTTGGCATTTAGATTGTGTCAGAAGTCTAGCTGTCTCATCTACATTTTTCTCATCAATGGAAGTATAGATTTACAGTTAATGTAGCCACTCAAGTAAATGGACACTTGTTAAATCCCTCCTCCACCTTGCGGATTAAAGAAGGCCAAAATTCTGAACATTGGGTTAATTTTCCGTGTGATTGACTACACATTGGTAAGTGAAGTTCAACTGGAATTACCTGGAAATTTAGAGGCTTAGACCTTGAAAGAATAGTCAAAATCATGGCATTACATATAGGGATGTGAAAATAAATAATTATGTGAGGAAGGTTTCTTCAAAAGTAAAACGAGTACAAGTGTACCACATCCCCTTTCAGTAATTTCCTCGGTCATCCCCAGGTAGGATCCTTTCAATGTTCATTCAAGTTTCAGCGTCCCGTTCAAGTTGCGGCCCTACCACATTGTATATCCTTCGCTCCTCCACCATGTTCCAAAATGTTCCTGCTGCAGTAGCAATACTAGCCACAGCATTATGAGTTATCACTTCATTTTCCTTTAAATAACATGCTAAATGCTGCTGTAACTCCTGATGGGGTGAGTACAAATCACAGTTTCTGCTTAATTGGAGTATACACTGAAGGTACTCATTTAATGACTGATACCAACAGTAAGAGTTACCCCAGGGATAAGTTCGATTCTTACTTTCCACAACATTGGCTGTCTCTAGTTGAGGAGAAACATTTCTAATTATCTAAAGCACAAAGGAATGGAAGAATATTTTTTCCCATACATGCATAGCTACACATCATCGATATATTCACATATAGTAAGGCCACAGAGTGGTCATGCAAGGCTTCTCCATTACCTTGGGCTGTTATATATATGTACCCAGGATAGTATCAGAAAGTTTTGAATGTAACCTTTAGAAATATTTTTGCTTGGTTAGTTGGATTTATATGGGATGGATGATATTGGAACTAGGTTCTGTTAAAATACAGTGTGATAATTGTGGATTAATTTTGTTCACACAAGTGTGGAACAACAATCTTTCTTTGAGACGTTAACCAAATAAATACTATAGCAACCCCAAAATATGTATCAGTGAAAAGCATCAAGCTTGTTTTGTCTTGAATGAGTTAATAACCCCGCCATCCAAAACCCAACAATTATTTATTTCATATTGCACTCAGTGTTTTTTCTAAGCAGTTTCTTGGAGGGTTTTCTTATCAGTTTTCCAGATCTGGTTGTTGTAAGGGCATGGATTTACCCATGCCCTATTCTGGACTACCCAGAATAGGGCTGTAAATGCTGTACACAGATGCCTTTACTTTTTCTCTCATCCTCATGGCCAGAACATCGAGGGGTAATGGGTTTGAGCTGAAGGAGAGTAGATTTAGATTACATATTAGAAAGAAATTCTTCCCTATGAGGGTGGTGAGGCACTGGCACAGGTTGCCCAGAGAAGCTGTGGATGCCCCATCCCTGGAAGTGTTCAAGGCCAGGTTGGATGGGGCTTTGGGCAACCTGGTCTAGTGGAGGGTGTCCCTGCCCATGGCAGGGGGGTTGGAACTAGACGATCTTTGAGGTCCCTTCCAATCCAAACCGTTCTAAGATTCTATAAATGTTCAGAGCTACAGTACTAACTTGCCAACTTGTGCTGGTTTTACTTAGTGTACACAATCTTTCCTGCAACTTTATTCCTATCCTTGGCTAGATTCTCCTTTCTCTAGGATTAGACTAGCAGTAGGCAGGTCTGTCCTTAGCTGACTGTTAAGATTGGCAGCTGCTGGCCAAAGAAACACCTTTTTTCATAGTTTAGGGTGTCCAACTGTCCTTAGCTGCATGACACACACTATCCTTCCTCTTGTATGGGAGCTTAATCATTTAAAGGTGATTATGTTTTTTTTTTATTTTTTATTTTTTATTTTTTGTTTTTATTTTTTAATCTGTGGCTGCTGGATCTGAGTAAGTGACTTTAGTGAGCTCTTACTATGGACAAGTCATGCAAGTTTATTTCAGGGAGGATAAGCCTGAAGTTATGCAGACATGGAACAATCTTACTGTCCCAGAGTAAAGAATTTATGAGAGAAGAAGATCTTTTCAATGCTTTGCTTTGGAGCCACCATTTAGGACTCTTAAGGCAAATAGACAGGATTCCATTACTTATGTGGAAAACTCCTCCACTCCTTTAATAAACTTTACATTATTTTTATAATGGTTTTCCCTACAGGTTTGAAACTTAAAAGTATTTGTCTTTGGCCCTAATGGGAATGAATGAAGCTCAGAAAGGATCTTCATATGAGCAAATTAAAAATACTGGAATATAATCCTGACTACAACTTAATTGCATAAATTATATTTTCTATACTTTGTTACTAATCAAGCAAAGGGTTAAGTACTTCTCTGTTCCAAAAATATTTGTAATGTTTTGCTCCATGGCCCATAATGTTTTGGATTGTTTGATGTTTTATCCATCTAACACTGCAGGATGCTCTCCCTGCTTATTCTTGGCTGATTGATGCCTTAATTTCAGTAATATTTGCCCCCATATCCAGTATAATTCAACACAGAATTCAAGATTATTAAAGTGAATTTTTTGATGATTATTATTACATAAGATCTTGACAGACAGAAAATTAAATTATCTTACTTTATCATCTTCTTTCGTCTCAAATGAAATGTATTCCTTATTTAAATTTTCTAGACTATTGAAGATTCTTCTGAACATGGAAACTGGAACATTTTGAAGTTCTCAGACTGCCTTCTCTACCAAAAAGGAATCAGAGATTATTTTAATTGGCTACTATTTAATCTGTAGCAGGATTCTTTCTGAATGAGGAATTGCCCCTGTATCATGCATAGTAAGAGTAAATTGTTCATAAAGTTCACAAACTTGTACAAAATCTGGCATAGCTGTAACAATAAAGACAAAGCATTTAAAAATGTAGAAAGTTACGTGCTATATATAAATCACACACATTTCAAAATAGTCTTGCTTCCCAACAATTCCAATATAATTGAAAAACATTCTTGTAGACTTTGTGGATCAATTTTCCTTAGTTGTTCTGTATAGCAGCACCTTGTGAATTGGATAATAAACTGAACAGAAAATTATAACAATTTCCAGCATGGTTTTCATAAGTTATATCAGTGCTACTTTAGAGATACATGAAACTTAGAATTTTCCAAGATTAGGAAAATGCATCCTTCAAATTCAATTAAATATCACCACTGGGTCTTTCTTTCTTTCTTTCTTTCTTTCTTTCTTTCTTTCTTTCTTTCTTTCTTTCTTTCTTTCTTTCTTTCTTTCTTTCTTTCTCCTACTGAATAATTTCCTCTTTTTAGGAAGTTTTTCACATTTCTTCTCAGTCATTTTTTTAACACACAGCTGGTCCTTAATTTTCTCAAATTGTTAAAATGATAGTGGTATTTATCACATTTTGTTCATCCTACTTACTTAAGTACTTCACACTATGGATGCCTGTTTCTGTTTATTCTGCCTGGAAAGTTTGTGAAGCACAGTTGCATTACAGAGCTTTAAATGGTATTTTTCCATGAGAAAAATATATTTTTCCTGGGAAGTTTCTTAGTCACATTTTAAGAGAAGAAATTACAAAACTGAATTAGTGCATAAATCAGAGAAAATATTTATTTACAGACATGTAAAAATTATGTTACAACATTTAAAAGAAAACTGTAATGAACCATCAATCTGCTCTACATGGGCAAATCCTGAATGTTTTAATTCTAACTTGCAGTGGCACCTATTAAAAATATGACTGCTTACAAGATTGTAGCTATCTACATAGGTTAAGTACAATGATTTTTCAGAACTAAAAATGGATCTACAGAAAAAAATAAGAACTGCAACAATATGTGATACAAGAGTTTACAAAAGTAAAAATATTTTTTCTTGATCCAAACTTTAAAGCTTTTTAGTAAATATTTTCCATTCATGCAGCTGCACAGATTTGAAACAAATATCTGAAATACACAGAGCGTATAGGTCTGTGTAGAAAATGAATTGGTTTAATTCAGGACTGTCCATAAAGGATTTTATGACTGTTGACTATCCAAACCAATTGACAAGATCCTTTATGTTTCCAATTCTTCCATATTGCAAGGGATGAGCGATGTTAAAAAAGTCCCCACAACTGACAAAACCCATGTAAAACAAGTATTGGTAGTGATGGTGAACAACACCGAGCATACCGCATACGTGAAAAGTAGAGAACTATCAAGCTCTGTTGAAGCTACCAGCATCCTTTGTAGTGGTTTGAAGCAAACATGCCCTTAAGAATCCTTGCTAGTAATCGACTGCATGGCACAACAAGCTTCTGACTTGCAAATGAAGTAGTGCCTCATGGTGTCATCAGAGGTGTCTTTTTTGTGTTCAACATATATTCAGGACTTAAACTGTGGTGTGAAACAGTGTCGATATTGTGACTGTGCAATCATTTCTGTGAGAATATAGTCTAAGGGTAATGACTGGAAAGAATTTGTAAAGATCTAATAGAGTGCTTTCTGTGATTATTAGCTCATTTGGAATGGAGGTGGTGAAGAGACGATACACCTAGCTGTTTCTCATACGTAGTTTATTAACACCAACATCAGAACTGATCTCCTTGGATGATATTCTGCATCTTTTAAGTCAGCCAACAGTTCACATAATTGAAATGGGCAAAATGCCTGTGGAGCTGCTAAGGTTTGGAGTTTGGTTTTTTATCTGTCAGCCAAAGATGGGGATCCCAAAACGGCAATTCTTTTTGCATTTTGACAGTTAAAAATGATCATACCTTATGCTAATAGATAGTGGAGAAATATTTCACCCTTTGATTTGACCTAACATCTCACTTACACAGAAGTAGTATTTTTTGCTGCACTTTTCTGGGAGAGTCAGCCTTGGTGGATTCTGAAGGTGTGATTCTTTATGCTCAGGAGTAACTACTTGTACTATTCTTTCCTTAATTAAGTAGCTAGGTACTACTCAGCAGTTAGGTAAACCATGTAACTCCACAGACAATAGACAAGCTAAATATAAGATACACAAACATAACTGAGAGTGCTATGTTACATAGTCTCCTAGTGAATTAAATTCCCATTTGTTAATAGATAATTAAATTGAAATGTATGCTTTTCCAAATGTTCTAAGAATTTCAGTCCTTCTTTGATGATGATTCCTATGCTGGAAACCTGACCAGAGACCTTGAGCTCCTGCCTCCTCATACCCCTACTTTTTGAGGTGAACTATCATTTCACAAACTGCTGTTCTTTATAGAAATTGAAAGTTTAATCTATTAAAGAGTCTCTCTGGTACCTTTATTTTTCTCTTGCTTTCAGTCTACAGAGAATGATTGAAAGGGCAAGACAAGGGTTCATCTTTGTGGTGCTGGATGATACCAAATACCAAATACTCATGGCTACAGATATCAGTGGAAGCACAGGTGGCTCTGAGCTCCATTTGACTGTGTAAATTACTTCCTACATTGACATCTCTCCCTCTTGGAAACCTGTATCTATTAAATATTTTTTTCCCCTGCAATCACTTTAAAGACATGTCTCTTTCTATAGGTGTAAATCTCACATAAGGATGTACATAAATAAATATCTATTACTTGTTTCATGTCATCTGCAGTCTAGCTTTGGGACGGTGAACAAGTTGGTACTTTCATTAGAGAAGACGACCTTGTGCCCATATCATATATGCTTTGATACCCTTAATATCTCAGTAACACAAGAGAAATAATGCATCCATTCTGTTTGAAAGGAAGTATGATTTATTAAGAAATTCTATACTGAGATTCCCCCTACAACATCTGTAATAAGTAATTATTCCAATTGCAGGCTTTTAGGAGGGCTTTAGGGGTTCAGGAGTGGAAAGTCTAGTGCTAGAAAATAAATGAAAATGTAATTATTAGGCTAACTCTGGTTCTCAGACATTGGCAGTCTATAAGTAATTTACATGGCTAGACAGGAGACTGACTGTCATGTAAACTTTCCATATAGTAACAACAAACTGCCCTTAGAAACTTGCAGGAACAGCTGTAACAACTGTCTAATGAATGGCATCACAGAGGGTACTTATCTGAAAAAAGGGATTTACAAGAGGATCCAATTTACAGCTTATCAAGGATTGCTCTCTTATTTTGACATTTTCACTTTTTTAGCAGCTATCCCTATTAGTAAACATAATTATTTAAAATGATGAATACAATAAATAAAATAATGGAAAATACCATACAATGTATTTAATTGTGACACTGATCATAATGATCTTGTTTGAATTAAGCTGTAAACAAAGAAGTGCAATACCACCCGACTCTAAATATGGTAAAACAGTAAAACATGCTAATCATAAAAATAGCTTTTAGAAATATACATTTGTATACAGTGTTTCCCACACCTGTTAAATATGTCCTTCATATTATTATGATACAGTACATTGGCCTTTAAGACATCAAATTAAAAAAATAATACCAATAATTAGCCAGAGAAAAACACATTTACAATCTAAACCATAAAAATCTGACAATTGTACAGCTTAGAACATATAAGAAATGGAATTTCTAATATTTAAACAATAACGTCCATTTTAATAAGTAAATTGAATTTTCATACAAATTGAATCAAAGGTGTTGCTAGCCAGTAAGAAACTGCAGTTCACAATTTTCTGTGGGGAAGTCAGAGTTTCTCTTCTCAGCCTTCGGGGGGTTCACACGTGACATCTCATCACTTGATCTGTAGAAACTGAGAAATGAAAGGTTCACTTTAGTACGAAGGCACAGAATTTCCACCAGCAGAACCTCTGAAGGAAGCCAACACAACTGAGGAAAAGAGCGATGAGGACCATGGGTTGACTTTTTAATGAATCAATGAAATACCGATATCTATCAGACTTTCTCACCTCATACCTTTGAGGGCTAAAAGACAAGTCGTATACCTGCAGCAGTGGGACAATCGGGATGGTGCAACAGTCCTAATTTAGACTGGATAGCCCAAAATAACCACAGTGAATCAAGCAAGAGCTGTTGAGGCTGAAGCATACTTCCCCTCAGTAATGCTATGCAAACAACTGCCAAATAATTTCTATTTTAGCAGCAGAAAATAGAAGAATGTATCTTAGCTGCTTTGCAATGAAATGCTTTATTTGCATAATAGTATTCAATCTAAATAAACTGCGTGTAGGATTCTTTGCTTCGGTCCCATTGCACTATTTATATACCTTATTCCGGACCATTTCCATTGACTGTGTGCTTTCAATAATGTTTATAGTTACCAGATTGATGGATCTTTCCTCAGTGGCTTCCCTTTTGACATTATCTATTTTATTATTATTCTTGTGTACATGCCGTAGGCTTTAATTGCATATCCTTTAATTTCTTTTGTTGTTTTACAAGCCACAGTGTGAAACAGCAAAAATCCAGTGTCACCCAACAGTTTTGAGGGCCATTACTCCAGCAGAGGCTGGAGGCAGGTTGCATCTAAAAATCTGAGAGTCCTGCTACGCAACCCATTAAAGCTATTAGCTTCAACTAGGCATTCAGTGATGCTACGGGGGAGCGTAAGACATACCAGCTCCACCTACCCACAGAAAAACTGACAACACGTTCCCAATCACATCTGTTTAGAAAAGTAACAGGAGAAAATGTTAACAGAAATAGATGGTTTCTTTTTTTAAGTGCAATTTTCAACATAAGGGTTTTTTTGGTGTTTTTTTGGTTTTTTTTTTTTGTTTTTGTTTTTTGTTTTTTGTTTTTTTTTTTAACTTTGACAGGAAAAATACCTTTCAGCTAATCGCTTCTTCATTTTTTTTTTTTTTGGTTGTATCATTTTCTGTAACTGAAACAGAAAATACTTCTGATCAAAACTTGAAAAATTTCCAGATGTTCCTTTCAGCCAATTTCTGCCTCCTTCAGTGAGTTTTAAGTCTGCCTTTTTCTTCCCCAGAAAAAAAAGGATGATTTTTGTTAAAATTTCCATTTATTGAAAACCTGGTTTTCCAATGAAAAAGGTTTTATCAGAAATAGAGTCTCTGCAAGACTGGCCCCCTGCCCTTTGAAGCAGCCAGTCATCGGATTTCTCTCTTGTTGCAAAAGGAGCACCAGATGTCTGGTTGTGCTCTTCACAGGTAACCAGGATTAGGGAGAAAAGCTCATGGGAGAGATCCCAGAACTTTCTTCTTTCAGTTAAAATATCCTGAAACTATTATTCTCTATTTGCATTGAGAAAAAAACTTCATTTCCTCTATTTTTAGCTCCTGATCCCTGGACAGACTTAACTACATGAAAAAGATTTTAAAATTCTCCCCTTAGGTCTGAGAGAGGCCTAATGGCTGTTAAGTAGCTATTCATCTTACAAGAAGTAAAAAAAATCCCATTGTACATCCTATTAGCTCCAGAGAGACTTCCTCTTTTCTAGCCTTTTCTTCACCTATGCTCTGCTGTTCCATTACGCCATTATAAAAAGCAATAATTATGCAAGTAAGAAGAGAGACAGATTTTCAAGTTATTTATTGAAGCTTTTTCCCTGACATAAACCTTTCAAGCATTTACCTGTCACCGGCACTAAAAAGCTTCATTAGGTTACTATTATGAAGCGTTACTACTAACCATCTGGATCCAAGTCATCAATGCTGCTTTGCTGTCATTTAGAAACAATGATAAAAATTTACCAACCCCACCAGTCCAAAATCTTGCGTTCTTTCTTCAGTACATGGGCTTGTTATTCGCCTCTTAAGGCAAATAATCTTAAAGGCTGAGAAGAAACTTTAAAATCTGAAATAGTCAAGCTTTTATTTTCTGAAGAATGACAGTAACCCAGGGCTATGATTAATCTAGTGTAATGCAATACTAATTTTATTCTATTTCTTTCTTCTGAATAGTGTGCAATATATCAGCTGGCTTTATGGTAGTGCTGATGATATTAAAAAACCTCATGATGACTAATGTTTTTTTTAATCTTTTCATTTCCTTCCCACTATATATATAAAAAACATCCTGACACAACAAGGATGAACTGAATTATGTTTAAGCCAGCAACACGGCTTTCATTTTACGTAGTTCTAACAGAAAACCACTTTAGAAAGTATGATTTGAACATAATGCATTTTAAGAATTGAATAACCCAACTGAGCATATAGCCTTGGCAGCCATAGACAATACGAAAGAAACAGTATATACTGTCGTAATTGCCATAGTAATCTCTGAAAAAAGTTGGAAATAGTTATTAGTTCGTTTTTCACCTGAAATTATTTTTGCTGGTTTTTTCCCTATCTGGGTGGCTTTTTGAGCATGAGCTATTGGAAACAGTCTTCTAAGGCATAACACTGTATTTCAGTCTTCCAGAAATGCTGTTGCTACTGTTATTATAGTTCTAGTATGACCCTTCTAGCATTTTACCAGACTCAAATTATACTCATTTCAATTAATTTTAACTTTACACTATTACAATGTATATAACATTGGAAAGCCAATATTAAATATTAAACACCTCACTAAATGAAAGTGCAGTTCTACTGAATGGGCCCCAAACTATAATCACTAAGAAGGATGAAGTAAATCTATCAGTTAAAATCTAGAGAGTTTTCCATCTTGTCTTCCAGAGGTTTAATGGTTTTATCACTAATCTCCACTCAAAGCCCAGGTAATTCCAGTCTTCACATCTGTATATCTTTAAGAATGCTCTGCATATAAAGGACATTTTTTGTAGGACAGCCTGGCCATCAGATCACCTGCCAGGTGACCATTTCCTCTAAGCTCTTTGCTTCCTTGTCACCAAGCATAACACAGTAGGAATAGTTTGCACTCTATTTCTCCTGAAAGTCTTTCATGAGAAGGCAAGCTCAATATAGACACCATTCTTTTAGAACAAAGTGGGCCACCCCTATCTCCCCAGCCTCCCCAAGAAACTGGAAGCTGTAATGGTGACCACTCCTTCTGTGCAGGGGGGATGCTGCTGGCTTTTCTAAACTCCTCTGGGTGGACTTTGTCTGCAGGAGACATGTGTTTTGATCTCCTCTAGTTGGATGCAAACAGAGGTCAGTTTCTTCCCTGCTCTAGTTTAGCTCTTCCTTAGATTTCTGAAAAAATATAAACAGCAGGGATATGTTCCTTGTTCCCCATAAATATCTAGTTTCCTTCTTACAGGGTTTATAGGAAAAGTGTTCTTCACTATGCTCATCTTCCAGACCTAGATGTACAGCAATGACTTAGTATCCAAGGACGTAAATTCAGCATATGTCCTTGTTAGGGAGTATTAGGAATGGACCGTGACTAAATGCCACAAAAGATGTACGTGATTAACATCTTCCTTTGTAGTACATTAAGAAAATATTTAGAGAAAAGTCCCACAGAATACGGATGTTACAGAATTTACTCTATGGTTTACCCCACAATAATTATAAGCAATAAGAGCCTCCAACATGTATATCAAGATGCTTGTCTGACAAAATGCATCTGTTTTTAAACAATCGATTGCTCCGAATGGCTTTTCTGATAACATTAATCTTAGAAATTCCCAGAAAATGCAACTAAACAGTAGATGGATAGATGATGGTGCACATATGTGCGTGAGCTTGAAACCCAAAGCCTCAAATATCCTTCCTCTTGCTCTCCTGCCTCTTTTTTCTTGCCAGATAAGCCCATTCTCAGGACTGGACTTCTGAGTTTAATAGCTGCAAGGGAGGTATCTGAAGTTAATTCTGATCATTGCTTGGTTTCAGGTAAAATCACATTTCTACCTCTGTTGACTAGGAGACTCGATGCCTGACACCTTCCCAGGTTGTTACTGGTGCCTGACTAGGCTTTGGCAGTGGGTTATGTGACTGCCATACATCACTTTCTGCAAAACAACTGCAAGCCCCATTAAAATGCAGCTGCTGCACTATCCTTTCACTCACAACACTGGTCCTCATACTTGCGCTACCTCAGACTATAATCGTAGTGCAATTGCTTTGATTGCATCTGATGCTCACTCCTATACTGTTAACTGTACAACCGAGAAAACTGAATCCAGGTCCACAGATGCTACTGCTATGTCCTCTAGGATCCATACTCTGTTTCATATCTAATAATATTTCTGATTATGAAATGCACTTTCTGGACAGCCAAGTAAGTAAAAAGCTGAATTTGTTTGAAGAACAGACTATTTCAAAAAAACCCAAATCTTAGTTAGGCATTATTGACCCAGATATTTCCCTAAAATGAGAAAAGTCAGGATACATTACACAAAGTAGTAGTGCAAATTGTCATTCTGTTTATTTGCTGCATCTAACTCAAGACAACATCCTTCCTTTCTCTTAAGCAGGCAGCTCACACTGAGTGCAAAACCCAGTAATTTATGTTTGTAAGGTGCCACGGGGGGGAATGCACTTCTATTGGCTTTTACATAGCATTTATCATCATGAGCGGAAATCCACAAGCAACAAACAGGGCTTACCAAAGAACCTTGAATTTGTATTAGCTATCAAGTTGACTCCATGGCTGTGTTCATTTGAAATACACCTTGCATTGTCCCTTGATTCAAAACATGAAATCTCTGATTAAGCAACACAGCTATATCAGCAATTTAAGTAGAATGCCCCCATATGAAATGCGTACACTCAGTTTAGTAGGTGTTAGCAGGGGAATGGGAATGTGCATTACGGGTTTGCTGATGTCATTTGTAAAACATGACAGACAAAAATTATGGTACTAAAGCCAAACTTTATAATGAGCTAGTGATAGAATAGTCACTGCATATAACAAATAGGAGGAATTGTACAGTTTTGTAAATATTAATAAAGAATAATTAAAGGAAGCGGTTGCACTTTCTTTAAACATTTCTTCAAATGATGAAACCTAATCATTATTTCTGTACTCTGTCAATCATACTTTAATTGCTGAAAACACTACAGCATCATTTTTCTGTTCAGTGAACAGTTTAATTGCTCTAAAGTGTTAGTACTTATGTGAGTACATGTGAGAATGGCTGTTTTATTCATCAGTGAAAACAAACTTCTATCTCCTTTGTATTAAAATGCTCTGTTTCACTTGCTTGCCTGCAGGAAGAAAGAGATAGCCCTATCAAATACTTATTTTTCCCTGAGACCAAAATATCTTTGCTTTCTCAGAACTCTGTTTAGGCAGCTTCATGATGAATACTGTTGAGTGTTGTGGTGGAGACAGGATCTAGTTTATGGAGAATGCCAGTGAGAACATGCTGCAGTTCAGATGATGGTCAGGTGTGAGGCTGAAGAAATGACTTTGGAATTAGTCATCATGGTCATTTGAGAGCTTTGTTGAGAGAGGCTATGAGGGCAACAAGGAGGCAAAGAAGTCCACCTCACTTTACTCTGTGGGCCTTCCTCCTGCTCTACTGTGTTTTGCAGCAAAATCTTCTTCTGCAAAGGTCTCTTTTAGCTGTAGATGAAGACACAAGGACTAGTAGTGTAGTTTCTGGTAACGGTAGGAGGGATCTGAAGCTGGAGGCATTGAACCATCTGCAGAGTATGGGACTGGCTGCGAGATCTCCAAGCAGGAGAACATGGAAGAGGTGGGAAAGTGGTGCTTTCACAAAATTCGCTGCCCTGAAGCTTTTACTCAGAATATACTCATAAGGCTACCCCACAGTGAAGCCGTGCTCCCACCACCACCACTCCATTTCATGTTCTCTCTTGGCTGATATACGGTGAGATTGGGAATAGCACGAAAGCCAAACCAAACACAGTAAGACCTCACTAATGCTGCCCAAAGAGTTCCCTCAGCTTGTACTAGTGTGCCTTGAGAGCATCTCAACACTTTCCTGGGATACAGTGCCAAATATAGCAAAGGAGAAAATATCCCACTTTCCTTTAACCCTGAATATAAGTGGGTATTCACAGCGAATTCCCAGAGGTATGACTCTCATTGGAGATCACTAGGTGTTTCCTGCTTCTTGGGATAGGGCCTGTTCCATGAGGAGCAAGTCTACCAGAGTCTTAGCAGGATCCATGGTAAGGCCCATCCTTGATCATTCTGAATGTTAAAAAGGAGATGGTTTTAGGATGCAGAGTGTGGTCAAAAAGTTGTAGAATAAAATTCCTACTGATTTAACCTCTGCTCCATGTGGGGAGCAGGAATTACCTGGTGTGAGGTGGTGGTCCAATTAGTATGAATGCCAAAGGCCATAGTTCCTGTCTTACTGATGCCAAGGATGCAGGTTTGAATACACAGATTAATACATAAAGAAACTAAAACTTGTGTCCTTAGGCCACTCACTATGTCTACACTTTAAGTGGTATGTTTTTAAAATATGTGAAAGTAGCTTAAACTAATTACACAGAAAGCACCTGCTAAGCTTTGCCAGTATTGCCAAATTAGAGTTTAGATAAGTATCAAAACCAAAAGCGCAACCATGCAGGAAAAAGACATTGTACATAATGATGGTAATGAGATAAAGAATGTCCTATCTAATCAACGGCAGATTTTTCAGTTACTTGGAGGCGGAAGTTTTACTCATCATAAAGCCCAGGTGGAGTGAGGTAAAAAGCAAATGAACAGAGAAGAAATGGAGAGGAGAGGTTGCTGGAGGAAGCAGTTGGAAGCATTTAGCGTGAGATGACAGAGATATTGGGAAAGCTTAGAGTAAAGCAGGAAGGAGGAGAGGGATGAGACTAACAATGATGCACAACAGATACTTATACGGTGACAGTAGTGTTCTGAATTAAGACAGTTAATTAAACATACTGGATGTAGAGTTACCTGCAAAAGACCTGTGAAAGACTTGGTTTGGGAATGTGATCCAGATGGAAATGACAATAAAAGCTGGTCCTATTTTAAACAGGTTTTGCTTGATATTTTCCTACATAATACTTATTTGAATGCAAAGTGCATAGTAGTGCATAACATTTCTCTTTTATGAGGATGTCAGGAGACATTCCTTTAAAAATAAAAATTACAAAGCAAAATGGTGGACTTGAAGTTACACTGTGGTCTGCAAATGGTGCAAAATAATCTAATAGTTGAGAGGGGATTAGTATAATCCTGCAAAGAGGAAGCAGAGAAGAATTTAGCCTTTTGATTCTCTGTTTATTGGAGCTGGAACAAAACTTACTCTTTTTGAAAGACATTATAGAACTGTAGTGTACTTTTAGAAATCAATAACAACAATTTGGAAACTCCAGATACACATATCAGCATAACAGGCTGGCTAAGATGGCATGTGATTAACTTCCAAATCTTCATTTTGGCAGACTGAGCTTGTTTTATTCCTCACTGATTGCTTTTTTGTTGAAATGGCAATTACAGTTCTATCACCTTCTAAATAACTTCCCTTTTCTGAGGTCCATAAATGCCTATGTACAGATAAATTCAATCTGCCTTTCATGTTTTGGTATTAATCATGCAGAAAATCTTCTTAGTAACACATTTATATTTTCTCAAAAAACTAAGACCTTTTGGAATAATTGGGTCACTAACTGCAGTGGCTCTGCAATTTGTATTGAAAAAAATAAAAACAGATTTAAAATTTGTGTCTTTTTATATGGAAAAATAACAACCTTTTGGCTTTTCAGTGATTACCCCTCTTTACTTGCATGAAGACTTTCAACAGAAAAATGTTTCCTCTGAGGGTTTTTCATTCAGCATTCTTGAGGCTCAAGCATACTGATAAAGCCTGTGAAATGAGTGTTTTCTAGGGGAACTAAAGCTATTTACTTTCAAAGACTGACACACCAGGAAAAAATGTGATGCATGGCACTCACTCAATTTCAGTTAAATCTAAGAATTTGAGGATTAAGCTGATAGGCTCAAATCCGTGGCCAAACACAGACCCAATGGCTGGCCTGAGTTGTTGCGGAGGATTTCAGTGTCCCAGTGAGAGCCCAGAAAACACCAGTGTCCCCTTCCCGTTCTCTCACCACTTTCCCACTGTACCTCGTACTGCTGCTTTGGTATCTACACTAGGTTACTGTTCTGATGCCTATCCTCCCTATGCAGGACTGGGGAATGTTGGTTGCAGATAATGAGTGAACCAAGCCCTACCTAGCACCTTTCACAAGTCATCCAAAGTCTATTGGAGTCAACCAAAATACAGGGAGGTAAAATAAGAGGGAATCCACCAGAATTAGTGAAAATTAAATTGTTAAAAATACTCAGGGTTGGAAACCGAAATCAGTCTTCATATTTAAATTGTTGAGTTACTTCAATTAAATCTGATGTTTCTTTACCAGCCATAAGTTATAGCAAAAAGCCTGCGATCTTTTTTATAAGCTGCCATCACCCTCCCCTGAAAAGGGATCTAGGTTTGCTTCTGGGTGGTAAGAGTTCGATTGTCCTTATCTCTGTACTGCACGCAATGGTTGACTCTATGCTCATAAATTTTAAGCTAGCAAAATCTATGGCTTTACTTAGAATAAACATAACCAGGCCACTAATACTGAATATTAAGGTCAATTACATTGTATCAGAGAGGAATTAATCTCATTTAGGCAAGTATTTTGTTTACATTTGTGAGAGAATTTTTGGCCTAATCTGACAGCATTATTTTCCTCTGAATGAATTCACAGGTTGGTTGGTGGGTTTTTTTTCATTTGTTTGTTGTTTTTTTGAAAGTTGGAGGCACAAAACAATTTTTCTACAGTTGAAGCTGTGCCATTAAAATTAAATATATTGATGGCTTAAAACCATCAAGCACCATGACTATCTTATTCTTACCCAAAAGCTTATGAAAAACACATATTCTTGCCTAAAAAGCCCCAACAAAACCAACCAAACAAAATGAAATTAGCACAAAAATGAATAATGAATACTAAATAATGAGAAATCTACTGACAGTGGGTCAACAAGCAGCAGAGTCTCCATTCCCCCAAATAGTTTTTAAAGCACACAAAGCTAACCTTTCAAAACACAGGTCCACAGGAAGGCAGTGCATGAGCTTGACACAAAGTACTTAGACAATTTCTAAAAAAACATTACAACATATTAAGCGGTAATCAGAAATTCTTTTATCTATCAGATATATTGCCAAGTTCTCAACCATGCTAGTGTTTCCAAATAGACATATTGTCAAACTTCCACAAGGCTGTAAATTGCACGTGCAAGCCAGTGCTTTGTATCGAAAGTCATTTGCTAAATAAGAGTATTTAGGACTAACCTCATGCAGCACTGGGCTATAACCAGCCATTGCTTCAGGTTGTCTAGGGTGGTCTAAGGACCAGAATTTTGTGACCAGTTCTTACAGTGGTTCTCAGGGAATAAAGTAAACACACACACCCCACACCCCCCCATTCAATATTTATACCCAATTGTTGTCTCGGAAAGGACGTAACCCATTTAAACTGCCAAAGGTAGGTGGTTCCTCTGTGCTCAGTGGGATTGACAGGGAGAAGATGACATACTTGTCCTGCTCTTGCTGTATGTGCCTGGGCATTATGCTGGAAGCTGCTGGCAGGGTTTATTAATGTTCACCCTGCTGGGTCTGAAGGGACCTGTCCAGAATTGCCTTGCGTATAGAGAGACCTCAAAAAGAGAGGCCATGCTGCTAATTCTTAGCAGAAAATGTAGGAAGTTAAATGATGACTGAAACTTCAGGCCAAGTCGAGACTGATGGCATGGTAAAATGAAAAGGTAAAACAAATTCATTGAAGAGTATGTTTCATGTTGTTCAATGGGCAAAAATAAAATTTGCAAGTTTCTTCACTGGAAGGCATATAATTTTTATAAGTTTAAACCATATATTTGGGGAATGCTTCTTTCCCACATGTTGGCTGTAGGCTCAAAGGCACTTACTGGTCTGACCCCAGAAGGAGTCTACATGCACATTCGATCTGCTGAGCTGCACTGCCCACCACATCGGCTCAGCAGCAAAGCTGAAAATGGGACCCAAACTTCCTAATTCCCCATCATTTGCTTATAAGAGATCAACAGAAGTAAACCCCACATTCTTTTCAAGCTTTTTTGCATCAACTCTGTAAGATTCTACTGGCTGAAAATTAATTATATTATTAACATTATAAATGTTTTAAAAGTTTTATGCTTTTGAGTATTTTGTTTTAATTTGGGACTAAATAATATAGAGCAGATTCAGAGGAATAGATGTGAAAGGTGAGGAAATTATTTTGCTCATTCATTTTACAATTTGCAATTACAGACAGGGAAGTCTAGTAGAAAGAGAGACACAGAGTACATGACAGCAGCGCTTGCATTTTCTGCAGGTTCCCATGTGATATGTAGGGGATAGGATGTAAATAATAATTAGAAAAATATTACGTAGTCAGTCAGGAGTAACCTGGTTAAAACCCTGAACGCCACTTAGAAAGTCTTCCTCTGAGAAATCGACTGCCAGGAAAAATGGGGAGGAGGAGCTGGTAGCAAGGCCTTTCCAATGACTCATACAAGAGCGTGCGAACAACAAACACGTCTACTGTGCTATTGCATATGTTAAATATAACAAAAGGGCATGTCAGGAAGTTTCTTACAATTTTTGATTTCATGACATGCTTTTATTACTTTCTCCATTTTTTCAGTCACAGGTTATTAGATTTACTGCAGCTTTGGAAGGTACAACACATTAGTATCTGTCGGGTATGCTGCCCCTAATGACTTTCTTAGCTTGCTCAAGTACAAACATCTTGCACTGATATTTATCAAGTGAACACAATCTTTTACCTATTCATTTGTCTTAGGAATGAAGAGCTTCAGGTTTCCACTGATACTGAAAGCAAGATTTCAATGAAGTCCAAAATGTTCAGTGTATTGAAAACACTATATTTTGCTTGGTCTCAATAATATTTAAAATAATCTAAATAAGATTTTTGGCACAACGTTGCTTCATCCATTACCATTAATTAGAACTTCTGTCCTTTTTTTTTTTTTTTAATTGTGATTAGTACTCTGTATAAGTGCACTCAGCAAGCTGCAAATTGTCACAGTAGCTATTGATCTTTTTGACATGCCTAATCAGCCTAATTCTGCTGATAATAGAAGAATCAGTCTGGTCTGCTCTGATGCTATTGACAGAAAAAAAAAAGTGTCTAAAAGGGCAATGAAAAATGTGGTTTGATTACAATAATAAAGTATTACCAATCCTATCACATAGTCATGTATTTGATCAAACTTGCTATTTGAGATATGCAAAATTGGGCTTAAACTATGTGAAATTAATCAGACAAATTTTATTCCTTTTCTGTAGATCTTATTCTACTCTCTGCTGAGTATTTTCATTTCATGCAAAATAATAAAATTAAAGAAAATTTCACTGTTTCATACAGATTCAATTTAATTACTTTAATTTCCCTTTAACTACTTATAGGAGAGGGAAATATTTTATTGAGCTCTAGCCAAAGTACTAGTTGGTTCCATTGATTTAAACAGTATTTGCATCAATTCTCACAAGAAATATAGCTATATCGTATCACAACGTTTTTACTTTTGCATAATGAAGCTCTGCAGCAAGAGGATTATCCTGAGGTTTTTGTCTGTGGCTGTTGCTGGTATTTGAGTTTGAAACATGATGCTCTGTCAGATGTTAGAAGCAAATCCGACAGACTGAAACATGCAGTGCAGAGGTGGAGAAAAGGACAAGAGTAAGAGGTGAAATATCATTGCGAGGTAAATGTAACTGAAATATACTGAATAGAAAGGGAACTATAATTATTGAAATAGCTGCGCTAAATCTACACTGTAACCAGAACTGGGCCTTGCATAGTCTCTGTACTTTTTGTTTCTGATATAATTTAATAAAGATGCCTCTCAAGCCATCTCATTAAAGGTGACTCATTATTGTGGAACTCCCATTTAATGCTTGTGTGGCTTCATTATCTTTAGCGTAGCTACACCAGCATAAAATCACAATGCTACAACTGTGAATATATCCTTCAAATACCAACCAAGCACTAACCAGAGTCTGATCTGAGTTACGATACTATAAATCAATTCTATTTGAAATCATCGGGATCACATGCTCTACCAGAAAACACAGTTTGCTCTACTGAATGCTTAACTACTGAACCACCACTGTGCTATTATTGCTATAGTTATTTATTATGAAAGGCTGACAGTTTGATAGAAACTATTCTTCTCAGGCAATGTAATATAGATATGAGTGCTTGCGTATAAGCCATTCCAATTAATTAGTTTGTTGGCATTTTATTAAGCATTAGCCGAAAGTGATTTTTTTTTCCCAAATCTACAATACCTCAGGCTTTCAGCTAATTAATTGGATGCCACCTTCGTTATTTACAAAGGGATTGTGATGATAAGTTATAGTTCATTTTGAGCCAATGCTTCTCTGATGATGGGTTAGGGCCATTTGAAACCAGTTGAGGGGAGTTCTGTGAAGTGCTCTGGGCCCGCACGGGGCTGTCCAGCCGCTAAGCAAGCAGAGCAGGGGCACCACCGCGCACGCTTAATTCAGAAATGCTTTTCCTGCGTGCTCTCAGCAGTGCCACACGCTGCTAACGCTACTTCGAGAAAGGAGAAGGAGCTTGTTTTAGAGGCGCTGAGGCCAAGCTGCTTCTCAAATACCAAAACGTGTGTTGGACTGCGCTGCGAACGTAGCTCTTCCGCTCTCCGCTGTGCAGCCACGGGAATCAGAGGACGCTCTTGGCTTTCCTTCTCACTCCTTAAAATTTAAAGCCATGGCAGGCACCTGAAAACTGCTTGATATCACTGATGACTTGTGTTCCAATGATTTGTGGCCTGTTTGTGATTTGTGTGTGAAGTGAATTTAGTAAACATGAAGATCTTTCTTCCTAGGAGTTTGTTTTCTTTAAGGTGAGATGGGAAGCTGCGTAGGTGTGTTGCTTTCTTCAAGGTGTGACTTAGGAACAGTTTAGATTTTTAAATTCACTGCAACTAGAAACTATTCAGTGCAAAAAAGCCTGACTCATGAGTCCAGTAACATCTGGGGTAACCAACTACTAGGTTTTCCATATAAAAGGAGCAAAGGAAACAGACCTGAAGTTTTCAGCTGTCTCTCATGATCACTTAAGTGACATGAGGTGTAGAGTAAGCTCAGGAGTTACATTCCAAGTTGGCAATTATTTTACATATACAATATATTGTTGCATGCCCTTGTACAAGGGGCAGTGGGAGGCCAATGTGTAAAAGCAGGTTGGTGAGAAGCATATGACATTCTTCACTGAGCAAGTTGAAGTCAACTATTTGACTCAGTCTCTCTTAGCATATCCATACATAGCTGGATCATATACCTGAAATCCGCATTTAAACTTTTCCATATGTCAATGCAGCAAAAGTCTTTGGGGATTGTTCTAAAAAATCATCCTCAAGCTGGAGTGTCTGCAGCACTGGAGACACTGAGACACGTTTGTGGGCAAACAGTTGGTACAAAAGAAACTTTCCCAATACGTGAATGTTTGATGGCTGTAGCAGATACTTCAAATGCAGCATGTCTTTAATTAGAGTTCAGATGGACAATCAAGCTATTGTGGCATAAAGCTTTTTCACACTTCAGCTGAGCCGTAATGACTGTTTGTGGGTGTGTCTTTAGTCCATAGAAAATGATAATGCAGGGATGAACAACGTCCTCATCTAAATGGTGGATGAAGAAGGTGTGCAGCTGTTGAATGTGATATGTTTTTGTGTGTGCAGCCAGGCAGGCAAATGAGGAGGCTAAAGCCTCCTTAAATCCATGCCTGACTTAACTCAGGCGGCAGGCTAAACTACTTCGCATTTCTTTACAGTTGGTCTAGGCTGAAAGCAGGCATGGGGACGGCTGCCATCACTCAGTTAATGTGCAGTAACCTGTTCCTCCAAACAGACACTGTGTGAATTCAGAGAACTGATCCCGCCACCTAAACCCACAGCATGCATCCTGCATAGTCACTTCCTTTGCAAGTTAGAATTAGAAACAGAGACAGATATTTTTGAGTCCTCTAGTCCAAAGATGCAGACCCACGTACACAGCTTGAGAGGCTCCGTTCTGGCAGCATCTGGACTCTGGCAGTGGGTCTGTCCTTACTGAACACTTCCCTTTACTGACAGCATTAGGGCTGGCCACAGGGGAAACAAAAAAGAGACAATAGTATTGTGTTCAGCAAAATGAGTCCTGCAGCAGGTTATTGGCAAATAGCTTGGCGGGAGATTTACAGCTAAATATGAAACACTGCAAAAAAGGTTAAGATCTAAATTTAAGCCATGTTTCTCTCTCCCTGTAATAATGTATTTCAGACTAGTGGACTCACAACCAATTTTTGGTGCTGAACTGACTTCAGAACATCAGCTTTGCCCATTTCAAATGTTTTTTCTATTTGCTCTGCTGCTCTTAGTGATGAAAGAAAAGATTTTTTTTCCATCATAATCCTAAATCTCTTCAGCTTTATATTTGGAAAAGATTATGGATTTCATTAAAAATTGCTCTTTGGAGGAGTATTTCTTATTCTGAGTCCAAGGTTATGTTTTTTTACACATGGAAAGTTTGTCCTAATTGTTTCACATTTAACACTTTTCACATTTAAAAACCCCATTTTTCCCCCTCAAATGAGTTATAACTGGCTCCATTCCAAAATTACACATTTGCTATTAGTCAGCTCTTTTTCCTAAATAACTTAGTTTTCATAAAACAGAACAACATCTGTTAGGACTTCTTGTTTTATAACAAGATTATCTATCATCTCCTTTACTTTTCACAAAACAGAGGGAAATGTCAGATAGCAGGACATAGAACAGGTAGAAGCAAATGGAAATCCCAAGTATTCCTACTGGAGTGTACACTGTACATTCCTGCTGGGGTATACACTATACAATTGATAGCATTCTTACTGACTTTCCAGTTATACAGCTATGAATGACTGGGGTGGAAAGTAAAACTTATAGGAATGGTTTATCTACATAAATATATTTAAATATAAGTGAAAAACAGAATAAATCACAATATGCATCATAAACTTCCAGCTTCATATACTACTGAGTGTTTGGGTAAAAGCTGTAGAGGAAAAATGTACAGTTCAATTTATAATTGCCTCTCTGTAGGAAGCACCCATTGCCTGAGATTTCTTTGAAGTAATCCTTTGTAAAGCAATCCTTTATCCCATCCATAGCAGTTTTTCATTCACTGATCTCCTTAGGCTTTGCAAAAGAAAGAAAGTGTTATTATCCCATCGTAGCAGGGAGGAAAACTAAGATGAAGTGGCCTCTTCCAAAGCTTGAGGAAAATGGCAAAAGAGAATGAAAAGTACAGGATTTTACATCAGTGCAGTCTTGGTTCTGAGCTTTAAAGTCTACGGTACTGCCAACTTCTTTGCTAGAGAGTCCCAGTGTTTGGGAACATGGAAGACATGAGGCTAACTGGCTCCACTGCCCTGTCATTGGGATGGGCTGCACCTGACCAAGATGATGCACATAAGCGCTCTTCCTTGGCCTTTTCTTGCTTCCAACAATGTTTGGGTTGGGGGGGGATATCATCCATGAGCGCTAGGGTGCAGCACTCTCTATGTGCAGTGAGCCACCTCCTCCTGGCACTCAAGGGGCTTAGTCACGGCATGCAGAGAAACTGGAGCTGGTTCCCCCCATGCTTAGATGTGTGGCTCAGACCTCTGCGCTGTCTTTGGAGCTGTGTCTGCAACACACTGCACTTCAAGTAGTTCTACAACATAAAACTTGGAAAGGCTTTTTAACTTGGAAGCAGCGGCATGCAAATGTGGCTGTGCCGAATCTAGACTTTCACTGCTAATGAAGTCTTCCTGTGCTGCCTGCTTTTTAGAAACTTTCCTGCCTAGGCCTTTGGTAGATAAAAAATTTCTTCTACATCATGCTTCATTATATAGTATAGATATATGCTAAATATGCCGTACCCACAGGGTGAAATGACAGCACTGAACAATCAGATGCTAATATACCATGCGTTAACTTCCCCACTTAGTTGTCTGCACTGGGGAGTCTGACACCTAATTAGTGCAAAACCCACCAGACTTGTTAAACTATGAACACCCCTATTGCTAATGTCACTTCAGGTGATCACGTATTAGCCATGGTAAGATATTACATGTACAACTATTCATTACAAAATTTCAACTTCCTACAAATTCAGAGTGGTGACTTATAGACATCCCTCATATCTGTACAGGAGAACCCATTCCTTTGAGAAAAAGTGATAATATGTCATCTGTTCTACATTACATGTTAAAAGATGAGGGGATTCTGGTTGTAATACCTTCTCCTGTGCATAGTGCTATTCAGGATTTATAAATTTAAAAGGGACTTGTGCTGGCTAAAGGGACACAAACCCTCAAATGAGCAGGAGGTTTAAATTGTGTTTGCAGTAAGCAGTACTAATAATTCACATGCCCTGTTACTCCAGACTCACTGTTGGTTCAGCCCATTGCTGACTGACTACTGTTGGCTTCACTGAACGATTTTTACAGTGCAGACGTGACTAACTCTGTGTCAGAAAGCAAGCCGGGACAGTGACACTGAGCAACAGAAGTGATTTTGGCCCAAAGCAGAATATGAAAACTGGAAAGAGAGGGTGAGTATTATAGTCTAAAACAATGTGACTGATCCATTCTTATTAGGAATGAATAAAAAAGTATGAATTTGACTTTCAAAATAATTTTTTAATGTTTCTCTAGAAGAACTTAGAAGTTTAACAACATACTGGGCACTTCGTGAAAGGTGCAGGCTCAGGCTGAAAACCCAAACATTTAATAGCCACACATTTCTTAAGGAAAAATCCTTCCATCAGAAATATCTGTAGCTGCCAAGGCAGCCTGCAGAAGATACACATGGAAGACAGGGAACTGGGAATTATGGGGGAGCACATGTTTACTAATGAGAAAGTTCTCCATTCTAGAATCTTATTTAATTTTGAAATGCTCCAGTTTAAAAAAAAAAAAAAAAAGCACACCATATTTTCCTTTCTCATCTACATTACAGTAAATGTAAAATTATAAATGTAAACCAATTTAAAGTACATTTAATTTTCTTTCTAAAATCACCAAGTGTAGTAAAATATATTTTTCTTGTTTATCCTCACAGGGCTCTATGCTTCATTGATACCGCAGTGTATGAAGAATTTAGGACTAGGCATCAGTTACAGAACATCACAGTGCTGCTCTCAGCTTATTTTGTTAAGCCAGACTGTTGTTTCTCTGTGGTTACTTGTAGCAACTGTACAGACAGACATGGCATGGTTATTCCTTACCAGCTCATTGCTGCCATCCTCATCAAAATCCTCCTCTATCCCATCAGTCATCTCTTCTCCATCCCCATCTGCATCTGGCCCTCCTTCAATTGGCTCTTCTGTAGAGTTATCTGCATTCTCTGATATGCATTCCTCTTGAATCAAATCAGCATTATCTTCCATTTGTTTCTTTTGAGCTTCTGTAAGGAAAACATACTCTATAGAGATTCAGTAACCTTCCCTATTGGTGGCAAAGAAAAGTGCTCTGAGGAAGAAACCTAAGCTTCCCATCTCCAGATGTCCTAGCTTTGTAAAAATCAGTGTGTTAATATCTACCAGGCAAACATGATCAAATCCCTTGTTTTCAAAAATTAATGCATAAAGCAACCATAGTACCCACATGCTCATCCATCCCATGCAGTGGATGAAGGCTTGATTTACCAGCGCATCCAGCTTTTTGATTTTCTGAACTTTGCTTTGCTTTGGGATTCCACTTGGCATACTCACTATATTTGTTTACTTGCAGCCAATGAGAAGTACATAAATCTCTATGGTCTGAGAAGCTGAGGGCTGCTAATTGCCAATAAATGGACAAGAATTTGCATAAATTTGCTGTGAATATATCTCAACAATCATACAGATAATCAACAAATCCTTCTAGACAACTGAAGAGATTTTTTTATGGAGTAAAATAACAGTTTCTCCCTGTTCTTATAATGTGCCGAGGTAACTGGAGGGCTTCCTATAATTTCTGCAAAGTGATGAAAGGAAAGACCCTTCCCATGGAGGCCCAGAAGATCTGTTCTGGTTGACTTAGCGCTGATAGCTGCATTGTTGTGATTATGCATTGTGAGACTCCTGGGCATACTGAGGAATTTCATCCAGCCAGCAGAAATCCAAAGTAACACTGAGAGAGGAATGACAGAGACAGACTGTCCAGAAGAGTCGTTGGAGGGACCAGAGTCATTCCTATGCACATCAGGAGTTTAGAAGACAATCTTCATGTACTCAAAGGGAATACAGGCCAGAGAATTGGTTGCATGTAGCTGGAATACAAATGTCTTTTCAGTCTGAGGGTGACAATACTCATCAAGGATCAAATTTCCAGAACAAACCCATTTCTTTCTTTGTTAGATTGACTGTTCTGTAACACTAGTAGTGCATCACCTATCTTGTTGGACAGCCAATGAATCTGCAGATTGCCTGTGAAGCTCTCTATTTTTCAACTCTATGAATATATTATTATTTTACTATAAATTATTACCAGCTGCATATAATATTCAAATCTGCTCATACTTTTCTGTATCATAGTCTTAAACCAAGACATTTGGTTTTCCTTCTATCTCTGCACATTTATTTTGCATTTTACTGTAATTTCTTCAGTCTCTGTTCTTCTCTGTTCCCTCATTTTCAAATTCATTTACTGAACACACATAACAAGTAAGCTTTTCTCCCTTAGTCACATAATTTCTTCAGAAAGATTTTTGGACTTAAAGAATAAAAACTCATCTTAGATAATTGTTTTGACAGTACTGTAGTCACGTATATTAGTAGAAGATTCAGTCCATGGAGCCTCATCGTCTGTTGGTAAGGTGCTGTATACAATACCATGCTAGTTATAAGTCATTGTGTTACTCACTGTGCAAGTAAGTGTGGATTGAATCAGCTATGCCTACTATGTCCTGCCCCACTACCTTCTGCCTCGAGCCACTTCTGAGATTAACCCAGCCTTGGCAGTAACAACTGAATCAACTTTGGTCAAGGCTTTCAAAAAAGGTTCCTGCAATTATGGACTTAATACACTTAAATGGGAAAACTTTTAGTATGCAGCTCTAAAAAATTAGGTCACTTACTTGTCTGAATGAGAACATAGACTGGGTTCTTCAGAGGAGTCTAAGTTGCCAGCTCAGCTTCTAACTCTTTTGGGCTCTTCTGAGAAGCTAAACTTAAGATCCTGCCTTTCAGCACCCATCTCTGATATTACAGGGAGAATATTCTCTAACAATTTTTTCACATCAGAACAGCTTCTTATCCCTGGCTTCCTGATTCAGATTTTTACCCAAAAAAAGAAAAAAGGAATTATTCCTTCAGTTTCCTTACGTATAGAAAATCCTCTTATCTATGTTTCCCTTATTGGCATGGTTAGGGGTTGATAATAGTAAAAGACAGAACATGAGCCATTATTGCAAGGAGAATTTTCACGCAGCTGTAGAGCAGTAACCAATGTGTGGACTGAGCTTGTCCAGCTTGCCTGTTTAACCTGTTGCATTTCTCCAGATGGGTAACTTTTAAGAGTAATAATTATGTATTCTTAGATGAAAGTGATGCAAACTTAAAAACCCAAAAGAGCAAGATAATGGCTTGATATTTGTTTTCTGTAAACGAGACATCGATCCTCTCTCTCATCCCAGTCTGAGGCCACACCTTCTAGCAGAGGAAAGTAAGAAATAATATTGCCAAACCACAGAGATAGAACAAAATCATCTCACATCTGACATAGCAAATGAAATAGTTCAGCTACTGATGTAGCTTTGTCTTATAAAAATCTTTTAGCTGAGGAAGCAATCATCTGCAGACTAATCACCCAGGCTGCATAACCATCTTCATCAGCTCAGGAGATTTAAATAGAGATCCAGGTTTACTGGTATCTCCAAGGTATTTATTCTCCTCACACCTGATGAGAGGCAAGGAATATGGGGAATGGGTTTTGCACCTGATGCTTTAAAACATCAACAATTTGAAACCAGTTTTTAATTTCTGAGGAGATTATTCTTTGCTTGTTTTCAAAAGGCATAACAGTATGATTCAATACAAATCAACGTTTTCCTCTTTGAGCTGATTTCTATTTAAATGAGTTCACTACAATCCTTTTGCAGAAGTGAAAATTGGATATCCAAGTACAATGACATGCAGGTTGTTTTGCATAGTAATGGATTTTATATGAAAGCTCCCTAAAGTAGGGATGTGCCATCTCAGAGCATTTCAGTACACAAGTGATTCAATGGAGTGCCTTGCAATTACATCTTCACTGATTATACCAACTTTTATCTAACTTGCATAAAGTACAAAATAGAATATAATGAATACATATTGTATATGGTTCTCCTAAAAGAGATAATCACACTCTGTACTAATGATTTACCTTAGGTTTGGAAAAAAACACTCAACTTATTTTGTGGGGTAAACTATAACAGCTGAGGGATTGGTCCTTGTCTGTCAACTTAGAAAATGATTGTAAATAAAAGGTAGGGGTTTTTTAAAGAGCTGGGTTTTTTGTTTTTGTGGTTTTTTTTGTTTGGTTTTTTTTTTTTTTTTTTTTAATTTTGAACTGCAAAACTCTTTTCTGTAGTGTTCTGCCCTAGGAAGACATTCATTAGGGTTATTTCTGAATGCCAGCAGAAAACTTCTGGGATCAGAGAGAAACCTCCACAATAGATCAGGAAATAGGGCAGGCACTTGGAAACAGGAGGGATCCAGATCTAAATATTTTGCCTGTGTCAGGTTCATGAACCTCAACTGCTAATTCCCACCAATGTTTTAGACAGTCTTGATGGAGCTCTTTTTATGTGTCCTGTTGGGTCTTTTTGGCTTCACATAACTGACCTGAGGTAGGCAAGGGACACAAATTTAAGTGACCAGTCACCCAGGCAGCTGTGGATTCTGAGGCAGAATTTCTTTCACACATTTCGCACAAAATATATAAAATGTTTTAATCACAGAATGGAAGGGGGGGGGGAAGAACATTGAGCTTCTTCGTGAGATAAGGCTTCCATTTCCCCACTGGTTCTCACAAAAATCAACTTGCTAGTACAAAGCTCCCGTACAGAGAAATACCATGTGATTTATGAGGAAATAGCCAAGGAAATACCATAGACAGTGGTAAGAAATGAGATTGTTTTCTATATATACTGTGGTGAAAATACAACCTTATAAATCCCTTATAACTACTCAGCACAGCTTTAAAGTGCTGCCAGGTGAGATCATTCAGCTAACAAAATGATCACTGCAAAGACAGAAATAAAGATCTTGATTAAATTAAAAAGTAGTGTTGGATTTTGTAACTCGTAAGGCTTGCCTCAAAACAAAATATTTCAAGCTAGAAAAATGCCGAACTAGAGGTGCAGCTGGTCTTACAGAGATGCCACAAGTTCACACAATATCTTAGGTTGGAGGGGATCTCTGGAGTCTCCAAGTCCAACTCCTCTTCAAAGCAGGGCCAAACTCAAAGTTTGGTCCAGGTTCATGGGGCGTGGCCCAATGAGTTGTGAACGTCTCCAAGGATGGAGCTACTACAGTCTGGGCAACCTCCTACACTGCTTAGTTGCCTCTCTTTTCCTTATATCAAACAGGAATTTCCCTTGATGCATCTTGTGACTATTGCCTATTGCCCAGGCAATAATTCCTGATATAGACCATCTAATAATTCTTAATGTGGATAGCACAAGCATCCCCAAGGTCAATGACATCTAACTTAATTCTCTTCAGTCAATTTTTAGTGATGTTTTCTTTCCAGAACATCTAGTAAGAATCTTTTATTTTCTTTTTTTTTTTCTTCTCTACTACACTATAGAAAACAATTCTTGAAATGATGTTGCATGCTCTGTGAAGAATATTAATTTATTCTCACAATAGTTCTACCTGAGAGTTAATATACCTTGTTTCATGCCTCCATTATGTAGCAAAATTTCTGGAAGGCTTCTGTTCTCTCTGGTCTGTCTGCCTGACTGATAACTAGATTCTAAATTAATTCATTTGGCTACAAATTGCTTTCACCTACCTGCTTCAGCTTTTTGCTGCTTTTCGATCTTTTCCAGTCTCCCTAGCAAGGAGTCAATTTTTGTTTTGATTTGGGTTAATTCCTTCTTGATTGTTTGCAACTCATCTGATTTCACTGTGGAAAGAGAGCAAAGATGCATAACATGAAATAAACTATATTTGTAGCCCCCCGTGAACAAAACACGTTCTTTTTTCTTTCCTCTGTAGTACAAAGTCTACACTCTCCTTTCTGTCAGTATCTTTAGAGATTAAACTTTTAAACCAAAAATTGTTAGTTAAAAATGCTGAATCCTAACAAATCACAGGATTCAAGCCCTAATGGCAAGAGTTTATGTGAGGTGTATTGCTCTGTAATAAGCATTTCAGGCAAAACATCCCAAGGGCATTCTTAGTAAATCCAAGTAACTTTACTGAAAAGCAGCCTATAGTGAAAAAATCATTCAAACATGACAGACAGTTCACAGTGTTGCAATGCTATTTTGCTGGACTACTTTGTAATAATAGCAACAATAGTAAAAAGATCCCTCACAGCAGCAGTAGGCATTTTTCACCAAGAGTGAATGGTGACATAAATGCTAGGAGAGCCAGGACTGCAATGTTATGTTCCAGTCAACAACTTCATCGCAATAGGTGTTAAGTATTATTGCTTCAAAAGCTTTCAGTTCTTGTAATTTCTTGTACTTTTTCCAGCTGTGGATAACTTATGAAAATATTTCTTTTTGTGATCACATCCAGGGTCATGGAGGCAACGCCTATAAACTAAGAGCTGAAATTTCCAAATCTTTGTTGTGTAGCGTTATTCTTCATTTATGTTCATTATTGCACTCCCATTGTCTAACTTAAGGAGTAACTCCTCAGGAGGTGTTTTGGCTTCAGAAGAAACAGCACTGCAGTACTCATGAATGACCTCATTATTATGGCATTATCAGGACATGTTCTTAGGCTCAGAAGATAGTCCAACAAATCCACTTGCCCTGTCTGTGCTAGGATATCATGTTGAAAAGACCAAAAGGAGTACATGGGAACCCTGTGCCAGCATGAGAGAAAAAAAGCCATTTATAAAGTTCATGAGTAGATAACACAGCTGTCACTCTTGCAACTCTTGTCGGAAGAAATGGGCCATCGCCTTAAACTGCGAGGGAATTGGCAATGGAAGACCACTGAGCAGTATTACTAATCCATCTTTAGTGTTGCTGAAGGAGGACGTGGATTGACTTTGGTCTGTGTATCCAGAGCAATGGGAGGGCCCTTAGTGAGCCTGGGAAAAGGGATGTTCTGCCATGGAGAAGGACACGCACCCTTTCTGTTCAAAGGGTCTCCTTGCTGCACCTTGCCATATCAGTCCCATCCATTGACTTTTAAGCATTTATCTCATCATGGAGTCTGATGGGTATTTTTTATCAGACAGTCAAAATCTGATGATGAAGTGTGCAGGCAAGGTATTGCCTGCTCCAGTGGTAGTACATGAGTATGCATTTACTTCAAAATCAGCCTTATTGCAAACTTGGAGAACATTCACTGATGTTGAAACCAAGGCTTTGTATCTTAAGAGTTTGGGTCCTGTGCATTATAGTTATAACAACTCAGCTAAAGGAAGTAGGTTGCTACATGTGGTAACAAACTTGTTTCATCATGTGCTCACATTGAGAAATTGTATATCTCACACTGTTATAGGCTGAAATCTTTGATCTCATATTGAATGAATTGTAGGACTCAGAGAACAAAGCTTAAAAGTAACCTTTGTGCTATACCCTTATATGCTATATAGTATTGGATGGAATTTTTCTATATATTTATAGAGCAAGGCCTTAAAATGTTCTTAGAGAAATAACGGGTCACTGTCCAATCCCCCAGATCTGTAACAAAACGTTAAGATTCTGACAAGTGTATATTTAGAAGGTTACTGCTTCCCCAGGGGCAGTGGCTGGTCCATGCTGGAGTAGCAAGGCAGCGCAGATTCCAGGGTGAAACGGTGTGAATCTGTCCAATGGGGAATGCTAAGTGTTTGCAGCAAGCCGCTATGAAGACAGCTGGCAACACATCCTGTGCGGCCAAGCTGTTGTGTTCGGAGTGCTCCCTTGACTGGAGAACAGGCTTGCCAGGGCTAAAAGGTCAAAAGTTGGAAGTGACACTGCAAGAATCTAATGGGATGTGTTGTCAGTCTAAAAAGCAAAGCAGAAAACATTTGCACTTCTGAGTTTCTTAAGGAAACAGGTACATACATAGGGCTACTGTTCAACTCAGGAATAAAGCAGTTGATAAACATGAAATAAGAAATAAAAAAGCTGATAAACATGAAATAAGAAATAAAGCAGTTGATAAACATGAAACCAGAGCTGTGTCTATTCAAAATACCCGTTCATCTGCTTTTGAGTAGTAGAATAGGAAAATAAAGTAGCTTAGTCCTTTTTTTTTTTTCCTATTAGCAGATAAGCAAAGGCCAGCAGGTGACAGAAATATATGTATTGAAAGGGAAAGAAATGACTAATGAAATTCTGCAAGCACTGGCACCAAAATGGCTAAGTATCTTCAACACCTTTGAAGCAAAAAAGTAAATAAACAGGTGAAATTTGCTGATGACATGAAATTGGAAGGTATCATCTATTTAGAGTGAACTGGAATGAAAGGAGGAGCCAGGTGTTTTTAAGGAATGCTACATTAGAAAAAAGATGAAATATAATTGCACTGAAAAAGTCCTACACTTGGTTGACTAACAGCAGAACTCCTACTCCTAACATTGAAGCTCATCAGCGGAAACAGAGGGTGACAGAATTATCCTCAGGTGTAGTTGTAATCTCAGTTTGACAATAGGCGATCACTATAATGCATCCGTGAGACAGAAAGCGCAGTACTAGGATGTGTCAAATGAGGGATTGCTAAAGATGGGGAATTACAATGCCATTGTACAAGGACCTGGTGAGAGCTCATCTGGAATAATGTGTACCGGCCAAACCACTGAATTCTAGCAGGTACAGGAGAAGGGCCATGAAGATGGCCATAAGAATGGAATGCCTGGAGTGTGACAGAAGAGTTTTGCTTATTTGCCTGAGACAAAAGAAGCTAAAAGTAATTAAAACTTTTAATCTAACACAGTGCTGGCACAACAAATGGACATAAACAAATGAGAAATAAATTTAAGATGGAAATGAGAAGAAACAGAGACAGACAAAACCCAAAACCTAACTAGTTTTAAGGTGGAAATTAAAGGATTAGATGATGCGGCTGTTTGCAACAGTAAGGAATTAGATTCAGTGACCCTTTCCAGCCCCCTGCCAGGAGTACAAGGGCCTTCCAGAATGCATCTTTCATTGAAGCATCTAGCACCAAAGGAGACAAACTGCATCCAGATCAAAACAAGAGATTTAAAATTGAGGTAAATCACATTTTTGGAAATGAAAGTGCTACTGTTGAATTACATCCATATTTGTGAAACATTTTTTTGCCATAACTACAAATTGATTCATCCACAAAGCATGATTCAGATTTCTTTGGAAAGAAATGTCATATATTTTTATCTAAGTCTTTCATGTTTAATATTAAATATTTTATCATATTGTATTACTTTAATTTCAGTGAAAAAAAGTTTAGCTGATGAAGATAAATATAAACTATGAGTCAAAATGAATTAATTTAAAGGCATAATTCAGTAAATATTGTAACATATTGTCTACTCCTTAATCTCCAGCACACAGAGTATAAACAATTTGA
Source organism: Aramus guarauna (assembly GCA_013400195.1). Taxonomy (NCBI): domain Eukaryota; kingdom Metazoa; phylum Chordata; class Aves; order Gruiformes; family Aramidae; genus Aramus; species Aramus guarauna. Next base: position 136,502 of record VXBL01010157.1, on the reverse strand, counting down.
TCAGTGTTTTCCTCCTGTTTTCAGATGTGTAACATAAAAGTGCATACTCCAAGAGCTTCAGTTTCTAAATTATCAGAAAAAGTGAATTTTTTCCCAGTTCTAAATAGCAATCTGACTCTGCTGCTTCATACCTTTAACATGAAGAACTACTTACTATGTGTAGTTTCCACACCAACATGTTTCATTTTATGAGTTACTTCTGATAATGTGGCTAGGCTGATTTATTTTTTTCTAGTCTTTGGAGTTAAAAAGAAAATGAAACATTGTCAACGGATCCTTGAAGAAATATATATTCAGGAAAGAAATAAAATCCTCCTAGCTTATTTTGTGTTTTGGAAGCAAACTTAGAACACACATTGCCACTTTTTGGTAGAACAGGAATTTACTGCACTGGCAAACACTGTTTTTGCAGATGTACTCATCAATGAGCAAGGCATTTTTGGTGCTATGTTTTTATAACATCTTTGCGGTGTGCCACAACAAACTTCTGTCTTTGGACTGCTGGTTTTCAGAATTGAATCCATCTAATCCTTGTAATTTCACTGAGGGGTCCCCTGTGTTCTGACCTTTAATACTACATGTATGGGTTCATTTCCCGGATCCAGTCTGAGTGTGGAGAACAACTATAAGAACAGTTGTGTCTATGAGATTTCTACTTAAATCTGAAAAGTCTATTAGGGGATGTGATCTCATGAGAGTTTTGCTATTTGGGAGTGAAATCTTTCAAGCATAGGCAATACCATTTTGACACAGTTAATTCTAAACCTGGATTAAGCTGTTTTATAGTCTTGTATTTCATTAAAAACCAAAATAGCTCCTTCTCACAAACTATGTTTCTCCTTATTGAAGAGATCCTTTATTTAACTAGCAATAAATTACAATTAGAATCAACAGTGTGTTACTTCAAGGGGTTCAGATTAATGAAGTAGACTAAGTGGCAACAAAATATTAAATTGCTTCATCTTACAATTCAATATAACCAACTTTTCCAAGAAAATGGCAAAAGAAGCTGCAAAACACACGTCCTTTACTTGAAGCCCTTAAGGGAATGGCTTGGTTATTTCTCTGATAAACGTCTTACAATAAGCTGATTACATTCCTGTCCAAGTCAACAAAATCATGTTTCTACCTTTATGATGGGTTGTTGGACTTGACAAAAAGGGAAATAATTCTATAGGGAAATCAAGCATGAAAGTTTGTATACTGTGTGTCTAACTCCTTTTAAAGGTGTGCTGCATGCAGAAAGAATATTTTCTTCAATTTATTCCAGCATGATAAATAGTTTCTGCAGTTGTGTCCCAATTGCCATTGTAAAGAACTAAGGGTGGAAATTCAGCAACAGTCAAAACGACAGCCCATATTTTTAGCGATGCATCTTGCAGCTCTCCTTTCGGGGTTAGAGAGCTGGATTCAAAGATGATCTTGTCACCTGGAGCTCTGAGGCTGACATTTTTGGAATTCACATCACACCTAAATACATTGAAGGATACTTTCACCAGGGCATAACACCGTCTGTTAGAATCTCTACACTCCTGATTGCACTTCCATTAAATAATTTACAGGTTCTGCAACATTTGCATGTCATGCAGACAGTGTTTTGGAGGTCTTATAACAAGTGGCTATGGGCATTTAGACTAGGGTTGAATCCTGTAATCTATGTTATGCATTACTTAAGTCCTGACACAGTACTGCAAAACATTTTCTGAAATGCAGAATAAATAATAAAGGAAATTTGGTGATTATTCTGAGGAACAGATATCAATCAGACTCATGTTCATCCTCCAGAGAACAAACAACTTGTTGTTACTCCCAGACATCCTCTTAGTGTGTCAGTGAGCTCCATAATTTGACACCTAAATTTGGATGTCTTCCTGTGCGCTAAGTGTCAAAGCTCCCATCATTGGTAATGGACATCCAGCCAATCCATTCACTGGAGACTTGTATGTGATTCAATTGTACAGCCAACAGAGCTTTCCTTTCTCAGAACATCATCCTTTCCAAGGAATGGCTTGATCTCCTTGTTCCTCAGTGTACAACATTATCTTTAGCTCTGTTTATCACATTTGTAGTTTTTCAGTCACATGCATGTTTATGATATGTTTTCTTCCAAGGTCTCTAATACCATCAGTTCATACAACAGGATCAAGAATGGATCTTAGTGGGCTCACTAGAGGTCCATCTTCTTTGTTAGATGCTAGTGTGTAAGAATTGGATATGTTTCTCAAGCAGAGTACATAATTGGCTTATGCTGATGTCATAATTAACCCCTCTTGCAGTAAGATGTACTGTTGGTGGATTCACTTATTTCGTGGTTGTGTGTAAGACAGCATGATGCTTTGTTGGCCAGTCTGGAACTGCAAGTGTCTTATTGAAGTCCCTTCATTCTTTCTAATATCTGATCCCTACCTGATCTTTCTCTTCCTCTTCCAGTGACGCTTCCAAGGACAGTATCACTCCACATAAGGGGCAGGGGAAGACAGGTGGGTGCTGAAAGATGCACGAAGAGGAAGATGAAGTTTCCAGGACATACTATGGGGTGGGGAGCTTGGTGAACATGGAAGAGGGAATGCCTATGGTTCATCAGATCTTCTAAGGCCAACTCACTAAAGAAGGGTTGAATAACCCCAAGTTGCCAATCCTGTTTTGGACTCCCTTTAACACAGGCAAAGACACTTTGCCTCTTTCTACCCTCAAAGGAATCTGGCAAAAAAAAGTGCACACAACCCGTCCTCCCACAGCCCTCCCCAGCCCACCCCCCACCAGTTCACATACAACCCTCAAGTCCCAACAGAAAACAGTGTGCCTCTGACTATAGCAAGATTATTAGCTTTGCTTTATTATCAGCTATTCACAAGACCTCATGGTGCATAAGCAGTCAGGATGATAGGACAGCCTTCTTCTGAGGCCAAGGGAGTAGGTCAAATGTTTTTGATGGGATTTCCCTCAAAAGTTACATCAGTGTACTCTGACTTGCAGGAAAGGCATGGCAGCTTTAGTAACATACCATTTTTTCAAGCTAAAGGCTAGGAAATGACTGCAACAGAACTACATAGTGGAAACTGTCTGTTTGCAGAAATTACTAGGATCATTGTTTCAATAATATCCAACCGATATGAGCAACTCACATTTGGATCCTGAGGAAGAAGCCCCACTTGAGGTGGATCGTGATGCTCCTTTCATGGAGAAAACCCCTTTGCCTCTGCGAGTTGTTGTCACAGCCACACGAGGACGCTTCAGTGGAATCACTGCACGGGGTGGTGGCGGGACACGGCCATGGTAATCAAACAACCTGGAAAAGATTAAGTCAGCTAGACTCCATAAAACCTTCTGTGATTTCATGTCGTGGAAGACCTGTCAACTAAATTTTCATGTTATCTTTGAGAAAATTACCCTTTGAAACCATAATCACTTTATATCACAGTGAAATTAGATTTCAATGACCTATGCACATTAAGTGTCATATTCAGATTTCAGTCACAGAGCAGTGCATAGCTCAGATTTTTTGCGTAATTTAAATGAGGGATGTATTACAGGACTGTTATTTGCAGTATGGAAAATCTGTAACCTGCTTTCCACAGGTCCACATAATTTCATTGCACACAACTAACAGCAGTACAGTCTGTTGTGGTGACATTCCAGGTCCTTTATTACATGCATGGCTCTAAAATTTAGTTTTCTATCTGCTATCCTTAAAGATAGAAAAAGAAATGAACCTTTTCCGAAGCCAACCACCACTGTAAAGAAGTATCCTGCAGTTTTTAAAATACCAAAAGAGTCTTTATAGTGAGGGACCTGTACGTCCTTCTGAATGCATTCAAAAGAAGTCCCTGCATATGTTCTCTTGAATTAAAGAATGAATTAATGTAGAATCACTAAAATACCCAAGCACGCTTAATAAATAAAAGTCTTGTTCAAACCAAACCCACTGTAGATGTTCAGAGAATTACCACTACAGTCAATAAAAGATACTCTGCAACCAAAATGAACCAGGTTTCCCAAACAGAATACCCCAATCTTAAAAACATAGTTATCAACAGGAGCTAACTAACCTGCGCAGAAGAAAATAAAGGCAGTAGAAAAGGTAATCAAAGCTACAGATATATTTAGAACATAAAAGCTATGAGCTTTGAGTATGACAGGTCAGGGGAAGAAAGTTTAGAAAATGGAGATTTCCAGTTCAGAGACTGAAGCAGAGGGACAAGCAACATTCTTACAAAGTATTTCAACAGATACTTGCGACTAGTAATTATGGAAATTTATAACTGCATGTTTAATTTTCACAATTCTGACTACTGTCACGCAGCTGAACAGATAGACACACATTTGAAAGCAGACACACAAGAAACAGTAATTGACTCACCACAGTGTCTAACAGCACGCTGAACAGGAAGCAGAATTAAACATAAGTCCTCTAGCCCGTTTTCTGGTAAGTAAACACCTAATGCTTAAATCCCAGTATCCCTACTGTTGTCTGTACTGTAATCCTACAGACAATATAACCAGCTCCCTCCTTTTCCATAGCTGCCTACAAAATGTGTCACAGAGATCCTGTCATCCCCACTGAACTTGGATGCCATGGCCTTGAATATTCTTACTGAATAAGCAGTTTCTAGCCATTGTGAGTATCATTTATCATATTAGATTACCTGGTGTTCACAATCTCCCATTTGACATTACTGGAAAAAATGTTTCAGAAGATCTGTAAGCTATCATGCAAAAGATCATTATGTGATTATTGCTCCAAAGGTTATTTTTTCTAGCTTCCAATCGTTCGTGTTTAGATAATGTAGTGAAATGCAAAACTATGCTTCCTTTTTTGAAATAAAAGGGCTGGAATCTAAAATTACTATTCTTACTTTTATTTTTGAAATTATGCACAGCTTTTGGGCTTGGTATTTTGTTGCACCAAGTTCTACATATTTCAATGATATGATTTCTTAAAAAAATGCTTCCTTTTATCAGTTTTGAAGTACCTCACCTGTTTTCCTTGTGCTTGTAATATGAGAAATGATAAACAGAAATGCTCAGTTCTAAAGTAATTCTTTGTCCCAATAATCACTAATGTGCATATAACAGTGCCTTTTCTTCCACCCACCCTTCTAAACTGTGCAGTCCTGACCTTGCCAATCTGTCTTCATAATGATTTTATTTTACAGCACTAACCATTCTTGCCACCCTTTTCTCACCCCACCACTGCTTTAGTCAAGATAAAATAGGTGTCTTCTCCCTTCAGGGAAGTTGGAAAATTAATGAATATTAGAAAACAAGCCTTATGGTTTGGGATAAAACACAAAATTCAGAAAATTCAGAAGTTCAGAAATTCAAAGAATCATGACAATTTTTCTTAAATTTTATATCCTATAGGCATGTTGAAAGTACATCAAACTCTCAATAGGATTTTCTTTTCCATGTCTACCATATAGATCTTTTCATCTTCCACTTCCATTAACTTGGAACTAACAGAGACCCTTAAGCTCTTAAGATTTTTATTATCAACAGATCAGCATGTCCAGCTTGGTGAGGCCAACCTCCTATTTGTGTTTTGTACTATAAAAGTTCTGCTGTCTCAATCCTGAAAGATTCCTAAGTCAGAAAATCATATTATTGAATAGATTTATGGACTTATTTCACTGTCAGCAGTTTTCCACAATAGGACAATCACCAAGATAAACACCAAGTTCCACAGAAACAACCTTTAATGTCCCAGTATTTCTTTTGTTGTGGAAATGTAACCCTTATAGTTGTTCATTTGTGCTTCTCATAATATATAGAATTGGGGAAAAAACTAAAGACACATAACTTTAATATCAAGGTGGCATAGATCAGAAACAGTACTCTGATTAAAAACATACAAATCCACTGATGAAATTCAGAGCAGTAACCTTGTGGAAAGCAAACACAAGCCTGTGGAAGTTAACTTTTTACAGGACATGAGCTGTGCCTGCTCTCAAGGCTGGACTGAGCGGGATTAAGCTGCATTGATGACTTTTACTCCATGTGTCTATAATTCACTATTTTTAGCTCTGTCCAAAACGAGCATGATCATTTATATGCAAAACCAAAACTACTGGCTCAAATTGAATCAACACCAGGAAAAAACAGAACCAAACCCCATTGTTTCTACATTTTTCCTACCGTGTTCCTAAACAGAAAGGTACATAACACGCAATAACTTCAGGGTGTAAACTATGCCCCTGCTATTGTCCCTTGCTTTACATAAAAGAAATCTTGGATTAGAGGAGGTTGGTGAAGCAATGCTTTGTTCCCCTCTGACTCACTTGGCCTATGCTAAACCGGGCTGCTGTAATGCAGAGACACAACACTGCTGGATCACGAGTTGGTTATCCGTAGTCATCCATGTCAGCCCTGTGTTGTGTTCATTCTGCTACATCTGAATGAATAAATTCCCACAGTGCTGAGCTAGCCTGCGCATACGTACTCAAGGCACAGGTCTCCGATTGCTCAGGTATCCACAGTTCTTTTCCTCCTATAGAAACACACATGCTGTTCAACGTGTGGTTCTGCTTCCCTCAAGGTCCTTCTAGACTTCTAAATGTTCTTGGAAGACACATTTTTCAGGAGATATTGTATATCTTTTCATACATATAGATGAAAAGGCAAAGACATGAGTGTCATACTGAAGAGTTTTACAGCTGCTACACGTTCCAGTGAAAGTAAGCCTGGAAGAACTCTGTAGGAAGAAACACTGAGCAATTAAACTACCATTAAACTGATCAGCACAGAAAATGCCCCAAAAGCTCTTAGAGAAGGAAAAGACCAAAAGAGCTGTTTAATGAGCATACATTTGGTGGTGGCAATCTTCTCTGTTTGTGATATATTCAAATAGTCTTCTTCTGATGCACAATAGAAATAATGAAATGAATAATATGTAAAATCAGAACAGACCTGTCTAACCAAATGATGTGATTACATTATAAACAAACAGTAAAAATGGTGTAGGATGTACAAAAATATAACCACACATACCGATTGTAGAAATCATCTCTGTAGTAATCATAATCAAAGACATAACCACTGTGGAAAAACACAGAAAAAACAAGAATGAACTGGTTTATAGAAAAATACCCATTGATTAAAACTTCTGTGGTAATATTGGCTTACTCTGACATTCCAAGCACTTCTCCAAAATCCTTCCACTTCTTTTCCACAACCATACACTGTACAATATGTTTGTCAATGCTGTTGTCAGCTATCCCTCTAGTATATTTGGAAACGTAAAGTCTGGGGTACGCAGAACAGTGTAAACAGTTGACAGCACATATAGAAAGGATTTAAAACAGTGTGACAGCTCTGTAATTAGAGCATCATTATAGTGTAATTCTCTGAGTGATCAAATGAAGTGAGCATTCTAATACTGAAGCCCTCTTATTTGCCAGACTAACATAGCATAATCAGTGGACTAGGAAGACTCTTAAATACATGAAAGACTGGTAAATGAGTGAGTAGGTGAGCAGAGATAAGAGAGTGAATTTGATTCATGAGAAACATGAAAAGGGTTGGACTGTTGGTCCTTGAGTTCACCAAATCTTCTTTCATCATAAAGAGGAAAAGAAAAATGTTAGAAAAATGAATGGTGCTAGCAATAGCGTTACAGAGATGCCTTTCCTCTCAGGTTCAGAAAGGAATATACATACCAATCTGGGAAAAGACAGGCACCATCAAGGGAAACAAATATATGTAGGAAATTGCAAAGGTCCAGAGTAAAACTATTTCTGAGCTGTCAATTGCAATGTCAATCTTAAATTGATCTTCCTAGTTTTGCATTCCATTAGCAAATTTCTACCTTTATGGTGAAGAAATAGCAATGAAGTCTATCTATCTCACACATCCAAAAGAAAAAAAAAGAACCAAAGAGCTAATAAATGGTCTGCATGGAAAAGTCACAAGGGATTTGTACTCTGATGAAGGACTAGTAACACAAACCCAAAGTTTTTCACTTGCCTGAGGATAATTATGAATAGTAAAGTATGAGAAGCATGAAGAAAATACCACAAAAAAAGGAGAAGCTTTAAATACGAAAGCAGAAAGGTAGAACGGAGAGAGTTAGAGAGAACAAAGCACAGAATAAAACATTTGCTGCAAATAAAAGGAGATGAATGATTGGTAGCTACGTAGTAAGGAAGTTTGTCTTCACAGGGAATGGACTTGTGGATAATTTCTGCTCTTGAACATTGAGAGAAATATCTTCAATTTTTGTTTTATTGCATAATTTGAAGAAGGTGTCAAGAATTCTGGAGTTCTTTGGGTTTGTTTTTCCTCATCACATAATGTCTCTTTCCCCTTTTCTTCCCTTTGCTATGTTTCAGACATTGACCACTTAAAAGAGGGAAAAAAAACAGAGTTGGCAGGCTTAAATTACCTCAATAATAATTCATCCCAGTGTTTTGATTTTGAAGGCTTGCAATTTCCCCTGTCTGCAGCTGGCAAAAACATCCATCAAAGGAGCAAGAGGTCAGGGGACAATTTCCACCTCTGCCACATCTGCCTCGACACAAGTGCCCAAGTGCAAGCGATAGGATAGGTTGTGCTGTCTACCCACATAACACTGGACCAGCAGTGAAAATCATGAGACTCACCAGATGAGAAAGCTGGCTGTAGTCCTGCTGGTAATTTATTTGAGAAAAGAAAGCCCTATATGCATTTTATGTGAAACACTTATTAAATAAAACAGCCCTGAGAGACTAGAACCCAGCAGCAGGTAAGCTGTGTGTGGCAGAGGAAGCAAAATAACATTACATAATAATAGACCTTGTATCACAGTCATGTTTCTGTATCTTACCTTAACAAATAACCAGCAAAATTTTCCCTAAACTATGCGACAGCTTTTAGTTTGTCTTTCACTCTAGAGCCAGTCTACCTGGAACTAAGAGGTAGCAGGTAGCAAACTTCTTATTTTATTTACAGCTTTTCATAGTCTGCTAGTAGTTTTATTTAGCTGAATGGTTAATAGCTTCAGTAAGCCCATAGTTAGTATTTATTTGTGTTTTTAAGTAGAAGATAACAGATAATTTGAAGAAAAAAGATTAAATTTAAAAGGCCTGTCACATGAAACCTTTCACCTGGAGTGACATTAATTTAATTTGCATAAAGACCAGATAAATTCAGTTTTTCAACGTTGAATACCACGAAGCTGATGAAGAATAATTCACTTTGCACCAACAAGAGTAAGGCTGAAGGGCAGCTATATCTTTCTGTGGCAACTCAACTCTGGCCCATAGGATGCAATAAGGACTGCTGGCCCTTCACTGGGCTTTCAGAGCGTGGAATTTTTCATACGCAAATGCCATGACAGAGATGGCTCAAAGCCATCCTCAGGACTGATGGGGCACAGGAGGGAGAGAGGCCTCAGGCAGGCATCTGAGTATGCTGGGGAAAAACATCAGTAGACTTGAGAGAGGGTTGAGTGGTTGGGAAAGGATCACAGGTTCCTCAGATGAGGGTAGTCGCAGGCAGTGGAGGTTTTGGGTAGGGAAATGCAGAAAAGAGTTTCTGGTATGGAAACCGATTGTTTCTCTCCTTCTCTACCTTCTGCTCTTACTCTGTCATTGTACCACTGAGGAGATCCTGTCATACAGCTTTCTTCACACAGAATATTTTTATCTTGTTGAAAAATGTGGCTTATAATTATTTTTTAGTATTATTTTTTAATTTAGTGTAATATCTGGGATAATATTTCTCTTTTGGGAGGAGCATTTTTGCACATTTCATTCTTCTGCGCTGTTCCCATTCAGGTAATTTCTGTCTTGAAATGGAACTCAGTTCCGTATGTTCCTTTGGCTTTGCAAATAACCGTTTCAGTCAACAAGGTCTAATGCTTACCTGTGGGATCAGAGCAGGAAAAAGTAGAAGCATGTTTTGGAGTCTGGTTATCACATGGCAGTGTAATCTATGCATTCTCATAAATTCTTATGGGTTGCTTGCATTACCTTTTAAAAATATTTCATTGTTTCAGAAGCATCTGACACTGTTATCAGGTCTTTAATTTTCACCTGGAGAAACCCCAGCAGTTTTCAAATAGTGTTTTACAGCTGATGCTATCTAAACAGCTCTGCTACAGATGTTGCCTCTAACCTTAAAGGGAGGTGCTTTGCATTTTTGCATTGTTTAGTTCAGTGTTATCCACTGGTACTGAGATGAGAGGTAACTGCAGGTATTCTGTATGTTGCATCACATTCAGTCTCTGAAACGGGCATACACATGGCTTTAGCTGTAGCAAACATTATCCAATTTGTCCTTCTTATCCATCTCTCTGCCAAAAGGTTATTTACCCCATGTCTGGGATATGAGATGCAAACATATTGTGGCTTCTAACACTGCAATCTGCTAGCACAATTGACAAGCTAACGGGAGTTGATTTGCTTATGTTTCTAGGCTGAGTTTATTCTAAGTGAAATCTTCTTCACAATTCAAGGGCAACCCTGAGAATTAAGTCCCATGTCCCACGATAAGGGTGCTGGGGACTCCAGCAGGAGGTGGGCAAGGAATCTCTGCTTTCCCCACAGACCGTTTGGGATCTCTCTGCACTGGCAAAAGGCATTTCTATGTGGAAGTACTATTCATAAGGCGCAGGAAAGAGCCAGTTCTGCACATACAGGAACTCCTTGCCTGGGACCACTGGAAAAGATGTGGCAACAGCTCCTTCACCCTCAAGGTGGGAATAACACCTAGAAGTGCTAGAGATGGATGGGCTACTATGAGCTCCAGCAGAGCAAGGGGCTCAATTCTTTTTCCCTTTCCCATTACTTAGTTTCCTTGAAGAAAGCTGTTTGAATTCAGGTGTTGATCATAGAGGAAAGACATCATTCCATCCTCTCAAAGCATCAGAAGAACAATAGCACTGTAGGACCTTATCTGTAGGTGTGGACCCTTATGGAATAAGATAGGTAAAGGATGGTGGGTTTAAAGCTCTGGGAAATCTTGATATGAATCCTTCTTTATATCCATGACCTGGGTCTCATTTTCCCTCTCTGAAATTCTACTTGCAGCTGTGGCAGCACAGGAACACAGAGGCAACATGCTGTAGCTCCTGGGGTGAAGTGTCCTTCACTGTGACTGCCGAGTTAACAGCACATGGATGCAAGACATCATGTCACGGATGCAAGACCCTTTAGACCTCTGGGGTTTTATAAAGGCAGTTCCGAGTCCTCTTGGCTGTGAAGCAGTTGTCTTGCATGTGTACTGAAAAGGCTGTGAACCAACAACAATGAAAAAGAGCCCAAAATGCATGACATGGCTGAAGAAAAATCTCTTCTGTTTCTCCAACTGATGTCCCTTGGCTTTTTTCTTTTGCATTCCTTTTTTCCTTTTTTTGGGTTTTTTTGGTTGGTTTTTTTTTTTTTTTCAGTTGAATGATGATGATTCATTTGTAATAATATGTTAAAGAGATTGTACTGTGAAAGCAACCAGTATGTCTCTCCACCTACAGACATAATTGTTCACACTTATGCATGCCAGGGGAGAGACGTAAGCTTTGGTCAGTGCTGCAGTACAAAACGCGAAGCAGAAAATTAGCACAGATAATCACTGGCACTAAGATCAAGGTGACTGCAGGACTCTTAACCTCTTGAGAGTCATTCCTTAGCAACCCACCAACCTGTGTTACAGAGGCTGCAGGAAATCACTCCCACGGTGTTGAATACCAAATACTCAGCAAGTCAGAAGCAGAGAAAGGTTTAAACAGCCTGTGAACTGGTGGAGTCAGCGGTTTCCTAATGGCATTGTAAACAGGCAGATTACTTACCCACAAACATATGCCATCGCTGCAATATTAACAGAAGTGTGTGCATGATGTTGCTATTAAAATGGAAGACAGTAAAAGACACTGTAATGCTCACACTGAGGCAAAGAAAACTCATCAATAAAGCATGTTTCTGTTAAGTAGAAGGCATGGTTCCTTCTTCTGACCTAGTATCACCAAGACAATCTTGTATGACTTGTCTCTTTTAGCTTCACTTCACTTAAGACTAAGCCTGCTTTAAATTGTGTATGCCTGAAGAATTAAGGATTCCTCAGAGACCGTATTTTCAGAGTTATAATGCTGTACATATTCAAATTTCCTATGTGCATCAGCAATTGTACGTGTGTCAATCAGGCAAATGTAAAATTATACTTCTGTATCTTTGAAATAAACTTATGGATGTTATTATGTTTTTATCTGATGATATTGTATATAAAAATATATATAATTACAGTGTAATCTTTCTTGCATTCTGTGTTCTATGCCCACAAAAGATTTTTATAAATTAATGATTTAACTCTGAACTCTAGTGAGTGTAACTGACTCCAATGGAGTTATTCCGACTTTAGAATAGTTAATGCAGAACAGAGCAGAAATAGCTTTTGCTATTTTCATGGCAACAAGAATTTCTGTCTTGCATGTAAATAACCCTTAGCTGACATCTCTTTTTCCTTCTACAGGTACAAAGATGCATTTGTAAATCATAAATGTTGACAAACCAGGCATAATATATCTTAATTCAATTGACAGTGCTATCACCATTTATACTGTCAATTGGTTCTCTGTTGTCAGGGTTAGATAAAAATATTAAATACAAAAGCAATATTCCTTCAATCAAACTCTTTTTAGGAGGCACACATCAACCTAATCTTTGAAACTAGTATTCTAGTCACTTGTAAAATCATTTCTCTTGTCATGTAAAAAGAGTGCTAGAAATTGTTCCTGTTGAGTGCAAAAGAGAATCAGTCTAAACTGACGTGATGTTAAGAAAAGGGAGCGGGTGAGGGTAGTAGATGATTTAGAAAACAAGCATCAGGATATGGAAACTTTCCCTGTTAGAAAATCAATCAGATGGCAGTGACTTTCATGAGCTATTGAAAAAAAAGATGGAGATTTCAGGCCAACATTCCCCAAAGACATGAATTAAATCGGTGGGCTGAATCCCACCCTTATTTTAGAGATAACTTGATTTTAGTCAGGGCTGAAGACACTGACAGAAGTGGAAGGACACTTGTTTTGTAATTCAGGCTGCATATTCTGCAGAGAAAGAGAATATTCTCCAGAGCCTGCTTTTTGCTGACATACTTACTGTCAAAAGACAAATTTTGTCAGTGATTCCTTCAACTAATGTATTTTTGGAGGTTTACAGCAAAATAGAGGGAGCTGGACAAGGAAAAGTAATTGTAGAAAAGTATTTTACATTAATTTCCGTAATGCAGTTATGCTGGCAAATAGGTATAGTTAAAACCAAAAAAATAACTGAAATCCCCAATCACTTGTCCCAAAATGTCAAATGATTGAACATAACCTACTATTTGTATATGTCAATTACTGATCAATTTTCATAGCAGTTTTGTAACCATAAGTTACTAAAAGTTTTATTCTAATTCTACATGTTCATTCAATTAATAAGTGCAAGATAGATGTATTTTCCTGAGGTGGGAGAAGTATCAAGTCAAATTTTAAAAAGTACAGCAAGGAATGTAGTACTGCACATGGAGAGTTTTTTCCTGCAAAACTGAAAAAGTTTTTGGCAAATCTAATCTGAAGAGGTAAATTTCATCCAAGCAAGACATGTATACATAAAATAGTTGACATACAGTACTCCATTTTCCATTAAAGTATCTTTCTGCAGGCACTAGGCAGAATTTATTTGCAAAATGATTAAGCTGTATTTTTTTCTATCTTCAGATACATCCCTTCTTTACCCTCATCCTCTCTCCCTAAAACTCTTTTTGCAATGAAATGTATTTTTGGGCAAAATTGTTGAACTTACTCTCCAACCTGAATTTTTGGCACAACTTGGGCAAATATTCAGTTGCATGTACAAGATCAGGTAAGTCAGTCGCTTGGATGCTTTCCTGTCGAGGATTAGGCAAAGCTTGTGAAGCACAAGATAGCAAAGACATCAAGATTAATATTGAGACTCTGGGGATCAGCTGGTCTGGGAGCTGTTTACGGCAGCCAGGTGGGCACAAGTAATCCACAGATTTCAAAGGAAAATTTAGCCACAACAATTTTCTGTATACCTAAGTATTAGCATAAAAACTCCTTACTGTGGCTACAGAGAGTGTCTACTCTTAACGCTCTTAGCCTGATGCGTTTTAGAAACAAAATAGCTTTTGTATGTAAAGAAACCTGAGTAAATCTACTTAATGTCTCCCTGACCTTTGTCCTCCTGCTGGTAGACTATTTTTCTGTCATCTAAAGTAATCTTCAATTGCTTATGTTACCCATGGGAACATATTATACTAAGGTAATGAAAAAGCTTTCCAGTGGCCTAACCAGTGGCCTAGCCATTTCCCAAGGTGTCTTTTAGTTGTATAGAGTGACTGAAAAATTCTTGGTGTCTACATGGTATTTTTTTTTCTTAGTACAAGAGTAATGAGTCTTGTGTCTTAAAAAATGTGTTTTAAATTCAGTGTCTTCAAGGTACTTCTGTCAAACCATACACACGTGATTGATTATCCAATTTATTAGTAATATTGTATACATTGCAGGAGTGTCATTTAACTTGGTTTGACAAGTACAGAAGACTGTCATTGACAGGTGTAGGAATAAGTAATGGGTTTAGGCTTTAAAGTGTTTCTATAGCATTTCACTGAACAGCAGATTGATAAATTAAAACCACAGCGGTAGCACTGGAGCTGAAAGACTAACAACTTAAGATTACAGAAAATGAATCTCTGAAAACTTTATGTACTCTTCAGAGAAGCAGTCTTAGAAGCACTGAATGAAACAGAAAAGCACAGTTCAAAAAAGATTAATTAATTACAATGTGACAATGTCATAATTTATGTAAAGAAAAAATATTTCTAGAAAATTGCAAAACATACTTTTCTCTCCCCTTTTCAAACTGTCAGAATGCTAAATTACATTTAAATCTGTTCTCATTTACACTAAGTTTATTGATGTAATTTAATTATTTTGGATTGAGCAACTCAAGATTTAAACCAACAAAATGGAGACATGAAAGAGACCGTAACTGTCAGTGTCCTGAGTATGGCTTGTGAAGACAAGACATACTGTTTGTTCCTCCAAGAGTGTGCTTTGCAAGTGAAGTTAGGATATAAATGGAAAAAATGTGAATCTAAAAAAAAGATTCTTCTATTCCTGACCCATTGTGCAATAATTTCCATGATAAATGGATATAGTAAGTGCATCTGATACAAGGGAGATTCTTCTTCAACTGAGCACAGGATGAGACTCAATTCCAGTCTGGTCAGAGATGAGTGGAAAGGGCAGTTGTGTGTCATACAACCAGTTGTGTATCTTCTAGACAAGTGCTAACTATGCCAACTACGCTTTCCTTGGTTTCGGACAAATCTGTGCTTCCTAACACTTCAGTGCTCTGGAAGGGCTTGTGTCCATTCTCTTTCTGTATACAAAGTGAAGAAAACAGGATTTCTTTTCTGTAAGGAAAGAAAAAGTCAAAAACCAAAGGAATTCTTAAAATATCAGTAGAAAGACTTTTTGATTTACAGAAGGGTAAATGTTATCACTCTGACCAACCTCACTGTAAATGTAGAAAAAAGCATTTGAAATCAAGGGGTCAGATATAATTATCTTAAATGTATGTCTGGATTTTTCCATTATATTCATTCTCATAAGGGAAAGAGGATTTTTGTCTCAGATGACTCACCCGGCTGTAGTATGTGGTAAAACAGCCTTGTGGCTTGTCATGGTCTCAGTATTGCAATTTTTCTATACAGTTGTGGACATATGGTAGAGCTACTGATTTCTCGTCACACAGATATGACGCGAGTATGAATCATCTAGCTGAAAACTTTCTGCATATCTTTTCTGATTTGCAAAGAAGCACTGTTTGACACCAAAAGACCTTCTTCCCCTTAGGGAACCCCCACATGGGTTTATTTTGCCTGCTTTAGTATCTCAGCTGACTGGCATGGCTGGCCGGCCCCTTGGCCTCTGCAAGTTACCTTAGGCACGGTGTGCCTTGGAGGGCGCTTAAGACGCATTCTCCTACCTGTGACAGGCAAGAACTGGGGTTCTGTGCCTGCCTTTTTTTTGAGGAATGCCTTTTTTTTTGCATAGAGAGGGATCTTTCTCAAGTTTCCTCATATGGTTGTGCTCCTGCCTTCCCAGGCATGCAGGGTACTCTCCTGCTTTACTCTGCCCGGTACATTTCTCTCTGGTTACCTCCACACTGTAAGGGCTTACTCCACTCCTTGGATCACTGCCAGGGCACCCAACAATTCGAGGTATTAGTCATTTCCTCTCTTCCTCATTCAAGATTTTTTGATGAGCCTATCCAATGTAGAGTTTGATCAGGTTACATTTTTGGTTTCAGGTTTAACCTGCTTTTTCCAACTCTAAGCTCCTTAAAATGCAGCAGTCACATTTTGTAAATAACCTGTTGTGATCTCTGTCAGACATTTTGGTAGCGTAACTGACATTAACTTAATGGTCCACAGTCTGACCTGTAACATTTAAAAAACCCCCACCACAATACATTTGGGGAGTTCAGTATGTATTTTATGTGACCTTCTCCTCATCTTGCACTCCTTGGAAGTTACAGGACCTTTTCTGGAGACTCCTTCATATCGCTGTATTAAGCTCCAAGGAAAAAGTTGCACAGATTCACATTTTGACAACTTGCTTGCAACAGGTGGGAAAGTTTCATCAGCTTACTATTGTCTGTTAAGAACTGTTAATACTAATATTTTTGCAGAAGATACTACATTCAATGCCTATAACACTGGAATCAAGAATATTTTTTATCCTGCTGGGAAGAACATTTGCAAATGTTTCTTGAGTCTTATCAACCCTGGCAAAAATGATTCTATGTATATAAAAATTAAATATTAATATATTCAGACTCTCATTTAGAAAGACATTCATAATTCCTAACTAAAATATAGTAACCATCACAGTTCTTAGATAATGGTCTGTATATCCATCTTTTCTCTTCCATACAGATTAAGAAAATGACTGTACAAAAGAGGGCTCAGGGACCTTTATGCTTCCATTATTGCAGTTTTCTCTAACACATGTCGCTATATCATGTGGTCACAGTCCCTGTCAAATTAAGGCTTCACTTGCACTGGTATGCATCAGGGCTAGTAAACACTTATACTAAGTTTCATTTCAAGTGTTTTATCGCTGTGGGAAATGTACATTAGAAGTTAACAATATAGATGCCTCTTAGACTAAATTTGGTTTTATATAGTCTATTGAATTAAGCTACCACAACAATTTAGTGCTGAGAATTGCCTCCAGCATCTCTTCCCAAGCCACAAGACTCTGTGAAGGAATTAAAGCTGTTAAGGTCTCTCTCTCTCTCTCCTCCTTCCCTCTCCCTTACCTTCTTGCTGAAGTCCCCTCACACAATTTTTGCCTTCTCCCAGCAAAACCACGTTACCATTACTCACCCTTATACAACTTACATGACTGGAATGTTATTTTTCTGAGTGCTCTACACAACCAGACAGCTTTATAGCCTATAAAGTATCAGCCAGAACATGAAATACACCTAACTACTGACACCTAGACAAGGTCTGCTTGAAACCAAATCATAGTTGATTCCAGATTTAAAGTGTAATAATGATTAATACATGTGTATGTGAATAAAAAGATTAGTTTTGTGAGGAAACAAAGCCTTATTTGATACCTCTCGGGTTCCTCCATGTCTAATAAAGAAATGTGAACACTTTGGCATAATACTGCAATGTAAGCCACACTAACGACCTCTAGTTTTGCTTCACTAACTTCACTGTCTCAGAAGATGTAGCTTCCATTTCTATCCCATATCCTCTTGTACACAAAAA
>VXBL01010157.1:93438-118161 GCA_013400195.1 Aramus guarauna | reverse complement strand
CCCCCCCCCCCCCCAAACCCCCAGTAAGTCTATATTTGTTGGAAATCTATATTTGTTGGAAATACAGCTTNTAGATTTAGATTAGATGTTAGAAAGAAATCCTTCACTGTTAGAGTGGCGAGGCACTGGCACAGGTTGCCCAGAGAAATTGTGGATGCCCCCTCCCTGGAAGTGTTCAAGGCCAGGTTGGATGGGGCTTTGGGCAGCCTGGTCTAGTGGAGGGTGTCCCTGCCCACGGCAGGGGGGTTGGAACTAGACGATCTTTGAGGTCCTTTCCAACCCAAACCATTCTATGATTCTATGATTCTGTTATTCTATGATTCTACTTCAAAAATTAAACAAATGTTTTAGCTTTATCTACAGAGTCACTGCCACAGCAATATGAACTGTCAGTTGCTGGTCATGCCTGACAGATTCACTTTGATAGTTCTACTTCACATCTAAGGCACATCCTCCAAATTTTAATTCTACTCTAATATGTGGTTGTTAAGAAATTCTTTTTATTGAACAAAGCTGATCCTTATATGAATTCAGAACCAAAGCTGAAGACTTTACAAATAGAAGTAACTGAAGCACAGTAATTAAACTGTAATTAGCATACTAGTGGCAAGACAGAATGTGACCTAATTTGTATTTATTTTTGTGTACATCATCAGCAAAATTGTTACAACCTGTTACACCTGTAAGTACACCCCCATGGGAATATGTATGACTGATGTTGACACAGCTGCACTTTGGCCTGCAGGATGATAAGAATTATAAGAACCCAGCCTGACCCTGAGATAAATAAAATCCCCAAACTCAATGGATAACTGCAGATTGCTTTTGAACTGCTGTTCATAACTGGAAATAGGGAAAAAAACCTCAAACCAAAATGACCAAAATCAAGGAACTCCTTGAAATCAGCAGGAGTTTAGGCCAAACAGAGGCTATTGAATATGACCCTAAATACCCTAAACACAGTCCTGCTTATTTTCAAGTTAAGGTGTCCTTCCTTTCACTCTCCATTTTCCATCATAAGAAAATATCTCTCTTTTTGCTTTTTTGTGTAGTTCTTTTCCCCGGACTTTCCTTTCTATTCTTATGTTCCTGCATCCCTGTTTATGCCCTTTCATTTCCCCCCGCCACCAAATGTTTCAGGCTCCCGACCTTCCTTCAGAAACATTCTCTCACACATCATTTTCCCTCCTCTAGAGAACATCCTGTCTTGTACATAGGTGAGACCACAGATATTCAGTACTGAGAAACTGTTTGTCATTAACCAAGAACATAAATGACTTGCATATGTATTGTTTTCCTAGAATTACTAATGAAAGGATAGTCTTGGATGACAGAAATAACAGAGAGTAAATAAAAGAGAAAAGCAAATAGAATAACCAGAAAAGAAAAAAAGTGATCTCATGCTCTGTTGCCTTTCTCAATTATGAACCACATTGTTATTGTTGTTATTAAGGTCAGAGAGGGGAAAAAGAATTTATTAAGGTGCCTATTCGTTGAGTTTGTTGCTAATAAAAGTTAATGGAATCAGGAAAATACTTTTCTTTTTTGGCCAAATGTATTAGTCTGTTTTCTATGCAACATATATTTTTGCGTGTGTGTGAAAGTAGAAGTGGTGTTGAATGAAAAAAATCAGGAAAATAGAGGAACCATAAAATAATTATTTAGATTGTAGATGAGTAGAAAAACATATAATCTGCAATCCTTAAACATTGTGTAATGACACAAAACCACTGACAAATGCAGTAACAGCAATGGACCAACGCTATTACTGTGGCTTTGTAACCTCTTCAGAGATATCTTCAAGCAAAAAACCTTTTTATAAATTTATAAACCAATGCTATTCATCCACTGTTTCAGAATCTTATAATGATGGAAAGCAGGCAATTATAGAAAAGCTTAATCCCTGTGGGTTTTGATAAATCGTTGGAAGAAAAGTATTAGTAATACTGCTTGAAATTAAACTGTATAGACTCTCAGCGTCTTCCACATGAAGACCCCCAGCTTTCCGTATGTGCTATCATCCCCCAGATCCCTCCTGTGTCTCTGGGGGGTACCGTGGCAGCCTCACCATGCTCAGAGCCTTGCACTCTCCTGACTTCTGCTTCTGGCCTCCAGGCTAAACCTCACACGTAATGAGTTGGTTGTTTTAGAGGGTGTTTCCTGCAAATGCAGACGACCTGCTGCTGCCTATCTAAATCACAGAGCCTGAGTGGTTTTAAGCATAAGGAATTACTGCCTGTCTCTAAACAATTAATTTAAATAATTGTCAAGTGTTCATACAGATCTCTAGTCTTTTTACTGAGGATGTAAAAAAATGCAGCAATTAGTGACAATTTTATTGTAGCTCTCTTCTTTCTCCCATGATAGACAACTATTCATCATGTAATAAATGCATACAATGCAGTCATTTCACTTCTGTCTCTCTCTGGGCTTTCCACCTAAATTTGGACTGTTTATAGCAAACAACTAATCTTGAAAAAAAGAAGAAAAGAGTGAAAAAGTCAGCAGTTTGTATTGTATTTTTTTAACATCTACACAAAAGAAAGAGAAATAGATTGAATCTCAGCTGACAACCAGATGTATAAAACACATGCATTTTCAAAGACCATCTCACTGAAGAGCTATTGCCTGCTTATCCAGAAGTAATCCCATTCTCTGCAGCTGGCAATAGACGAATCTAAGTTCTCACCAGCCTCAGAAAAATTCAGCACTGGTTCTCCTTGTCTCTTCTGAATTAAGAAATATGGGACATACTAAATGACACCTAACAAAGAAGACAAACCTTTTTAGAAGTTTGACAAACTTGTTAGTTTCTCTGATGGATTTTCTTCCACCATGTGTTAAAGACCTCTTGTTTTCCTGAAATTTACATACAATGACAAATACAAACTGCACGGGAAGGCTGCAGCCCTGCACATACATGCAGCGCTCAAAGTGCGGTGGTCTTGAGCTCTTAGGCTGCCACACTTTATGTTCCCTTCCCCTCCCAATAGAATTAACAACAGAAAAGCACCAAGAAATCGTTAGCTTAGGTACCGCAAAATGAAAAAAGCATAATTAGCCCCTACAGGCAGTATAATGAAAACGTGGAAACAAATCTCTGTGGCAGAAGGGAGATGAATGAAAGGCTGGTGTGCAGGAGCAAGTCATCTGTAGGCAACTTAAAGTAATTTAGGTTGGTGTTTTGACTAACTCTGGCTGCAAGAGGCATTAAGGGCATCCATGTGTTAGTTTAATTGAGGCTGAGTCAGCCTTTCTTCTGCAAACATTTACTGTATTTTAAAAACCTGATGGCTGCAGCTGTCAGTCTCGGTTAAAACCTTAGATACAGGTCTTGCACAAGAGCTCATCCTCTGAACAATTCACCCCCCCAATTCCTGTGGGACTAGGAGGAGCATCTCCCTGACTTAGTACCAAGGAGGTGGATGCTGGCTTGGGTCCCTCCTCAGAGCACAGATCTCTAACCTCTGTCTGAAGCCCTCCTTTGGGCTGGAGGAAATACAGCAGTAAAAGGCAAAAGTAGCACAGAGGTAGGGACTAATTTTATGTTTTCTATCCTTAGCATTACAAACTTGCAAAAAATAATTCAAGTACATTACAAGTAAACTTCTGGGAAGACACTAAGTTTATTTGCTCAGATTAAACTTCTCAAGAGGAATCCAGTTTAGCAACAAAGTCACATACAATGGCTATGTGGAGGTAATGTGGATTTACACAGTGGCCACCAATCTGCTCATCTGGAAACAAACCCAAACCCAAGGCATAAACATAATGCTTCCTCCTAGTTAGATGTCCCCAAATATCCTTAAATTGCCAGCAAAGTTATTAAGATCATGACAAGAATGACAAAAGTAGGATTTATTACTTTGTGGCAATTACTATTAATGCAATTCTTACCATTGCCTTTTATTTGCTTCTTGGATTTTTATACTTTCAAGTTTGCTCCTCAGCCACAATGGCATGCAACTTCTTTTTTAATCTTAAAGTTGAGGTTTTCAGGTAGTCACTTCATTACGAAAGTGATGAAAACCAACTCAATAGGACAAAGTGGAGTAATGAAAGGTAATAACAGGAGTGACTGAATTTGTTAATGAATTTGGACATTTCAAAGCATGCAGACCAAGAGCACATGGCCCCACCCCCCAGTTTGACAAGCATTTAACTTATTTTTTCAATAATTTTGAGTTGGTAGAAAGTAGAAATGGCAAGTAAATTAATTCAAAATATGCTCAAACTAAAGTTACTTTATGCTATAGAAACCGAGACATATCTCAATCCTGCTTATGCTGATTTTTTGTTTCTCTGTCCATAACTGACAGGCTTCCTTTGCTTGCTAACTTTAATTTGCACTTCAGAACTTGAAGTAGTTTTCTGATCTGCAGTTACGCAACAGTTTGGAAGCTACTGATAACTACATGGTAGAATTAACCCTCAAATAGCTATTTTGCATGGGACCTTTTGTCTGTAGTTTTTGTTCTTGGCAGCATGAAGCATGGTGTTGTGAACAAAAAAAAAAAAAAAAAAGAGAGAATGAAGAGACACAAAGAATATACAGTTCTGAAGGAAAAAAGGTAGTGAGAATGTTAGGACACTCAGGGAAGTTGTAAAGAAAGAAGCTAAAAGGAGAACAGTACATGAAAAGTGAACTTCAGGCTCAGAAGTAAAATACAGATACTTACCTTTAGTATATATAATGGTCTACATTTTATAAGAGAATGGTACTTTTTTTCCAGAATATGTCACATTTAAAAATAAGTTCTTAGAAAGATGAATTAATCATTTTAATGTATAAACCATATAACTCTTTAAGCGTCTATGAGACTATGAAGACAATAGCTGTAATATGCAAATTAGTGTAGTGATCTATAATTAGGGCAAAAATGCGACATTTTTCTATTTTATGAATTTGATTTTATTTCTATTACTGAAGTATCACAAAAAATTAATTTTAAAAGAAAATATCAATTGTTTGTTCAGTGGCTTAGACAAGTGGTATAGACAAGATTTGAAATTGTTTCTGACTGAAAGATCAGGGAAAACAAAATAATAAACCAGCTACTGTTCAATGCAACATTTAACACCTGCATGTCTTTTTAGTATAAATTTTGGTTAGTCAATAGAGGCAAAACATACATCTCAGGATTTTTTTAAGAAGGGAGATATCCACACCTGCTGACTTTATTGACTAATACCTACTTTTTCTAAGCTTAGCTATAGTAAATAACCACAACCTTGAAACAGGAAGTTTATGCTCAATATGATCTCATAAATTGTATTGTATGATAGCTTAATATATAAATATCCATGGAAATAGAAATATTCCTACTTACCCAACGGACAGGAAAGGCTCCTTTGATTCAAGTCTGTCAAGTAAATAACAGAAGTTTAAAAAATATATATTTATTGTTTTTCAGAACATTCATATGATGAATTTAAAACAGCCACTATCAGTACCAAATTTACTTGGTGACCAATACACAATTTAACAACAGAAGGGCCTGATCCATTATGTTAGGAGCTTAAGTCAGAAAAAATCCCATTTACCTAACTGAACTTTGGTTTAGAAATAAAATATTTACAAAGGAGCACATCTAGGCCTGTTAAATTTCACAGATTCAAATGACTTCTGCAGGTATTTACATGCAAAGGCTAGAGCAAACAAGTAATACTTTGTCCTTTTTTTTTTTTGCATTTTTGATGTAATTTTTTTTTCTTGATGGCCAAGATTTAGGGAAGCTATTGAATTTTATTTTTTTTTATTTTATTTTAAACATAAAATTTATTATGGATGTAAGAACTTTCCTGATTTGAGGGCTTCCACACCTGTTTTGTTTGCTTTCCAACATCCTCTATGCACATGGCATGGTCACTTCTTCATCGTGAGAACTTCTGGTGCATCTGCCACAACCAGCCTTGCACTGGAGGTGGATGCCACTGGTTTGGTANNNTGGATGCCACTGGATTGGTAGACTCATGCCTAGTTCTAAAACCAGTTGTTAAAAAAGTGTTGTTCTCCAACTCCCAGTTGTTACTGCTGTCTCTTTGATGAGCTGCACCATTTGCACACTGGCAGGAGCCTCTTCTACTAGTAGTTTCCACATGATCAGGACAGATTTAAAAATCTTCATCTATGTTATTGTACTGTACTTCTCCTCCAGTACCTGCAACTGGCTGCCCTTAATTTTGTAGTTTGTCCTGGTGTCAATGAGTTTACTAATATAGCTACTTGTTAGGACCATTAGGATACGATTTTAGGGTCCTTTATAAATATATTTAAAGCAAATTTACAGCTTAATTATTTTGAGAGGTTACATGACATGAAAATGATGAAAAGCTCTCTATTGTGCAAATTTTCACTGAGAACATTGTACTAGGAAGAACAGCAAATAAACCCCCCAGGTACCTAAAGTCTCTTCGTAGCCTTTAAGAGAAGTGTTTGTAACAAAGTATGTCATATCTGGAACTGAACATTTCATTTTTGATGACCCCTCCCATCTGAAACCAATTCAGTGCCACGACAAAATATCTGGAATAGAACTGTAAACAGGACTAATTGTAAACAAAAGTACTGTAAATTGTTAATGTTTTAAGAATTAATTTTTCTTGCAAGTCTTTGTAGAAAACCAACAAGTACATTTGCAGTTATTATTCATTTAGCAAAGGCTTTGTCCAAAAAACTCATGAACCTACAGACTAGTTTAGTTATTGCCATCTATCCAGAAGGGTATTTAGAAAAGGTGAACTTGTCATTGTGCTTTTAAAAGGATTGTACGATTTTGTCTTTAATTGAAAAATGCTGCATGTCATCTGTTTGCAAAGCATTTACTTCTTTTCCAGAATCACTTGTGGAAATAACTTCAGAGCCTGTCTTCATTTATAATATTGTCTTCCAACGTACTTTAAACCTAATTTCCTGGGGTTAGATTTCTAGCAGTGGTAAGGACCACTTGCATAAGGCTTGAGGAAAGGCCAAAATGTATCCAAAATATAGTAACTTTTCTGTTGTCCTCATGGCTATACCTCACCTTTCCATTTCTTTCTGGGGTTGTGATCCACGTGGAAGTAAAAGAATAGAACAAAGGATCACCGATGGACATGCGTGTACCTGGAAGCACAGTGGAAGCCCAAAGCTGGGTATCCCGCTCTCAGGGGGATGCTTCTCCAGGGCAGTCCCAGCCTGCCATGCCACACACCAAAACCCTCATAGCACCAAGAAAATACTTTGCTTGACATCCTCTGTGCTTAGGTAGTACGGCCAGAGAGCAATAAAGTGATGGGGCCCTTCATGCATGCGGTTGCATCCTTGTCCTGCAGGCTCCGTGCAGCCACCACGCCAGCTTCATGGACCGGCTTTTCCTGCTGTGGATCACACCATTACAGGCAAACATCTGCACCACCTTTGCAGCTTCTCTCTGGTGTATAAGGAAAACTCAACTAGTGTTACAGTTTTCTTTACTGCTTTTCTGCTTAATGAAATGAACCAAACCTGGGAAGCACCCCATGTTTGGCTCTAGAGATTAACAAGCTAAGAACTAAAGTATCAGAATATATTTACATGCTTCATAATAAAGAAATTTTGTAGTGAAGAGAGACCTGGCACTATCCTGATGGTGGACATTCTGGTGGATTTTACTTGCAAACGAAAAGTGTGTGATAGAATGCCCTGTGGACAAAATGCTGCAATTAAAAATCTATTTGAAATCCATTCTCAAGATGGAATTCAATTTGATTTAAATTGTGCTGCCCTAGGTTTGACCCCTCTCTAGTATATTTGACTAAATGGTTTTAGATAATTTGCTGCATTACTTTAAATTAGTTCAAGTGTTCCTCATAGTAAAGGAATAATATTATCTCTTGGCCTTTTATTTAAATCAGTAATTCAGTATATGGCAAATTAATATAAAGCTTTAAAACTGCAACACCGTATAAAATAACACCCTATATCATCTTTACTGGTGACATTTATCAACATATATTACAGATTTTTTACCTTTCTTTTCTAGCCTGCAGTACACCCAATTCTCCAGAGTTTTGAGGAAGTCTAGCATAATTAAATATGATATCTTAAAAAGAGTAATCCTGATAAGCGGTGAGAATGGCTGTCATGCACATTCAGGAAAAATATTAAACCAGAAATTTTTGTTCTTGCAAAAATGTACTGAGTGTGCAAGAAATACTAGATTGGGCAGTAAACAAAGGGAATAATGTTTTAATTATGTAGGAATGGTGATGAAGCTGGAGTGATCAGGATTTTTCTTTCTTTCTTTGCTGAAATGGTTTTCCCATCAGAAAATTTCAGTTTGTCAGAATGTCCAGGCAATCTATCAGTTTGAACAGGAGGGAGGCAGGCTAACCAGTAGCATCACTGGGCCATGGCAGACTGAGGTTGTGTTTCCCTTTGATTCTGAGCAAAGATTTTCTGAAAGGTCTGACTTTCTTATCTAGATATAATGGACATGTTTTTGCAGAAAGAAAAGGATTTTTATGCTATGTAAATTGCTCAGTTTAAATCAGTCATTGTAAACCAAGCAGGCATAGGTAATCAATTTACACCCATTGATATGCTACAGTACTGTCACACTCTGTGTTTGAAATAAGGACCTTGAAATTTCCCATTTAGTATTTTACCCCTTGCAACCTGTCTTGGAAAGACATTTTACAAGATCTGATTAACATAATTGTGTATTTCATGATTTTCTTTGCTGCTAAGTTTGCTTATATTAATGCCAATTATCTAAGGCTCATCTTTGATGTGGGCTGAACAAGTAGATGGACAAATTTTTCAAAGTCTGCAGACAAACATACAGGGAAACGTGACTAGACTAAGGGCATGTGAATTCATCTTTGACTTGTAAACAAATCATTTAAGGACAGGAAGATCCCAAAGTGAACTGCACTTTAGTTGTATAATTGTCATATTAAGATTACAGGCAATATGGCTTTTTATATCTGAGGCCTGACCCAAGATACATAAATCAGTATCATTTCTTGTTATAGAATCCTTGTCTCTTCTCAAAACCTATTTACAGGACAAAGTGCATAACATTTCTAACAATAGCAGCACTGTACAGAAGCAAATGGATTTTAGCCAAGCATTCTTTGATGTAACTCATTATGAATCAATATATTCTTCCTCGTGGTGATCATATAAATTCAGCTCTAAGGACTTAGTAAGAAAAGCATACAGAATTTAAGGCATTTATAGGGTTCTTATTCTGACTTTTTAATATAATAAAACTTTCTACCCTGAATCAGGAAAAGTGATGGTCAGGAAATGAATTTTTTTTTAGATGAGTCACCATTTTGGGTTACAATCTTCAAATCAGAATTGCCAAAGAGGATAACCTGAGTGTGCTGCTGACATTGCACATTTTCTGTTTGACTGTAAAACTCATGAATAGTGACTACAGTTTTTGGGAGCACTAGAAGAGTTAATACCTCTAACAGGAATACAGAGGATTCAAACTTGTCTTTCAAGCCATGTAGGAAAAAGTCAGGCCAACTAAAAAACATTTTGGACTTCAGTTGCTTGATGAATTGGCTGTATAGTGTTAATGTATATTTTGTATGATTGATGTGGCTGACTGATTTACCTGTCAAACATGTCTATCTCTGTGCTGTACAGCTTTAGGAACCAAAGATTTAGGAAAAATATGTGAAGTCAAAGAATATTCAGATTTATGGCTCACCTTCTTTGCCAATGAATTTCATTTTAAAATGATGACCAAGGACAACTCAAGGGACCTTTCAAAACAAACTGAGGTAGTTTGCCATTCACAGTGATCAATCAGGCTTGCATTTTTCTCTGCGTGTTGACTGCATGGTTTCAAGTCAACAGTCATTAGTGATTAGAAAACATCTTCCTTCAGAAATTTGTAAGAAGTATTGCTCATATTTTGTCCTCTAATTACTTTTTAAAGCATGGTCATTATAACTTTTGGTAGCTCCCAGTATTTGTATACAATGCAAGCAGGCCAAATAAAAGCATACCTTAATTTACAGAAGAAATATTATTTAATGTAACTTCTACTATCTATAGAGACTGAAATAGCCATTGCTGGTGTACACTATGTAATCCTTTCTTCCCTCCTATTTCTAATGGTTGCTGTGATTTAAAGCAGTCTCAATTCAGGATAATTTTTCTGGACATCAGTAAGTGTTGTCAGATAAAATTAGTGAAGAAGCTCGTTCTGCTTTCTGAAACTTCCATAAATATCATTATAAACACTGGCAAGTTTAAGAAGCACTGTCATATTCTGGAATAAATAAATGTTAGACCAGCTATATAAAAGATCTAATCTGTCAGAAGTGCTTCAGAAGCAGAGGGTGTGAAAGAATAATTTACAGCCTTATGTCAACTTTTACAATTGTTCTTAATAAATTTAGTAAGTTCCACTTCCAACTGGTGGTTGACTTGATGACTGGTTAGAAAAACAAACTGTATTGTTTTCATGACTGTTATGTAATATCGAATACAGTGTTAACATGAAAACATGAGTGCCCTGGGAAGTTCTTCTCCACAGAGCTAAATGCTTCTGTTATTTATTGAAAAATACAAATTCTAGTACAAAAACAAAAAAAAAAAAACAAAAAAAACAACCAAACATTCCTCCAATCATGGACAGAACCTAGAGTACTGCAAACTCAGAATGTCATTTCTCAGTGCAAACTTACTCCTTTGACATGATAACTGACTTAATGGATAGAAGAAGAGACAGATAATAGGTAAAACTTAGCCTGATTTTTAAAGCTGTTGATATTGCCTTACATGAGAGCTTCATGTTCAAGCTGGGAAAATATGATCTAATTACCTTAAGGGAAAAATATATTAAGCCAAAAAAACCCAACAGGCCCATGCACAAAGAATTATGCCAATGGGAAGGGGAGGTGTGTGTCACATTAAATAGTATGAACACTCAGCACTATGTTTTGTCCAGTTTTGGTTTGCATAGATGATTTGAACAACAAAATAGAGACTATGTGTGTAAAATAGATGACAACAAGCTGTTTTTTAAACAGTCCAGTGGACAGAGTTAAAACCTGAAGTTTGTTTGATAACTTGGAGAAATGGTCTGAAATCAGTGTAAGAAAATTTGAAAAAAGTCCAGTGAGACTTTGAGAACAAGAACTACTTTATATATATATATATGAAAACGAGAATAAGTAGCTAGACGTTGAAAAAAACAACCCCAAAAACAAAACCAAAAAACCAAACCCAAACCAACAAGTTTCAGGACTGAGTAACCAAATACTGTTTAGTATGGGAATGTACTGAAACATCTTTCTCTCCTCAGAGCTGATGAATTCCTCAGCTGCTGCCAGCTTTGGGCACAGCATTTTATAACAGGATGGGGAGAGCTGGACAGAATCAAAAGGACATCAATTAAGAGTTTAAAAGATGAGAAGGAGCTTTAGAGTGATGGAAATGCCGTATCAAGTCGAGGTTATTAGGTCCTCCATGTATGCTCTGTGAAATAGAAACTTCTGCCTTGAAAATATTAGCTGGAGCTGATGCTCCCAACTCTGAGGATTCCTGCTAGTGATCTAGGAGCTAGAGTTTCTGTCATTTAGATCCTTTCTGCTCCATGACAAAAAGTTTAAAATTTCTGTATATACAGACCTTAGGGGCTATCTGCCTGCAACACCTCACCGGAGTCACAGAATATGAAAGTCTGGGACAAACACCAGATGACACAGGAAGAACCAAGTACGAAGGCTACCTACCAGTCTAAATAAGCATGCCTGTAAGCTATTGATGCTTCACTCCTGAGAAATCATTTTTGCTATGTAGTCCCTTGCTGGTTCCATCTAATTGCATTTTGAAGGAAGTCTTTAGCATTCAGAGCTAATCCCTGCTTGCTAAGCAGGTGCTTTCCAGTATTTGTTCCAGGGATGTTTCAGGTTAACTTCTGTTTCAGCCCATATTAATGACTGTCCCAACATCTTGCTTGAGGCACAGCTATTATGTGAGGAACACACGTTGATGCCATAACAAATATGTTGTTTGTTACAGTAAACACTGATGCTGCAACTCACACATAAATACTTTAGTTTCTCCTTTGTTCTCCATTTTTGTTCTTAGCTCCTCTGAATCGCTGGAGTGGCAATGAGCAGTGTCCTTCAATCAACATATGCTTCATCTCTTCTATTCTCAGATCGTAGTTAATGCAAATTTGATTAAGGTTCACAACTGGAATATTTAAATTTACTAAAACTAAATTTTACTGATTAATGAAGAATTTATTCAAAAAGTAAGTTACTACACTAGTAAGCATTCTAGGGATAAACAGAGATTTACTTAAATAAGGTTATCCCTTTGCCTACCAGGGTATCTATATGCAGATATACATATTATCCTTAATATATATAATATATATTTAGTCCCTTATGCATTTATTGCAACACATTATGCATTCTGACTGACAAAAAAGGCACATTTTTTCTAGTATCTTGTGATTTCTGACAAGATTAATTATTTAACATTGAGAATAACTCAGAACACTTCTTGAAGCATCAGGTTTTCCCCAGTTCCATGAGGAAAAACTGGCACCCTGAAGAAGTTATCTTTCCGATATATCTGTAGGTGATGCAGTTCATACACAACCTAATTTATGGTGATACCGAAAACTGAAATTATGGTTGGTCCCCATAAGACAACATGGCTGGAGCATTTTCTGGTTTTGAGTGCTTCTGCTTACCCTAGGGTTTGGTTTGCACTAATGTGGTTATTCTGCATTTAACATGGTGCAGGATGGACCTGCCTTTATCCTTTTCAGAGTTTTTAAGTGAAAGGAATGGAATATTTGGCTCAGCATATATATCATACAATTTTTAAGTATTGTATATGTCCAGACAACAAAAAAGTATGTGCAACAAGATCAAGGGGTTTTTAATTTATTGTAATTTTTTTTTATTTTAAAAACCCTGCAGAAGTCACTGACTATTGATGCAGTACATTTTATTTAGCCAGTTCTACTTAGGGCCTAAGCCCATGACAGGGTAGTGCCAGCGCACTCTGTGCCGGAAGAGATTTCCAGGGAACACTTAGCATGGGATACTGTCTGCAGTACCTGATGTCCAGCTGTCTAACCTAGCGTGCTGGCACTGTGCACTGAAAACCAGATGCAGTATTATGGGGTTTTTCAAAATTAGCCCAAGATAAAGCAAGGTTTGTCCCTTTTAATTGCTTCTGCCTTACTCTGTAAAATGGTTTTGTTACAGATGTACACAGCATATGACCAGGTTTGGCGAGTTTCCTAGCAAAATCTGAATCATGTTACATAATTCGTATACTTCAAATTCTTGACATAATTACAAATTTCAGGAGCCCCTAGGATTCATCTCTGCATGAATTAATAGGACAGATAATCTTTAGCCATCAGTTAGAAGAGTGTGACTGAATAATCTGTCCAGAATTATCTCTAAAATGTAGCAGTTGAAAAACTGAATAAAAGGTAGTTTTCAATACAGGGAGGAAGTGCTTTAAAGAGAGTGCCTCTTCGCTATGCTAATTTTTACATTAGCAAGAGCATAAATCAGCATATGCAAAAGTTTGTTTTGCTATACCAGTAAAAATGTACTTTGTCATGTTGGATACTGAGTGCACTACTATTATGACACATGGGATGGAAGGGTTTTGGGATTGTAGTAGGAAAGGGAGGCATGGGGAAGAAGAGTAAAGGAAGTAGTTTCCAATAATCCTCATTAATGGGTAGCCTACATTTTAGGCAGCAAGAGGAAAACACAAAGGCTCCAAGTCATTTAAAGGTTGTATAATATAATATTTTCAGAGACCTAGAGCTAAAAAATAGTATCATAGCCATTTAATAGTGTTTCAGTAGCTGATTATAGTTTGTACGTGACTTCACTGTATTGTAGACATGGTTTAGCCCCAGCGCCGCTCGCTCACCCCTCCCCCGGCCAAAACAAAAACAGACAAAGGCAAAAGCCTCGTGGGTTGCGGTAAGGACAGTTTACTGGGACAGCAAGGGAGAGGGAACCAACAACAGTACTGATAACAGAGATACACAATGGATGATAACGGAAAACAATTTACCGATCCCACTACTGACCAGACGCTCAGCCCATCCTGGAGCCACGCTGAACCCGCTCCTCCCCGACCAGCCCCCTGTTATGGTGAGCACGGTGTCACTTGGTATGGAATAGCCCCCGGCCAGCCTGGCTCACCTGGCCTGGCTCCTTGGGAAATGAACGCTATCCTAGCCAGAGCTAGAACAATTGTCATCTCTGAATCCATAAATCACAAAGACAACATGAATAGTGGCATGGATTCTCATAGTTGAGATAAATATTGGTAAGTGTGTCAGAGAAAAACTAGGTTGAGACTTGGAGAGAAATTAATTCAGACTCTACATATGAACACCTTAGATAGTTATGGACTACAGTTTCTTCCTACACCACCCAAGAGAAGTCTTCTGAAGCCAAATCGAGTGATAAGGAAGCTAAACTGAATATAGTCTGTATACTACATCTGCATGATGTTTCCAGTCATGAAGAAAAGAATACTCAGATTCAAAGTGAGATTCTTGCAAGCGTCAGGAATAAGATCTCATTTTTCTTCAGGTAAGAACACTCCTAACTCTGATCCCCTTCCCAAACATGCTCAATTTGGTACCTTTGTTCAAGTAAGTAAAGGAAACAAACCCTGGAGAATGAAAATAACTCCATGCCACCACTGTCAATTTTAATTTGCCTTTTCCTGTGATATGGTAATAGTTGCTAAATTTTGCAAAAATCTATGCTCCAAACAAAAGAAAGAATTTTGAAAAAAACAGTGATGTACTTAGCTATCTACCTTAAAGCCCACTTTCTGGCAGCTTTAATCATTCTTTGCAAGAAGCTGATGTCACCTGACCCTCTTCTGCTCTAAATCAGAGTAAGAACATTCAGGTCAATATGCAGTGGTCTGAAAACGTCTGGAATGAGTTCATCAGGGTGGGCTGAACAAAACAGTGTTGACTGATCTAATGCACACAATCAATACTACTTTACTGCATGGCTATTTGTAGTCACAAAGAGGTGAAGGTTAATGCAGGCATTGCCTTTGAGGATCCCAAGGGTAGAGGCTTAATCTCCTTTTCCCTCAATGACACTACTAACATTTAAAAGTAGTTACAGGAGGGGCACTGCTCTGTCAATATATGATTCATGTTTGTCATGATGTTTCCTAGAATAATCTCACTCTTGCAAGACTGAAAAATACAACATACATTTTTATGCCAATAGATATTATAAATTGCTCATTCCTTCGGACTCATAATAAATTCACCCACGTTTATGAATACATTTGTTACTTTTCAGTAAAATAGCCAGTGCTTTTGCCAGGAGTTCCGGGAATACCAGCAACATAATCGACCAAAAAGGCATGCAATTTGTGATCTATTCTTCAAAAAATAAATTACATTTGACATTATGCACCAACAGCGCTATATAAGTATTGGTCCTGGCAGGCTGGATAACATATTTTCAGACAATATACTTTAAGACTAGCAGAATTCACCAAGAAATAAACTTGTGGTGTAATTTCATTGTTAATAATTCACTACATATTAATATGTTGCTATTGTCCCTCTGTGCTGCACACAGCATAGCCTTCTGTGCTATCTGTAATCTTAACAATCCATTTTCTCTTAAACTAAGTGTACTTTAAATCTCTTTTTCTGATATTATTCATCAGATTTTAAAATATATAACAAGTTGCAGCCTTTCATTTATCCAACCTTCCTTATTTATTCACAGAATACTAAATCTATAATCCAGCATCATATTTCTGTTGCAGTTTGTAAGCCACCTACGCTGTGCCCTTGCAGTATATCAGCAGCTCCAGACTGAATTACAGCCTTCTATACAATTAGAGGTGTTACAGTATGTGAGAACCAATGTCTAATTACAAGCCCACAAAGTGATGCTCTGAAGCACAGCCATCCCCTGCGTCTCTGATTACTGCTGCAATTAAGGGTTTACTAAATCCCTGAAAATGAAGAATCCCGCTGTTCATTTGCCGTGTTAGGACAGTCCCTTCCTCTGTTCTGTGTCATGAACCCTATGTCCTAACTTTTAAGACCTCTGTAAAATTAATAAGACAGTTACCAAACAACAGCGGTTGTGAAACCAGATGCTGTTGCTATGACGTCTGCTTCACTAAAACTCAAATGTGGAAAAATGACCATGGCATCTGTTTCTGGCTTATTTTAACTTTTTTTTTTAGGTACTATCCTTTTTTATTTTTAAGCTAACAGAAGAACAGCTGACATCATCTTTCTGCTAGTACACACTGAATCCAAATTCTGATTATTTCTTAATCAAATGCAAGAAGCTATGCAGTAATAAAGGGTGGAAATCTCACATGTAATAGCTGATAGGAACAAGGCTCAAACTGTCAAGATTTAAGCTGAATGAATGAGTAAAAGTACTATTTCTGTTTGCCTGCAAGCAAAAACATCAGTGCTCTGGATCTTTTAGGAATTTACTCTTTGAATTATAAACCAAAGTTTTTTTATTTGTATTAAAAGCAACAGTTCTTGGATAAGAAAGGAATCATAATCATTCCAATGCCATCAGAAGGTTGTGAATATGTTTTCTATTCCAGTGTGGTATAAACAGGGATTAAAAACCATGAGAAAAATAAGATGGTTTTACAGTTCAGGTTTCATAGGAGATGAAAAAAAAAGTAAGAAAGAAGATTAAACACTGGAGGGGGGGGCGGAGGGGGGGAGGTAAGCAATAATAAGAGAACAGGCTATTCTTCTCCAAACTTGCTAATCTCTGAGCATGAGTGTGATTATGGTGTCTGGGCCTTTGTGGAAGAAAACAGCATCAGTCGTGTGATATGATATATCATCTTCTGCAAGAGGAAAAGTACCGAGCTAAGAAAAGGGATGCAGCTTCTCTGCATATATGTAAGTTGGTGTCACTGGCTTCCTGTTAACAAAGAAAAAAATTAAACTGAGAAAAGACTGTGGAAGTCTAAATAACTTGAGGGGAGATGGGAAGAAAGGCAAGTGCTAGTTTCTCAGTCTATACTTCAAAATGGATCTAAGTCAAGACCATAATTTAAAAACTGGTGAAGGTGAATACAAATAAACATGAGAAAAATGTAAGATTTAGGATATACTGATAATCTGAGAAGGAATATCTGCTGTAGTCACTAGAGTTAGATTCTAAAATGGCATTAGCAGTATTTTTAAAATAATAAAGGGGAAGATAAAAAAAAAAAAAAGACAGTTTTATTGTCCTAGTTGTTTTTGGAGTTACCACACAGGTTGGGAATAATATGACTGAATGAACAAATCAAGATACAAGTGTATTTGATATATTTTGGTCTTTTGAACTTTTTCTCTATCTGTGATTTGTCTCCAGAAGCAAAGGTTTTCCTGGATGTTTCTAAGGCCCTGAGACTGCCCCCATTTTCCCTTCTCTAAACTTATCAGGTGCTGCACATTCATCCTCTGGATCATGCGAAAGGGCAAATTTCTGTCCTTAGCTGGCTCTCCCAACCTCTCAGAAGGTTGATCCCATCTCTGGGATCAAACCGATTGCAGTTACACTGACATAATTCAGAAATGCAGAGCTGCATGTGTTGCCTTCCATTAGCAGATATTTTTTTCTTATTCTTATCATAATAGTTATTTGACAGGTGTTTTTTTTTTCCTTGAAAGAAAATAAACAAAAATTCAGACCAATTTGAATCACTGGATCTGCTGTAGCTGTTAACATTTTTAATGTAATTGAGAATGCTACTTAAGTTCTCGACACAAGCAAAATTTGCACTGTTTGTTGTGAATTTTAAGTGAGAATATCAGTCTAAATGATAATTTTTTTTCTGTACAGTAATGACTACTTCAAATGTGATCACTGAGAACATTCTTTGATGAAATGAATGTAAATAATATCCTACTGGACTTAAAATTATCTCCATTTAAACATGCCTAAAAATGTTTTATGGAAGCTAGATCTTTAGTCAAGAGAAGAGCTGTAGAGCAACACTCATCTTAGATTCATTCCATTGCACTGAAATAAAATACCTTATTTCATGAAGGAAGGTAATCAAAAGCATCAAGAAGATACATTACTGTAAAAAGGAAGCACTGATTCAAAAGAAATATCCCACTATATAATCTTAATACGATGTGTTCATCAAAAGATTATGTTTCATAAGCATAGATGATTTTTTTCATTCAGTATGCAGAAAAAAGTAAGAGGTATAATCACAATTTAATGCAAATGTAAAGTATCAAAAAGTAATTGATCATGTTTATTTTCTGTGGTCTGGATTGTGTCTGTAGACTCTTGAAGACCAGTGATAAAAATGGACATACAAATGCATTAACAAAAAGAAGGAATAAAGAAGCAAGTTGTTGGAAATCTAGGACAATATTCAATCAAGAAAGATCCTTATACCTGCAGTTATTTTTATTATATGCCAGTAGGTTAAAGCATATTGCTAATATACTGCCAATAGCACACTACAGCAGCAATTATGCAAAATATTGCAGTATTCAAATAGAATAGTAATTCTTGTTTGGCATAGAATTTATTGAATTTATGTTATGCTTTCAAATTGGAGGAATGATCTCAGGAAGCCTCCTGCCCTGGAAGAAGAAGCAATCATGTTGCCCATCACTGTGCCTTTCACATTTTCTCCTGAAATGAAGGGTGCCCAGGAGTGCTCAGAAAAACAACTCAAAATACTGGATGGCTCTGAGGACTGAGAGGCAAACCAAACCACGCCAAGCTCTATAAATGATATCTTAAAATAAATCTGAGCAGCAGAGAGCCAGTAGAGAAAGACTGTAAGCAATTTTTTAAGCCTCTGCTGTAAAATAAAACTGCAAAACCAAAGGAAATGTAAGATGTGCAACATAATCCAATCAGTTTTGTGATGGAGATTATAAAAGTAAAATGTTCTGAGGGAACTGGTAAAGTATTTTTGTCAAAGAAAAGTAAAACTTTGATATAAAAACAATCATACCCTGTAAATAAGAAACCATTTCTTCCCAGCATATTAATATTAGACATTTAAATAAAATAAGTTCCTCCAGAGGCCATGGGACTTATGAAATTGTAAAGGCTGTTTAATATAGCTAATTAGTAGCACGTTAAATGAAGCATGTTGAATATATATTTCAATTGCATTACATGGAGAAGTGGTTAGGAATGGGAAATGACTGTAGTATCTAATACCACTCAGGGCGTGCTGAACCGTAAACCTGAAACTTCAGAGACCAGCTTGGAAAGACCTTGCCCTCAAGGGAAGGCTTTGCAGAGGCCCCCATGTGCTGTAGAAGGGCAGTGCTCTGAGAATTCAACCATCACTGGGTGGAGATCTGGCCAGCCAAGGCAACACTGTGAGACACAATTTCACTCACTATTTCCTGGTCTTGGTAACCCATCCACTAACTCCATCCTGCTAATTGTCCTACTCCAGGAGGTGCCTCAGCTTGATGGATCCCTGGCTAGGCTGGCTTCATGCACACCCGGCAATGGGAACACTGGGAGAAATGGGGCTTGAATTGGGCCTTCAAGATGTGGCATTGGGGCAAGGCCAGTTTTGCTTATTGTGGCCTTATGAGGAAGCTTAGAGTCTGGTAAGGGTCAAATTAACTAACATGGGGAGGGTTAGTCTTAGCTAAATCAGTCTTGGAAATGTATATAGGTCAACTACGATATTAAATTGTGTAAAGCAAAGAGAGTGACTAGGTACCCTGGCAGTGATGAGTAACTTGCCTGCCCAGTTTACTTCCAAATCCTAGTCCCCTGTTTTCCTACATTACACAAATATGAGTTCACTCCAGGGTAGTTCCTCTTCGGTAAACAAACTGGTTTTCTCAGAAAGCAGACGTGGATGTGATCTGTGGCAGTTTGCTCCCAGCTCCCTCCCATTTGTACCAGTCTCACTGCACTAGTTTTGGCTCCCCATGCCCTGGTGAGGTCTCCAGCAGGTCCCCCCCCAGCACCTCACACAGTGGGGCCTGCAGTAGCCGTGCTCATTTTCATGCCACTAAAAATCCCACCATTCTGCTAGCCCATAGGACAGTCTTTTTGTTATGCAAGAGACTCAAAAATAGGTGTACGTCTTGAGGCAAGGCAAGCCACAGGTAGCATGTGCATGGCTGCTCTGCTCCGCCTGGCCTGGTGCTTGGGCCGACCACTGGAGCAACTGAGGATGGAGCCATTAGCAACCTCCAGAGTTAAGAACTAGAAGAACCTTGTCCTGTTTTAATAACCCCAGCAAAGACCTCTGAAATGGAAAAAAACCTTTCAGACCATGGATTTAACACCTCACATAAGATGGTGATGGATTAAAATGAACAATAAATAGTTAAAATATTCCTTTATGATGTAGGGAAACAGAATGCCATTCCATCAGAGTATTTGTCGTTGATTCTACTTTGGTATGTTGGGCACAAATCCAGAGGAACAAAACAGTAAATGGACTTTCATATGCTGACACAGAACTCCTTTAGTGAAATACTGATCAAAACACCACTAAATTAAAAAGACAAAGCGTGATCCTTTATTTTACCACAACAATACTCCCAAAGAAGGCTCTAACACATTTGTGTCTGCACCTTTAATCTTCACCTTGTGTTTCAAACATCTGAAGATTAGCCAGTAAAATAAACTTCTGCTTGAGGCTAGACCCAAATAACAAGATGTAAATCAATTTTAAGATGCATATTTGTCAAGCATTTGGTTTTCTGCAGAAGTGCTGTGCTAAAAAAGGAAATTCACGACAATTTTGAACCTTCTGGGATTGAAGTCCCCCCTCACATACTGAACAGCAATGCAAATCAGGAGGAACGCTGCTGGAACTAACAGCTATGTTAGATTTAAGCTGATTCCTGAGCAGTACCCTAAGCACGTCTGTAGTTGTTCAATGAGTATGTTTAAAGTTAATAATGTGTTTAGCAGTTTTCTGAAGCAAAGGCTAAATCTTTCTATTCTCCAAGTATTTTTAAGGCCTCCATCCAAAATGGAAGTTCTTTTATTATGGATTGAGTAGCCTCACAATCACATTGACCTGCTCCCACGGCACTCTAACTCCATCCCTGCGCTCCTAGTGTCTCTGTATCCTTCACAGGCCACTTATTGCTACTTCCACCTTTTCATGCCTCTTTTTTTGTGTTTTCATTTTTTTTCAGGAGCTTCTTGTTCATCTGTGCAGGCCACCTGCTACCTTTCCTTGATTTCTTGTTCATCAGGATGAACCATTCTTGAACTTGAAGAAAGTGATCCTTGGAAATCAGACATCTCTCCTGGCCCCCTCTTCTCTCTGGGACAGTGTCCCATGGGATTATTCCAAGCAGTGCAAGTCTGCTCTCCAGCAGTCAAGAGTTTGATCAGTGGAATCTTCTGCTGCTACGAATTAGGGTATTACATTTCATTTAAGAGACAATTGGAGGTAAATTCTAGTCCAGTGAATGGCAAAACCTTTTTGCCAACTTCATGATGTCTATGACAGCTTTTAGATTCTCTGTATAACTTTTAATTGTGGTCTTTTTTCTATGAACTTTACCGGGAATGCTAGCATCAAAAAGATGCGAAAAAAAGAAGTGTAAGTAGAATAATCTGGTGAGCAAAGAAGTGTCTGGATATGTGAATTACTGCATGTATAAGTTGAAGAATAAATGATATATGCTTATCTGTCTTGCATCTAGTTATTTCTATAGCTGAAAAAAAAAATGATGTGTCTCACATTTGGGCTCATGCTAAATTTCACATAGGTGAGATTAAGTGAGATTATTTCCACACAGGTTATAAAAGATAAAAAAACCAATGTAGATCCTGAACTGAGGCATGACCAAGTATTTTTATACCATTCCAGGCAAAAGTGGATCTAATGACCTGAACACATAAGCAAATTACATGGGTATAACACATCATAGGACATCGGTTGCTTTGTATTAATTACTCATGTGTGTATCCAGCTATAAATGCAATGCAAGTTTCTCTTCAGAGATGCAGAGTACTTTGAACAAGTTTGAAGGCTCAAGCATTTCACGGTAGATAAATAATGCAACCCCGTGCAGCACTGCTGATTGCTTACCTTAAAACTGTTCTTAATGTATCTCAAATATCCAAAAATACTCTATAAAAATCTGTAACAAAGGATCCTGAACAAGCAATAGTTGTTATCCTTAATACCTCTACGTTGTTCACAGTCACTGTTTTTCCACTGGATGTCTACCTTAAGACAGTTTCTTCTAGCCAAGTTTCCTGAGCATGCTTATGAAAACACCACATGGTAGGTGTCAAAACTTTTTAAAATGACCCTATAGAACATGTACTGTTTCATCTTTATGCTCTAAATTTGCTATCTTGTCAGAGAAGCAAATTATACTGCTTCAACATAATTTGCTCCTGATAATTATATGATGGATTTTTTTTTTACCATCTTATTATCCTCTATGTGTTGATAAATTGATTGTTTAATAATTTATTCTAGTACATTTCTGGGAATCAAAGCTGGGCTGACCTGATCATTTTCTGGGTCCTCCTTGTCTTAAAAATTGGTGTAATGCCTGCCCATGACTACTGGTTTTTTACCTTATGTGACCTCCATAAGTTTTGAAAACATTCACTAACAGTCTACACGCAGATTCAGTTAGTCCTTTAAACACTCTAGGGAGAATCTCATCATACCATTTCCATTGAATTCACTTATTCAAATACTGGTTAGTCAATTCTTTTATTCCATACCCTCTGGTTAAAACTGATTTTCTTAAATAGCTGGTCAACTAACCTTTTTTGTTAAAGTAAAAGAAGCCTTTTCTGTATCATCTGCTATCTGCTTTCCTTTCACGCTAAGTAACAGCAGTATAAAAAAACAGAGGAAGTTACTCTAATGATGATCTTTTTGTGCTTTTTATACTGTTATGTGCCTTAGCCTTTCTGACGTCCTGTTAGATGACTCTGCTGTTCTTTTCTACTCACTTCCAGTCATGGGGTTTTGCTTCCACATTTTGTACAATTCCTTTGCACTCTTCAGGATGTTAAAGAAACTCGATGCTGCCACATTATTTCTTTATTCTACTTCTTCTGCTTCCAGAGAATTTTCTGCTCTACCTTAAGCATAGTCAATGCAAAATTTTCTGTACTTCTTTTGTCCCTAAAATTTCATTCCAAGAGATCCTACTTACCAGTTCTCTGAGCTTATTGAAGTCTGTCCTTTCTGAAATCCATTATCCTATTCCTACTGCTCTCCGTCCTCCCTTTTCAGAGAGAATATTTTGTGATAACTAAATTTTAACCAATGCCTCATTAGTCAAAATCAGATCTAAAGTAATCACTTCTCTCTTAACTTTCTCCATCTTGTGGGTTGACCCTGGCCGGCAGCTAAGCACCCACATAGTCACAGTCTCACTCCCCTGCATTGTCATCCATGAGGATGAAGGAGAGAATAGGAAGAACAAGCCCTCATGGGTTGAGATAAATGTCATATAATAAAGGAAGGAAGAAGAGGAAAAAACAAGTGATACAAAGGCAATTACTTTCCACTTCCCACAAGCAGCCCAGCAGTCTCCAAGCAACAGTTACTTTCGAAGGAAAAAACTTCCCAGTTGTTATTTCTGAGCATGATATTATATGATAAAGAATATCCCTTTGGCTAGTTCGGGTCAGCTGTCTCAGCTGTATTGCCCATCCTCAGCCTGTTCATTGGGAAGGCAGAACAGGAAAA
This sequence comes from Aramus guarauna, assembly GCA_013400195.1. NCBI lineage: Eukaryota > Metazoa > Chordata > Aves > Gruiformes > Aramidae > Aramus > Aramus guarauna. The sequence continues at coordinate 94,460 of VXBL01010157.1, read as the reverse complement.
AGAGAAAGCCTTCAGGCTGTGCGAATGCTGTTCAGCAACAGCCAAAACATTGGTGTATTTTAGTAAAATCCAAAACACAGCACCATATGGGATCCTATGAAGAAAGTTAACTCCATCCCAACCAGAACTAGTACGATGTTTTGAAATAAGTAAATATTCTCAACATCGTTAGGAACTTTATAAGCCATTGATCTCCTCACGTATTAATATGCTAACAGATACTGAGATAATCAAAGTTCTCCATTACCATCAGATGAAGTCTTCTGTAGCTCAGAAAAGCTTCTCATAATTTTCTAGAGAAATAGCCATACTAGATATATAAAAGGACACAATCTAGGATTTTTTTCTCTTTAGAGTTCCCTCAGAACTTTCCACAGGTCTCTGTCTTATCCCTGTCTTGTCTGTAGAACAAGTATTTATGAGAAATCATTCAGAAGCTCAGTGCTAGGAGTGCATGCAAATGTCAGAAACCACAGAACGTCTTCAAAAATTTTTTGAAATATTGACACAAGGACACAGTAGACCATGGCTACCAGCAACACCTTTAGAGTTTAACAGTTTTCAGTTGAGAGCAATGATAAAACAGGGGTTCTCTTCTCTAAAAATAATATTCCTATCACTTCAGTTAAGGGCGACTGTATGATAAAACTTCACATTACTATTATGAAGCACACAAGCTCAAATTTAAAACACTCCTGCCTGTCTCATTCTGAGATTCCACCCTCAAAATTCAGTCTGAAACTTTCAGACCAGACCAGGCTTGAAAAATTCCTGCTCAAGTGTCTCTGATTTCAGCACTGAGCTGCTGTTCTCAGAGCCAGTCTATATCTGCATTTCAGCCACAGTAGAAATCAGCCCTAACTCCTTTCAGGGATCTGAAGCATAAATTTTGTAGCACTTTTATGAGAAGTGAGGTTTATTGAGCAGAAATGCATGTGTGCATGTCTGTCTGTCAATCCCCCTAACAATCTGGGATGCTTCACTAACCTTCATTGATTTTGACAAAAAAAAAAAAAAAACAA
>VXBL01010157.1:40226-93412 GCA_013400195.1 Aramus guarauna | reverse complement strand
AAAAAAAAAAAAAAAAAGAGAGAGAGAAAGGGAGTTTCTTCAGGTTTCTACAAGCTGTGTGAAAAAAGGCGCCGGGGAATAGGAGAAAGACACTATCAATGCCCTACTGCACACCTGAGGAAGAAGTACATACAGTCTTGTTAGAAGTTGGTTCTCACCCATGACACACAAATCAATGAGACATCAGTTCTGTTACTCTGAATTTATTATATTTCACTGAATCCTGCAAATAAAAATGTCCCAAGAATGAGGCCATAGCCAAGCAATGAAGCATAAGGATTAAAAATTGAAATAGCACTCAATTTAAAAAAAAAACAACAAACAAAAAATTTATTGATTGTAGTATTCTAAGTGGAGAGATTAATAAACACTTTACAAATCACCACGCCAGTCTTTTTGTCAGTGGCTTTAGTAAATACCAGCTTTATAATTTTATTGTGTACTTCATTATAATTTTGTTAAACATTACACTTTTATGTGGGCCTAAAGTCTGCTTCTCTTCTCCCGCACTTCCATTTTCACTTCAGAACAAGAAAAAAGGAGGTATGGAGGGAAAATTAAATTACCAGTGCATAAACAAATAAAATAAAAATCTGTATAATGCAACACATATTTAAATTCAAAGCTTGAATTCCAGACTGAGCACTTGTGTGGGGTCTTAGAGAACCTAATGTTCACCAAGCACAACCCCAGTGGCTTTAGCATCCCTGGAACGAAACCTGTGCAAGGTGATTGTGTTCTGCTACTTTATCCTAAAGTAGTGTCACTGTCAAACATCTTTTCAAATAGCTTTTCAGTATAGCAAGACTCTATGTGTAATACCTCTTACAGTTTAAAGCTGCAGTCCTTTCCTTTGCCTTGTTCTTCCACTGGCAAAAAACATCCGTGATGTGAATACTGAGAAGGCAGAGACTAGCTTTTTGGCCTCAATAAAACATAAAGTTTTTTCACGAAGAAATAAAATTCTGCTCTGACTGATTACTTTTATCTATTCTCCTGAATGCCTGTATTATCATTTAAATATCCTAAGTATTTTATTTTTTTACTACAAACAGAAACTCTCTTGCTTTTTTCCAGGTAAAAGAGGGGCATTATCTGCATATTGTGATCATTGCAACTAAGCATCAGTCATTAATTTTGTTTGCTGGGCTTGCTCCTAGTTGGCATAAATTAGATTTTTAAGACATGCATCATGTGGGCAGTCTTTATCTCTGGAAGTTAGAATATTTTGCTCTGGAGTGAGGCAACAGATATAGGTAGTGTCAGACAGCCACTACAATACTGGCTTTCTTACTCACATTCAGAACCTTTCGGTATGTACAGGAGCTTGATTATATTTCGTACAAACATCAAAGAGTGAATGGGAAAAAATTCCTTTGTCTCGTTCATGGGCTACACAGTGACATTGGCAGATACATTTCAAGTTACCATAATTTTTCTAATAAAAATTGAATTGAAGTAAGTTAAGATGAAATCTCACTTACCTGTAAAGTGCTGAAAGTGGCCGCTTGTTGCCAGGTTTTGGTCTGTATGGTTTTGGTTCTCCTGCCATGTTGATATCTGAAAGCAAACATTTGATATTAGTAAGCCAAATGTCTGGAAGTCAGAATGGGTCTACAAAAGCACCTTCAAGGCATCTTCAAGACACAGAAAATGAGTAACAGACAGGGAAAATGGACACAATACCTAAAACCCCTATCTAGTTTTCACCACTTCTGAATTGATGCTATAAAACTTTCATAAAAATTCTTACTGCAATGCATGAGGATTTTAGGCAAAATGTCAGTTATTGGTAACTTACATTTTTTAAACATACATGAGTTTCCACTCAGGAAGCTGGAGCCAATAATATATTTCTAGTACAGAAGGAGACTTGAATGGTAACTTAGATGTAGGGACAAAGTATGATAGCAAGTCAAGTTCTGTTGTGGAGGCACATAATGGTTCTGAAGAGTTCTCATTCAGAATCTGGAGAAATGCACACTGATCTTTAACCACCGCTTTGCTATCCACTCAAAAAGAGAGTATTCAAAAGCAAATGAGAGTATCTATTTCCCACGTCAAACACTTTTTTTTTTTTTTTTTTTTTAAATTTGGTTCTGAGTATAAAACCACACTGGCTTTAAAATTGTAGGGAGAAATATAAAATCTGATTTTGTACATACTTTATATTAGGCAGGTACTTATAAATCTCAACAATACCAGAAATTTTGTGCACACTTTTTAAAAGTCCACTTACATTATACTTGTATGTTTATTGTTGAAATTTAGAAGTATGTGAAGCTTATATATACATTGTTTTCAAATTACTCTCTTCTGTTGAATCATGCTCAAAGACATATCAGGAAATACATGTCCATCATTTTGATTGCTTGTAACAGTTACCCATGGAGAAAGAAGCACAGACCCTTCTGTGGAAAATACCTTGCTCGAGCTTAGGAAGCTTGTCTATAATAAACACAAAGCTATATTAAAAAGCTCCCCTCCTCTGACTAGATGTTGCAAAGTCGACATTATAAAAAATCACATGGAGGAAGTAAAACTTCTCATTAGGAAACAAATTCCCTGCCATCTGAGTGATGCTGCAGCTAAATCTCTCCTCACTTTCACTAATATCCAAAAGTACAACTTTCAAAAAAATCATCAGTTATTTGAGTGTAAAATTGCTGTGACTTTCAAGGAAGCACATGTTCTTGGTAAAGTCTATCTTGAACCTGAAATTGGGTGTAGTGGAGGGAAGAGAAGTAGAAAGAAGAGGTGCAGAATGAGGAAGCATCACTGCCTGGCGCAGTGATGCTAAAAGCCCAGACATTTTCATTTAAGCTATTCTAGACCTCAAAAGCTGCAGCAAAGGCTTGAGACTTACGGAATAGATACTTCTATTTCACAGAAAGTGGAAAATTTAATCCATCTGACTTCTTTTAACAATCAGAAACATTGAAAATGTGTGTGTCTCAGATTTTTTGACAGAAAAGATTTTTCCACTGGAAATTTCATGCTTCAAACATTTAAAAGAATTTGAAAATATTCTCCATTTAAAATTGATATTTTGAGCTAAACCAACATTTCTTTAAAATTATAAAAGTCTTGAAATGAAAATTTTTTGGTAGAAATATTTCATATAAAATATACTTTTTGGTAAGATTTTCTCTGCATAAAGTATTGTGGAATTAAATCTGATTGTAGTTACTTTTGTAGGAGCTGTATTACTCTTAAATCATAGTTTTCCATAAAATATTAAATTTCTTGTTTTATTTATCTTTCTGAGGTTGGATAAATATTGGAGATAGTTTTCATACCTCCTTGAAATGCTTTCCTGTCGTTAATTTTAAGCAAGTGCTTAAAATTATATTAAATATATATTAATATTCCTCTTCCATAGTTGTTAAAAATTCATCTACAATTCCCTTATTTAAAGCAATATAAATTCTACTAATGTTGACCCAACAAAGTAAACGTCAAGCATTTCTGAAAGCCACTGAGGAATTTTGATTGCTGTGCTGCATTTCCATTGGCTCCTGAATTGGAACAAAATTTTTATCCTGTGACCTTTACGATAATTAGACCTTTCCACACTATTTTAATATGTCAGCTTTAAGGTCATTGAATGTATTGACTTTCACCATCTTCTACTACAACTAGGTCAGATTTTAGGAAAAAAATGTAGAATTATAATCTGTTCTTGGGAAACACCTGAAGCTGTGGGATTCATCTTCACATATTTTTCATGTCTCTCATCTAATTCTCTGTCAGAGCTACAGCCCAGGACACTATTCTGAGGTATATGAACGTTAAAGGACTTTAAAAAATTTTGCGCATCCTTCCAGGGCAGATCAATACTATCTTGATCATTATTCTTGTAGCTCTACAACAGCCACAACATTTGCAGCTCTACAACACTCACTTTTAACAAAGACAAGTAGTGTGGAAGACTAAGGGCTGTTTGTTATGTGTTCCCTTTATTTTAATCAAATACTGTCAGAAAGGTAATGCTGTAAGAAAACACAGCTGTAAAGCTGTTCAGAATCAGTTAAGAGTTCCTTGCACTTAAATAAATCTCTAAATGTACTAGCAGAAAACAGTGGACTATGTTATACAGACAGTAATAGCCAGAATTTCTCTTTAACACAGGAAATAGTTCATAGAAAAGCTGTGCACATGGAGCTTTTCTGTTAATATGAAAGTGATTGAATAGCTCTGCAACTCCCTAAGCACCTTGTAGTAAGTTAAGAATGGATGTAGGAAATGGTTTGAAAAGTTAGAACAGATTTTCACCCCATTATTTTTCAGCACTATCTACTCCAACTTCAATTTTCTAACTAAGATTAGAACTGAACTTGTCAACGTTTCACAGGATAGATTATTTCTAGCCCAACTGGAAATCTTGTGAGATAACTTGTTCTCTTCCTTCATCCATCATTAGTTTCACAGCAGACATTTACATCTACTAGGTCATAAACTGTGTGTCAAATAAATTTGTTGGCTGCAGCACAGAGATTTACCTGCACTAATAATTCCACCCCAAGGAATACAGAGAGGTATCACTCCTTATTCTGTAAAATTAGCTACTGCACTTGTACATGAATATGAACCAGACAACTTCACAAAGGACACAGATATTCACATTGCTTCTATGTGGGAATGGAGCAGCCCAGGGAATCTCACATTATTTTCTCTGATCATATACTATAAATGTTCAGTTAGACATCAACATTAAGATAAATTCAGCATTGGAATTCAAAGTATTAAGGAATCACTATGCAGACAACATCATATTGTAATGCAGCAGTCTGCTTTCTCTGTGCCTTCAGAATCAAATGAGGTTACTTTCTTTATTAAAAGAAATGCATCTTCAGTTCTATCCCTGTTAGCACAGCCGAGGTTAGTTAAGGTATGAGATCTAGATTTCATTCAAAGTTGTGTGTCATCAGTAGAATATATCTAATTTAGAACATGGTATTTTTTTTTCTAATTATACTGAAAAGCACAATTAATGAGAAAAAAATGACTTAAAAAAAAAAGAATATGCAAACCATTTAGAGAGAGCAGTCACTGTATTCTGTGGCTGCATGAAATTGTCTGAAAGAGTAACTCAACACAGCCATGATCTACCTTTCTCCTTATCAGTGTTTCCTACAACTGCCTGCCTACCTCCTGTAGGCAGTATAGCAATGACCAAGGAGACTCTGGTGCATGAACCTCCCATTTTTGGAGAAGCTGTACCAGCAAGCCTTGAAGCCTCACTCATAGGTTTGCTGCCAAAGCAATCTGAGAATATGGTCCTGAAGATAACAGAAGGCTTTAAACAACCTTTGTAAGTGTAAGCAATGATACCTAAAGAGTATTCATATCCTAGAAGTGTTTCAGTACTTCTTGGTATACCCGCCCTTCAGATTCTTTAAAAAAGTTTTATTGAAAAAAACAAAACAAAACAAAACAAAAAACCCCAAAACCAATCAACCATTTTGGTTCACAAAATCAAATACCATCAGCTAGAAGCTTCAACAGGCACTAGCTCAACTCATGAAAACTGGGACCTCGAGGCTTTCTGATGCAAATCCAGGACGTGTGTCTCAGGCTACGTCTGTTCTCTGAAATTAACTAGTGCCCTTCCCAGACACTAGTTCTCAGTTATTTCTTGTATTAAATAGTTAGAGTGGTTCCTGACTTGACTTTTAGCCCCAGTTAACAAGTATACAATTTCTAGACATAGGTAGAGAATTGACATGAACTGGGGACCATTGCGAACTAGCATTTTAGTTGTGGCCACTCTGCTTTGCAGGTTGAGATCTAGTGAAAGAGAACGGTTCCAGGTACCTATAATTCAGTATTACTGATGTGGCCTCTGAGTGTGAGGTCCCTGTCAGAAAGACTGGGAACCAAGACCTGGAGCTAAAAAAACTCTAAGGGCCTCTAGGTCAACAGCTAATTTTCTAAGACATGTTTTATCAGATGTTATTCCACCCATTCTTGTGAATGGTTGCAGGAACTGAAACATTCCTTGAAAAAGCCTACAGTTGCTGGACTTAAAATTTGGGATGAAAAAGATTGTCATTGTGTACTTCCAGACTAGCTCTGCTTTAGACCAACCTTCAGTAGAAGAAATGGTGATTAAAATTAACATACAGAGAAAGAACTCACGCAATGAATGTGTAATTGATATTCAGACAGAGATATGGATATAGGGAGATTAGGATGCATTTTCTCCTTTTTCAGATGACCCAAAGTATATGGGACAGAAACGGAAGACCAAGAGGTAGATGCAATTTTGAGAAAGCCTCTAGTCATGTAATTTATACCATAAGTGGACACCAGCAAAGCTAAAGCTAATCTATCTTTCTTTTATACTCTTCCATCTACCAGCCTTATAAATCTCCCTGCTGCGTATTAAAGGAATTTTAATTAAGTCATATGGCATTTTTTACATCATAGACTTCCTTTTTTCTTTATATGTTACATTAATTACATGGCACCTCTTCCCTTTTCCCCATCTCAAGTACTGAAATTTGAAAAAAGTGGAGAGGAAAGGACAGTCCTCAGTTCTGTTCAATTCTGGGCCCAAATTGCACAGCTATAAAGAAGAAACGTCCTAGAAAATTGAACACAAACTCAAATTAACTTTCAAGGCTAGTAAAATATTAAATGAAGGTCTGGGTCACACATTTTCCTTTTCCATAATGGTATTAAAAATAATTTGCTTGTGGGGCTCTCAGCTGCATTTGGATTTTCTCTTAGCATTGAAGTAATTGGAAGTCTTTTTTTGTACAAAGATGACAGCTATTGTTAATGCTTCGTACAGAAAGAGGCGCTTGTTGAATAGTCTATGAAATTGCTTTGTTCAACCATCTCTTCTTTCATTAAATACTGCTAAAATGAAATGAGGCTATAGGATTATATAAGCTATCGTTCTTAACACCATTCAGTAACAGAAGTGTGAGGCGTTGTCTTGCTGGAAAATCTCTTTCTGTTCCCTAGGGAACTGGGTTGGTGTGTGGAGAGGTGACAGCTAAAAGGGGAAATCCTGTCCTGTCTATATACCTATGACAAACCATTCCTTCAGAGTCCTGGTCATCTCTCCCTTAGCTGCTGAACAGACGTTGATGTGCTTCATAGCTGATGTGCATTAGCCTGCATTGGTTTTTGTCTGCTTGCTGCCATCCCTGCATCTCCTGCCCCAAGAAACAGCATAGTCACAGGGCAGACCTTCCTGGTCCCTTTGGGTGTGTGACCACCAGTGATCTATGGCCTGCTCATCCTACCTGGGAAGGGGGCAATGCTAATTTTGTGGCCTCTTGAAGATTGCTCCTGGATTCTGCTGAGATTGCAGAGGCTGGGGCACAGACCTCCCAAACTGCTTCTCTGCTGGCGCTCCTCCCCTTCAGCCCCAGACTTGTGGGTTCCTCTAACAGGAAAATTCACATTGCTATTTTGCAGGTTCAAGACATTCAGACTCAGCTACACGGGACTATGTGGCCACAGTTGCTTATCTGCAAACCAGCCATAAGAGCTGCAGGAGTTTGGTTGTCAACTGTGTAAACCCCTAGTTCAGTTTGTGCCATGGCAGCTGTGAAGCTGGCTGTCATATGAGCACTTCACCCCACCCCAAACTATAGATGCAGACAAGTGTATTCTTCCTGCAAGAAGATCCTTTTAATTTAATCAAGTTTTCAACTGCTCTGTGTCCCAACCAGAGAACAAGATTTCTGTTCTGTGGCAAGTACTGTTTAACACATGAACTGGCTAATTCTGCTCGTGCAGATTAACATTGCCATGAGGATACCGGAAACCGATGGAAAAGTACATCAGGTATTTTCTGCTGCCTTCAGGAAAAGAAGACAAATGCTTTAATGTAAATTTAGCTAGACAAAAAAACAAAACAAAACAAAACAAAACAAAACAAAACAAAACAAAAACAAAACAAAATGTTCAAGCAGGGAATTTCATATGATCCCAATCCCTGGTTGCACTGTACTTTCTCAATGCTGCTATTAATGGGAAACAGAACTGGTCCTTAAGTTACAGCTTTTTCCAGACAGTGAGGTTTGTAAGGAGCACATTTCATTCTTTGCCTTCTCTTGATCACAGTAAAGATGCTGTTTACAAAAAGAAAATAGAGCACCCATCTTCTTTCAGATCAAGCACAGTCATTACAGGGCAGCAGTCAACAAACTCTCTGCTGCTTTTCGATGGTAACAATAGATAGTTATTACCATGAGACTCAGACAAAGCTTAATGTTGACTAGATGTCTGAGTTTCTCAGCATTGCAATTAGCCTCAAGCAGCAACATTAAACAGTGTAGTGGGGATACAGTACGAAAGTCCCTCATCTACCTCTTCCAGATTTCAATATGATTTATTCCAGGGAACATGCCCTGAACTTCAGTAATTTTCAACTCTTCTTCAAAATACTTTTTTTTTTCTCTCTCTCTTCTAATACTTGGCTGCTTTCTCTGCCCCACAGCCATTTATCTAACTCTCCTACTAATCTTAGCTTCATGCTCCAAGCAATAGTTTTTCATAACAATTGAAATCTGTAGTGTACAAAAGAGTTCACCACTCCCATTGCCCCAGTCCCTTTGTCTTTCTCACTGTTCTTCCTGCGGACGCTCAACTTTATTAATGCAAACATGAACAACAAAATGTATTTCTCCTAAATAACCATCACAATAACAATATTTTGCCCAAATTACCAACATGCTTTTATCTGCATTTGTTAACCATATTTCTTGGACATTCCAACAAAATTTGTTACATTTGAAGTGCATTTCTTCATAATTTTGAAAAGTGAATCTTCCCAAGGCTTTCTGGGTGGCACAAACAGAATGGCTTCCACAGAAATGCTTTCCAATGCACAGCTCATTCTGCACGTTGCAGCAGCACTGGGGTCTGTCCTGGTTTGGGCAGGAGGGCCCAGCAGCACCAGGGGCATGGGGTAGATGTAGCAGGGGACAGTGTGGGGCAGAGGATGTGGGTGGGCACCTTCAAGGTGTTGTTAGGTGGGAGAGCAAAGTCTGTCTTTCTGAAAGGTTGGCTACTGTACTTGTTTCTGCCCCTGGGGTTTGCTGGCATAACAGTCATCACTGAGAGGTAGGTACATTTTTGATACCCTGAACTTTACTGTCAAAACTTTTAAGGGTAGGTCTGACCTTGAGGGTATTCCCACAGGCTAGAGGCTTTCATCCAGGCTGTCAACCGATCAAAGAGGAATCATGCTGTGGATTTCACCAAGTCGTGAAAAATGATATCCACAGATCATAGGAGACTGGCAGGGAGAAACAGGGAAGGACCTCTACAGCCCCAAATGCACTTCCACCACTTTTCACTACTATTCCTGTCCAAAACACACCTGTTTTTTCCTCATAATTTGTCCTGAAATCCTTCCTCTAATCTTCACTGTTCTTTACTTCACTCTCATGAGACCTCACCTGGAGTACTGCATTCAGCTCTGGGGCCCAAACATAAGAAGGTCATGGACCTTTTGGAGCGAGTCCAGAGGAGGAGTGCGAAGATGATCATAGTTTAATTCTCCTTTCTATATTCCCTCTTGCTGCCCATGACCTTCATGTTCCAAGTTTATCTGGATTAGAGGATCTATAGAGAATGTTATTTTCAAGCTCCAGATACACTTTGAAATTGCATAGCACAAGTCTTATAGCATTTCCCTTGAGATACAGTAATTTTTTCATTGCCAGCTTTATGAAAATTTGTGTCCCAAATTATAGACTCATAGAGTCATAGAATGGTTTGGGTTGGAAGGGACCTTTAAAAATTATGTAGTCTAACGCCCTCTGCCATGGGCAGGAACGTCTTTCACTAGATCGGCTTGCTCAAAGTCCTGTCCAACCTCACTGCGAACATGTCCAATGATAGGGCATCAATGGCTTCTCTGGGCACCCTAGTCCAGTGTCTCACCATTCTCACTGTAAAAAATTTCTTCCTTATATCCAATATATCACGTATTAGGCTTCTGAAAAGTTTTCTTTCTAACACAACCATTGTAAAACATATGATGGACAGGTACGGAATTAGCTCATGTTTTCATGTAAAAACTTTAAATATGCCCTTAACGCTATCACAGTTTTAATATCGTAAAATAATATAACAGTAATATAGAGGAAAACGCCCTGTGACACTCACTAACTTAAAGTCTGTCATTTTTATTAACAGGTCAAGGTTGGGTTGAATAAAATGACAGTGGAAGTGGAGATAATGCCACTGAAATTTGAAACATGGGAGGAAATATTGTAGAGCTGATTTACAAACAAATGATATGCCAAATCCAATATTTCTGTATTAGCAATACTTAGGTTCTAGCCATGTACTAACTCTCTTTCATTGCCAGTGCATGAAGGTCCCCAGTGGATTCAATTTGACAACCAAACTACAACGGCATAGAAGCCTATTGCAAAAGCAGGACGTGTAATAATTGGAAATACCGGCAAGCTTCAAAATGAACAATATGCAGCGTTGTTTTATTCGGGTCTCTTTGGCATTTCTGCAAGGAAAATATAAAAATAGTTGGTAGGAATAGAGAAAATGCAATATCTTCTCAGACTGATGGTTCATATACTGTAGTTTTCTGCCCCCAGCTGCCCCAGATGCTTTGGAAAGAGACACAAGAACCTCAAACTAGTTAGAAACAAGATTATTTTCCCTCCATTCTCTTATCACCTCAGCATGATTCTCCTCCAAAAATGCTAAGTAGTTTAGGATTACTTTAAATCCTAAAGCATGATGCTTTATCTTTCCTCCTGTACTGAATTTTTTAGTACCTAACTGCTACTAACTGGAACTGGAAATCACTACAACTTCAAATAGCCTTGCTAACTACATAAATGTCCAATTACTCTGTTATTCTTACTAATATATCACATTGGTGTATTTTTTTAACAAAAAATGTGTTTCTCAATAAGAAGTGAACTCTGATTTGGCCATATAATCCCCCACCCTTCATCCCCTCAAACCCTTTTTCAACCACTATTGATTTTATCCATCAGTAATAACCAAAATCATAGAAGTAACATTAGAAATCCCTTCTCTAAACAGCATCCTTCTCTCTGCAATTTATTGGACTTTTGCTGTTTACTTCTGTAGATTTACATTTGGTCTTGCATGCAGGTATACTTTATATGCTGCTTTAGAGGTCCTCTCACAAGTGGTTTAAGATGTACTACATATTATTAATGACATTATTTTGCATATATTATGAATCAATAACAGGAAACATTTTAATAGGTTAGTAAAAAGCATATTAGGAAATAAAGTAATTATTCTGAAACTCATTAAATTGAGTCTGAATATAGAAGGTACTACCAAAAAGATGATATGACATATTCCAGTTTAATTTTTAAAAAGTAAAAGTATCAATTACTATGCATATTAATGCACAGTGCTAGTGAAGCTCTCAAATTGGGCATTCACCACCCTTTTACATTAACTGGATCCACATCCTTCTATGCTTCCCTGTAACATTTTCTGTCTAAATTAGCTTTGCCATACAAACAATAGATCTCTATTACCCAAAAGGAAATATTTCATTTTGACTTAGAGACCATAGGAACCAAGAACTCCTCCACTCTGAGTTAATTCTTTTCCCCAGAAATCTGTAGGACCATGAGATTTCCAATTTATTTCTTCAGAATGTGATTATTTTGAGCAAACCACACATAAACACACAGCACAAATATTTATAAAAAAGCTTCAGAAACTAATCTTTACTGCAGTTGACATAAGAAATATATAGAGCTAGACAAGACAATAAACATCCATTGGACATTCTCTTTCTTGAAGGCTTTTTGGGTTTATATCAGATTCCTCTAAGGAGTCCAGAATCTTTATTTTTGTGTCAACTCTCATTGGAAGCCATAGTGTTTGTTCTGCAACTTGGTTCTGAAGTTAAAACAGACACAACCCCCATCCCCGACTCCCAAGATTAAAATTTTCACCCAGATTGCTAACCCCTACCCAAGGTTCCTGCATTTTCCTTTTCCCTCATATATTTGTACATGTATGCTTGTGTGTGAAAATATTCATTATAGAAGCATGTATTTTCAACTGAAAATTTTTTTGTTAAGTTTTGTGATTCATCTTTATCATACAGTTTCTGAAAATAGAAGGTTGCAAAGGAACACTGAGGCATATTGAATTCCTGAACCTGGACTTAAATTATTGCCGTTGAAGTGGATGCTGGAGTCAATTGCTTTAATATAGCAAACAAAACATTCCTTAGTCTCAGAAATGTCATATCTGAAATTGTCATCTATCATTATTGCTAAGGGAAGACTGGTGCCGTAAACCTATCTTAAACCTCAGTACCTGCAGCTTTTACAGCTTTTAAAACTGTTAGATTCTCCCCCCCCCACCCCCCCTCAGTGCAATGAGAAATTCCAGTGGCTGATCAAATGAAATAGCTTTCTAAGCTCACCTGGAAACATTAATCTTCTGGACATACTGCATATACCACTAATCTCAAGCTTGTCATTCAAAATGAGGAAGGCAATACAAAGAAAGATGCAGGCAGACTTTTTAAAGCCTTAGCATTGTTATTTTAATTTGCTTTAAGTCTAAAAGAAGATCCCTAAATCTTGCATGGCAACAAACAAAAATGGCCAGAGAAAAACACTGGGATGAATGATGCCTCTGAATAAAAATGAATGTGATTTAACAGAACATAGCTTCAGCACGCTGTCTCCTAATCTTTCGCTTCCTAATGTTCAGCTCCTTGTCAGACACTGCTGTTAACATCATGACATATTTTTTTGCTTGAAAGCAGAGCCAGAAATACAACTAAACCCTAAAAATATTTATGCTTGCCTGCTGGCCCAAAAGTCTACAGCTTCATATGTTCACTCAACCTTACAATCCTTTCCCATAATGCCTGATACTATTTACTAATTTTATAAGCATTTATATTTCCATACTTAAAAATATTAGTACCTATTTTCCAAACAATTAGGCCAGAATGGAAAAGTGGTGCTGATGTAAGAAAGGAGACAACTCTGGATGAGAGTTTCAAAAGCTCTCAGTGTTAATGTAACCTTCCATCTAAATCTGTGGTAAAATGAGATTTGGGTCAGTGTCGTTACTTTTCACTCTTCAATCATGCGTTGTATAATAATCAGAAGACTTTTTTTTTTTTTGGGGGGGGGGGTTGAGAGGGGGATGTTCGGAGGTTTTTTTTTAATTTTTGTTAACATACTGAGGTGGAGTCTAGTAAATGCCAGTAAGAAGCAAGAACATTGTGGCCTTTTACATTTGCCTCTTGCTCGTTCACATGGTCACTGTCAACCTGAGCTGCCTTATTTTAGGGAAAAGGAAAAAGTACATCCAGCAACAAAGCCTCCCAGGGATTCAAGATGTCACGACCTGTAATGGATGTGTTCCAAAACTGACAATGGGAAATTCCAGTTGATTGTGTGATGTTTGCCGCTGTATTTGTGGAAAAAGTGTTATAGAGAAAATGGCTTTCTGCTTGAGCGCATGTCCAGTCAGTGTGCTGCATGCATGACTGAATTGCTGTCTTAGCAGCAGCTACCCCCATTCTCAGCTCATTTTCCTCTTATACAGTGATCCACAAAGAAATGAAAATAACATTGGGAAACAATAAATTGCAGTAAATGCATTCATTACTTCATTTTTTGCTATTCACTAAGATACTGATTCACCACCGTAATGGCTCCAGGATCAACAATGACAATTAACCTTTCTGTGTGCACATTGTGTTCTTTACTTTGGTGTTATCCCCCAGAAATCTTTTTTTTACACTTTAAAGAGTTCTAAAGGCAGAGACTAAGAAAAAATCATGAACCAGAACATGGAAATGCTTCTCAGCTTCAGTTCATATAAGTGGATGTTGGCCAAGATCCAGTGTCAGTTACCCACTAGAAACCCAGTGCTCACTTCATAGATATTCCCAAGTTCTGATACGGGAAGGATGCATCGCTATTTGGATTGGATTCATATTTTCTTTCAGCAGAGTTATTCAGTTAGGTTTGTCTGGAAGTAGAGGCTATTCTAACTGCTGTTCTGTTTGCAGTAAGTAACCCAGAATGGTCCATCTTTGTTTTACTTACATTCAAATAGTTAGTTTAATATTTGACACCTCTCCTAAATGAAAACAGTGCTCAAACCTACTGCACTTATGAGATCACAGCTCCCCAAATCCTGCTCACATATTAAAAGTCTATAAATCCCTCTCTCCAAGATGTGCAAAATAATCATGCCCACCAGTTATTACATGGAATAATTAATGTCTGGTTATATTCTCTAAATTAAAAATTGTGTGTTTTGCTTCTCTGATAGGTGTTGCAGCTTTAGGAAGGTTGGTAATACAAATGAGTATGAAGGACTATCGCCAAAGGAAAACAATCCACGTGGAGTGGCTCAGTCTTGGGTTCAACGGGTTCTTCAGGATACGCTGCCTCTGGTGACACACGCTGACAAGGAAGGTCATGATGGGTGGTGCACAGCACATTTTTGTTCTGCTAGGATGCCAGCCAAAACTGAAAAGGTATTGCTTGCCATGGCAGAACAACGAGCGAGGGCAGGCGCGATAGGGATTAGCACTGTCATTGACATAGACTTCAGCTGTCAGAGGGGGATACAACCTGTTGCATAGTGGACATGGAACGGGAGGACAAGTGAATTAAGACCAGCCCATTAACAATATAAATATTCCACTCAGGCCTTATAATGTTCATAAACTGGTTACGTCCTGCTTTAGTTCTGCCTTTCTCCATATCTATGATTGCTTCACAGGCAGCTCACATATGAGTCTGTGGGTTGGCTGTGAAAAATTTTCTGGCATATGTATTACAGCAGTGCGGGTGCAGAAATTATCTAACATGGCACAGACATCCCCTAGGACTCTAAGGACAAAACTGAGGTCTTGATTGTCACAGAGGAGCATGACGAGTTTTATGGTGCATGCATGTAATCTTTCATTTGCAAATACCTGAATGTATTTTTCATGCATTATCAAGAGACTAAACTGTTGGAGCATTTGCATATGAAAAGCCTCCCCCATACACAGATTGCCAGGTTCCAAGTTTTTCTAATCTAGGAAAGGTTCTAGCTATCACATCTTTAGCTGAATTCAATTTTATTTAATTCTTTTTAAACTGAGAGAAAAAGTAAAAAAAGCAATCAGTGTACAAAAACCATAAAGCACTGGTGTAAGGTGTAAATATACTTAATATACTTAGCCTATCAATATCAATATCAATATCAATAATATATCAATATATATTAAATATTAATATTTTAAATTTTAAATCTGTATTTAGCAAAATTTTGCAGTTTTACAGAATGCAGTATCTGCAGAATAGTATGGGAGCTTTCACTAGTCTTTGCTTTCACTGGTTCTAGTAAAAGTTAAGTATGAACATTTATTCTGATATAGGATGATATTGGGAGAGGTGAATCACAGGTCTTTTGCTCATATAGTGACTTCTATTGTTCAGTCAATGGCATCCCAGCAATTAAAGAAATCTATGCAAAGGTCAAATACAAATTATATTTATGTATCCCAGAAAATACACCTTGGCACCAATTTTTAAAGTTCAATCTAAGTTAGATATAGAGTGTTGTTGTTTTGGTTTGGGTTTTTTTTTGGTGGGTTGTATAAAATAGTAAAATCTTTTATTCTACAGTTTACTAGGTATATTTAGGTTTACTTAATAAATTATTTGATGGTTACTATTTTATCCAGCAGCAGAAACTGTACAAGAAACCGTTAGTGTTAAATCCCTGTACTGTGAAAGGAGGCAGGAAGCTAAAGATCTGCACTTCTGTCAAAGAGGCAATGAGGAAGACATAGCACTGCTAACCAGTGGGTAGAACAGGAAAAAGACTGCGTTTTGGCAAGAATTCTTTCAGTCATTAATCTAGGTATCAATTTATGTGGCAGTGTTAAAAAAGAAACAACAAAATAGAACTGTAGAACTAGCTGTATGTTGAGAAGAGATCAGCTTTTATTTACTTTCAAAATTCAGTAATTTCTCCCCTTCTTTCTCTTACTTATGTACCTGCAAAAGTCACCCTTCATTTCCTTTCTTGTTCCCAAGAACAGGACTCGTTGTATGCCAATCATTCCTGAAAAATCGTCTTTTCTGTTGGTGAAGCTACATAAAAGCCGAACTTTCTTACAGGCAATCCATTTTGTGAAGGCTGAACACATTTGACAGGCTGCCCTGGAAATAGCTGTATCCGAGACTGTCATAAGCAAGGTTGAATTGGGCCGTGAGTTTTCATATTTATTGTGCCACCTTGAAATAAATGGTGCCTTCTTAATATGCACGGGACTCCACCTTTCATACCCCGCACCCATTTTGGCACATGGGTGGACCTTCTGCAGCTCCATCCGGGAGGAGCCACGCGTCGCCCTGGGCTCGCACACGCTGCTGTGCCATCTACTGCGTCCAGCAGCATCACACCATGGCACAGCGGGGGACAGCACGCTGGGGAAGTGTTGGCGTGTCCACAAAACCAGGAACATTTCACACAGGTTTCTCCAATGCTAAGTGAATTATTGACTTAATTGACCTTGTCAGCGCATGATACAGTTTAGTAGTAAAATCAGTATTTTTCTCACAGATCAACAGCAGCAGCAGCACCAGCTTCCTTTCACTGAAATGGCCATACCTGAGTTACAATCCAAAACCAAGAGACAAAATGGTATGAGGTTTTAAACGATAGTATCAGAGTTATCTCTCTACAACTAGGCTGTAACTTTGTCAAAACTAAAAATACTTTTGGCAGTGCCACAGTTTCTATTTGCCCCAATGACTTCACCCACTGAGCAACCAAAATCTAAGCCCTGTAATTTGTTAAGTATGCACATCTCTAAACTAACTACTCTGATAGACAAATTGCCCAGCCATTAAATACACAAAACAATCATTAATATACACCATTCTAACTTTTTCTTCAGTCTCTCCTTTGTGGCTCCACATGAAATTGGAAAAATAACTGGCAAAAAGTTGAATTTTACAAATAAAATTGATTATTGTGCCGATCACTATATGATAGCACAGATACGGTCAACATAGGTTGTTGAGTGAGGAGTACGTCTGTAGAATTGCTCCTACTGTACGTTTCTGAACCTCATGGCACTTCCCTTCAATTTTCTGGGATATGTGAAGGGTGTCATATGGCTTTATTCCTACAACCATGTCAGACCACATGTAACTTGTGCTTTTGAAGTTCTCCCACAGCAAAGGAGACAGAGACTAGATTTTCTTTCTTTCAGAGGAAATGGATTATTGCTGCTACTTGAATTATTTATTTTTTTAATTATGATTGAAACAAGAACAGATTTCAGAAAAAAAAGTTAAATCTGTAAACACTTTGTAAAAAAAATGGCAATTGGGATTAGGAGTTCAATAAATAACAATAAAGAGTCTATCTTTTTACACAGTTTCTTTCAATTTCTCATGTAGATATACTTTCTTGAAACAGAATTTTGTGCTCTCTGCCATTTTAACTAGGACCTAAAGTAAGACCTTGTTATCTTTCTTCTGGGAAGGTACTGAAGAAAAGTTCACTGCAATTAAATGCTGTTGTTTATTTGAATATCAGGACTCTTAACATATGACATATATGAATCTTCCTGCCATTTTGAAAAAAAAAAAAAAAAATTAGAATCAAGATAATAACCAGAAGTCCTTGTGAACAGGAGATGAAAAAGGAAAAGTAGGGAACCACTGGTTTACTCTTTCCTTTCTAATCATGAGCAGCCTGTTTCTGGCAGTAATTATTTTCCTCATCTTAACACCACTGGCCTCTAAATTCCATCCTCAACACACTTTTACTTTATCTGTAAGCTCAGATAATAATTGTTAGCATGGTGACCAAAGGAAAGGACAGACTCTTCCCAAATGGCATACTGACAGTAACAGAAATTATAGGTATGCATTTGAGAAATCAAGGATATTAATACTGTAAAAGCTGAAGGGAAAATCCATTTGGCATAGGAAGCGTGGGCAGTGGAGCATGTCGTTTAGTTACACTAGAAACAAAATTAGTTAGAAAGAAAAGAACTGGTTCTTCATTTATTCCTAATATCTAAAATGCTTGTACCTGTGAAATTGAAATTTAGCTAAGAGAGTTTTGCTGTTGTTTGATTTTAGCAAGTTTAGGCATTTATTCTTGTGTTAATACTTCTGCATAAAAAAATAGTAATCAACTAAGGGATGACTGTGTGTAGTGTTGTAAAACTGACATAGAATTAAGAATAATGTTTCTTTAACTACCAAGAAAGAGGAAAAACCCTACCATATTGGTAACAAGATCTAAAAGCTGTAATGGTGATGGGAAGAGACAGAAGCAGTCGAGTGACAGAGGCAGTTCAAGTGCAAACTCATCCACTCTACTGGATGCACAAGATAATAAACGTGACAAAAATTATCCTATAAACTTTGCTCAGAAGTCCACATTTAGCTAGTCTTACATGATCTAAAATATCATCCTTCATGAACGTAAAAATGGCCTTTATGTGCTTTGCATATCTGTGGTCTTATCAAACACTTCAATAAACCGATTTGTGAGTACTGTGCTTACAATGAATACTACTTTCTACCGTCTCAGCAGTGCAGGAAAGTGGTGTATCAGGAAGAAAGGAAAATACAGTGAGTCATCATATATGCTCTAGAAACTCCGTAATAGCAAACAGGAAAGAGCAGTAAACAATCACAGAGGATGAGAAATGCCACAAGAACAAAGAAAGGAATAAAATGTAAGTATTTTTATTAATGACCTCTAGCTATATCCAACTGCTCAAGTATAGGAACTATGAATAGCCAACACAACCTCACGCTGTGTTAAACTGGCATTTCCTGCCAACCCCCTACAAAAAATACTCAACGACGTAGATACAAACCCCATGTTTCAATTTGTCACCAAGTGTTTTGCAGCTCTGAGTTTAGTGATCAGTAATACAATGTACTTGACCAGTGTCACTTTCTTCTAAATGTCGCCTTTTCACACTTTGACACTGCACCCAGTCCTGTCAGTTCCACTTACATCACATTCAGGCTGCGCTCTGGGCATGTTCCTCCTGACTGCATGGATGCTCCTTGTGCTATGACTTAGCACATTTACTAGTTGATCTCCTTCTAGTATCCTGCAAGATAAAGCCACTGACATGCAAAACCCAAACATGACTTATCATCTCATAAGAGAAATGTCACAGATTATATATTGCCCTGTAATTTTCTGACAGTAAATGAATAATTACTTCCTGTAATTTTGAACATGTTACCACTGAAGATAATAAGGTTTCAAAATAGTTTCATATTTTATTTTGTATATAACATTTAAATTGTTATCTGGACCTAGTTTATGTTAATTTTTCCCCAAGTTAATTAATTTTCTCATGCTTAGTACCTGCCTTTGTGCATATCTCACTAGCTATGAATGTAGCAGATTTATATCCATCTCTGATTCCTTTTCTATATAAACAAAAATAAAGTTAAGATGGTGTAGGAATATCACATCTCTTGTCTCTCTAAAAATACATTCATCAGAGTGAACACTTACCTTCAACTATCACCCTAAGGCTACCAATAAAGTATGTAAATTTGGAATAAATGAGTGCTCTGAATGTTTTTGCAGGAAATAATTATTTTAAAAGATTTAAGATAGAAGTAAGATCACAGAACATAAAATAGGAGGTTTTGCACAGGAAACAAGGGAAGGCCTGAGCTAGTAAGTCTTCACGGAGATATTAAATGAAAGAGAGGACAACTGATCTTCTGTAGAGGATAGAGAATACCCAGATACACCTGAGGTACCTTAGATCAGCTGTAACATGGTGGTAATGTTGATACGACCTTGACTGAGGGGATGATAATTCTTTTGTCTGTTTACCATACAAAGTGATGCTGAGTGAAAAGGAAATTGGAAGAAGAAAAATTAAACAAGAAAGGGGGCATAGCATGTGCAAAATCACAGACTGTGGCCTTGATAAACCTCCTGTTAAAGAGGGAAAGAGGATGTGATCTTTCTTGGTAAAGGGATTATTTACTTTGGATTAGTTATGGGATCAACTGATCTTAGCAATTTATATGACTTGCTTTATCTTAACCTGTTTCTTAATCTCTGCATCCTGAATTCCTGCCCATAGCTATGGAATTAGGCAATTCTGCACGTATTGCCAGAAACCATACCTCTCAGGAAAGAAGGAGCTGTCTTGGGACAGACTTGGACTGTCATATTGTCCATATAAAAGGCTTTGACTAATAAGCTATCTTCTGTGATATTTATTGTTTGCATACTAAAGTCCTCCATGTTATCAGGAGCCATTAATGACAGAGTATAAATATCAAGTTTAAAGGATCTGAACTGTCATTTATTGCTATAGCTTTAAAACACAAAATGGCTAGATACTCAGGTTAATTCAAAACTAGCTATAGCAATGGCAGAAGTTGTAATGTAGGGAGAACTCAGCCTTTAACCATTGTATTATATAAAGCTCTAGCTGTTGCTACTACTAATTGAGTTGCTTTAGTTTACAAAGGCAAACATTGAAAGAAATTTGTTATGAATAATCTAAGCTTGTTATGTTTACATATTAAAAATATACTGCCTATCCAAAACCCATGAGTCACTTAGCGTATTAGTGCTCCAGTACCTTTCTTCAGTACTGCCATTTGCAAAAAATATAAAAGCAAATATCTGCAATTTTTTTTCTTGAACTTGTTCTGATACCTTTTTAAATCAAGAAAAACAAAATAAGTAGTGAGATTCATCATAGTTGCAACATCATGATCCTGAGAAAAAGCCAAAACCAACCAACTGTATGAAGTGTTGGCTGGGAGAAATTTGAAACTGTGTGAAAATATTCTATTGATATATTCTGCCCTCAGGAAAACTTGGTTTTGTAAATTCACTGTAACTGAAGAGGATGGCAAACAATTTGTAATGTACCACCAATCTACCCTTCTAATGTAAATAACCTGAAGAAAGTCACATCACAGTTAATTTCTTAGTCAAAACCAGTTATATTTAATTTCAAATTTCTAGAGTGATAATTAATTAAAAATGTTGCACTTTCATCTCTCAACACAAATTGCTATGCTAAATGAGATATCTACCTTCTGATCACAGAAATAACAATTGTATGGTACAGACAGGAAAAAGCTTTTGCATAGTTTGACTCCCATGCTGGTGTCAAATTGTATGACTAATGTAACGACAGTGTTATTTCTAAGAAATTTGGGTCTCTGCTGGTAGGATTAAGCAAGCCAGAAGGAGCTTCTGAGACCATCAACACAATGTTGTCTAAAGGCAGAGCTAAGGGGAAAGGAGAGCAGTGATCTGTGGGATACAGGGGAGCTGCTGTCAGCTCCCACCCCTGAACTAAGAACACCACTTCACCCTCTCCCACTTGAGTTATGAAGTGATGCATAGGTCTTACTTTCTCATCCCTCTCCTTCATCTTCCAATCTTTAGTACTTCCCAATAGTGCAATGAAGTTCTCAAAAGATGAAATCTGGTCTTCCAAACCCAAGGACAGATGCATAGCAAATTTCTTGCCTCTGGTTAAATTCATAGCTGACCCAGAGCACTCATCTGTAAATACTGGTGAACTGGTAAACACTTCACTCCTGAAATGGAGAGTCCTTTACCTCAAATGGGCTTCCCATGGAAACTGTCAGCATGCCCCAGAAAAAAACTTCTGTCCTCAGAACTTCACTGGAACTCCAGAGAGGGAGAATATTTGTTCAGAAAGAGCATCTGAGCATATCTGCCTGGAGATCTGATAGAGGATTTCGTCTCCTACTCTGAGTGTATTTATCACTGGTGGCCATGTTCGAATGGGAAAAATTGCATTACCCTGGAAGCACATGGCCCGTGATGAACACCTTGTACGGGGATTCTAGTGATAAATACTGTCAGCACATATCTGCTACAAAGGGGATATCTTCTTAAGCCCCAGCTAGCAATCAGCTTAGTTCCAATACAGAGGGATTAATATATTCACAGGATATTGTACCAGCCAGTGTAACTAGAAATGGCACAAACTGGATAATAAATCAGTCACAAAACATGGAGATATATCATATATATATTTTCATTCATTTAAAGATGTATACAACAAAAAGAACATTTCTGATCTTATTTTCTATTAACATACAGCATGTGTTTTACTTTAAAAAAGTATCTACAATTTCATGCAAATTTTGGAAGTCTGGAACCAATTTTTTTAGTAACCTACAGTGGTTGTTCTCAAGCTTCACTTGCATCTAACCTCTGAGGTGTCAGTTTGTTGAACAGCCCAGTTTGGTGCTAACCAATTTCAAACTTTATATAGATTTCAGGGTACGCCCCCAATAAGCTGCAGCAATTTCATATTTAATAGTTTTAAAAGATGAAAACTTTTACCTACGATCATTTTTACAAGCAGAGAAGGATTAAGCTGTGTTTACATAGGGTGTTTATCATCCAGATTAGCCTTTTGCTTTTTTGGCTAATGCTGATAGGTTTAGCGTGCGAGCTTTGGTGACACTCATGGACTTCACCATATATATCCAGGGCTTGACAGTTATAAGGTCTGTCACAGAGACTTGTGTTCCTAAATCCAGGGGACTCACAGTTATATGCCAGTGAGAATCTTAATAGCCACTCTTATCAGATCATGGTAAACACCAAAATTACATTTCTTAAAGGAGTTTAAAATAAAAATTTTTGAAGAAACATATTTCTTCTGTGCATGAGCAGAGGTAATATCTGGCAAAGGTCACATGCATTCAGTTTTGATTAAAACACGCATCAAGCTAATTACTGTTTCACACAGGCACATCCCAAGCTTATCAATGCCCTTGTTGAATACTCTCTACTTTTCTGACTAGACTAATTCAACGATCAAAATAATTAACCAGCTTTGTGGCAAATCAAATTTATACAGCTGTGAAAATGAAACAGGTGTGACCTGCATGTCTTCTTGGTTGATCTTTTGTCATGGGACTTCAGTCTCATTTTTTATTTAAGGACCTTGCCAGTAGTTATAGATCACAAGGTAAGGCTATGATTAATGTGTCAAGGGAAAAATAATGCTTGTTATGTACCACACCTGAACAATATCAGTGCACTGATAATGAAAGAGAGGTGCCAGAAGGAGTAACTCATGTGTGTTGATGAAATCAGGGAGCATTAATTAGACACACACTATTTAAGAGTATGTAGCAGGCTAACATGCCATAAAATTAAGGGCATGATAAATAGCAGGTTGATTGCACATCAGGAAAAAAACTGATGAAGTTATGCTCCATAATTAATGAATCTCTTCAGAGTACAACTTTCTTAGGCCTTATAAATACCACCTGAATTCCTGAAGTAGCTTTGAAATTGTTCCACTGGGGAAATTAATTAAAATTGATGAAAGACATATAGGAGCTATAGCTATCTTTAGTATTTCTGGGTTCATTGCAACCTGCTGAGTTTCCAGCTGTTTGAGCTATGTTTCCGATAGAGAAACCCTGGTTCTTGTAGGTAGAGCTGCAGGAACATGGCAGAAGTAATGTAGATTTATAATCTTTCATTAAGTCAGCTTGTGCTGTTCCACTTTTGTGAACTTTTTTTGCTATGTAACAAGGAAAAAAAAATCCCATACAACATGCAGATTACTTCCAAATCCCCTCAGTGAGGACATGTATATAGCTGCAAGTGTGGGATTTTCTTCCAAGGAGAAAAACAGGGATGCTGTTTCCTTTTCCAAGACTGGATTCAACTTTGTTTTCACAAAGTCAAGAGGGAAACTGTTATTTCTCCAAAATGCAAGTTGCTGGCCACAATAGCATAATGCTTTCAGTACAGAACGGAACTGAGCTCCATTTCCTCTCTTTTTCCCTATACCTAACTTACTTATTGTAAGAAACATAACAAGAAATGCAAATTAGTGCATAAAAGATAATCCAGCATTTAATTATGCAGAATAGTTTTGAAGAAATAAGTGACAAATAGTTGCCTTGATAAAATAGTATAAATAGAAACCGATTGTTACTAAGAGAGTAAAATAAAAGCATGTTTGAGGTATGCACCCTGTGTCTTACCGGAGTTATAGAAAAGTTGTGAATGGTGCAATTCAATGCAAGGGATCTGGGACGAGGCTTCCACTGGTTCTGAGACTGATGTTTAATCAGCTTGTTCTACCATTACCTTTGATCATTAAGAGTTTAGATTTAAGCTCAGAGATCACAGCCTTGGACAATATTCTATTTATATAGGCTACAACTGTGAGCCTCTCTATAGAACATTTCAATCAGCTTTATTATTATTCCTGGTGTTATTTTTAACAAGTTAGTAAGGACAGCACAAGAATTTCTCTAATTTCTAGAACTTTCATTCATCATTGGACAAATCCTTCAATATTTTACAGTGACTCTACCATGACAGCGTTAAATAGAAAGAAAGATCACCACTACCATTTGATTCTGGCATCTCCATCAAAAGACCACTAAATATTCTTTTTAAAAATCCTCACCTTGATAGGATGGTATTAAATCCTTTGAACTTCAATACAGACATGAACTCTGTCATAAACCATTTTGCTCTCATCTCATATTTTCTAGAGCCCAGAGCACCAGGTTCATGCACTGTCGCATGAAGTGTTAAATGACATTAATGTCCTACTGTTTCTGAATAATTTATGTTTAGAAAAATTTATAATATAACAGTGAGCAGTATAAGTGCATTCCGGATGGGTTATAGCTTCCCTTAAAAAACATCTTATGGCAGGCTTTATAAATTGGCTGCTTAATTTGCATTTGCTTGAAGCAGAGCCAAATATGTGATTATTAAAAAAACAAAACAAAACAAAACCCCCCAACAAACCAACATTTCTTTTTCTTTTACTAAATGCTTTTTAACCCTCCAGGTTGGGGGTTTTGTTTTGGGCTAACAACCCAATCATGTAAAAAACAAAACCTGTTACAGAAACTGCAACAACACTATCCCACCGGGTCCGATGGCGTAGTGTTGTTGCAGCCCTGTGCTCCTCGAGGAGTAACAAGGACTAAACTAACTAACTAAATGCTTTTTAAACTGATTTGGCTGGTGGCTTTTCAGAACTGAGAGAATGAAAATTCACACACATGATTTTCTGCTGTTTTTCATTGCCCTTGTGATAAAAGAAATACAAAAATGACTTGCCAGGTTTCTTTTACCTCTATTAGATGATGCGAGACTGAATTGGGGGACAGATTTTTGAAGGTTCAGTTAATGCCCAACAACAACCCATGTCTTTTAAAAAGCATCAATCTTTTGTACAACACATTCTTAATGCCTCACTACCTATTTCCCAAGAAGGATTGCCTCAAATATTGTATCTAATAATATAATATTTCAGTAATGCTTTTTTGCAATGAAACAAATTTTCTGCCAACGATGTAAACCCAGCTTGGCTTCCGCTGCTGTTCACGACAAGATACTTACATGGCCTAAATAAAAGGATCCAGGTGCGCTTTTGAGCACAAGACCTAGCTGCTTTCTTGCCAACATCCCTACTCCCTTTTGGGGAGAACTCCAGCGATGTCCTCACTTCTGCTCATTCCTCGACTCTGCTGTCCACAGAGGAAAACCTGAGTATGGGGTTGGATGGGACCATTGTGGGCTCACCTAACCTAGGTCCTGGGGAGAAATAACTTCAGAAATCAGTTTAAATGCTGGCTTAGTGTGTATTTATACCTAAATATATGAACAGTAATAACCTGGAGTTTGTTTACATGCAAGGCTGATCCTGGACTTTTTCAAAAGTAACAGGTAGGAAAATCAGATTAGTTGAGACATTAAAGTATGTTTTGATGGTGCAACATCTAATAACTCCAAAACATTAATGCTTAATGGCTGTGTTATAGCTTGGGTGTAACAATGGTGGCAGCTTATATTAATTTTTCTCAGCAAACCACTACAGCACATGGTAATAAACTGGACAGTTTTATGGCAGTTTCAACAGATACTCCAACCAAGCAGCTGAAGAAACAGAATAAACAGGCATTCACCTGTAAGACATTCCCTTCAAATCTGAGTTAAATCCCCAAGGAATGCTCCTGGGGCATGTCACATGGCTGTTTTCTGTGAACGTATTGTGTAGGACAACATCACTCTTTTCTAAGCAATAAAGCCTTGATTCAACACTATTTCAGTCAATGTGAATTTTGCCATTGATTTCAGTATTGCATGAGCAAAACTTTAGATTCGTATAAAAGTAATCAATAAAACAAAAAGAACGCCTGGAGGAGATGTTCAAAGGCACAAAATGCTGTTGAAAGCCTGCTTGCTGGAATTGACTTTCATCAGAGATTAGCTGGCAAGTTGTCACTGGACGTTTTTCCCATCTGATGCATGTCCGGAATTCTGCAGACAGCCATGGGTAGTGTATATCACTTACGTGTAACCTAACTATGCACAAAATATCTTTGTTTTTTAACTGCATTAAATAAGTCAGAAATAAGTTATAATGGCAAATGATATATATCAGCCACTTCCCTTTAATTTTAAATTCTCAGCATAAAGCACTTGTTCATCATGTTCCCAAGTTATAAATTCCTGGCAGGAAGAATGTTACATAAGGGAAATGTAAACCTCTGCAAAAATTGTAAGCCAGTTATATGCATGATTTTTCTTTTTCCCCAATTATCTGCAATTCTGTTTATACACCTACAACTTCTTTTGAAAGTACATTTTTTGTAGACAGTTTATGTGCTTCAGATTGCCTATTTAAGCTACCAGGATCTGTAGATAATAGCTGACCATATAGTAAAATATAGATAATTCTATAGCAGATCTCTTTTGTTTGAATATGTACAGTACATTCTGTAGAAGTAGGTTTTAAATTCAAGTATAAACATGTTCTCCAACATTAATAATAGCATTTTTGGCTAATCAAATATTTTGAAAACTAAATTCTATTAAGCATCCTCAGCTAATGTAATAATGTGCCTATATATTCAGGCAAAGATAAAGAAAAGATATAAAAATACATCATAATATATTTTTATGAAAAGCAAGAAAGAAATCAGATTTCATGGTGACCGCACAAACATTTGCAGTGTGGAAATTCACGCAGCATTCATGGGCAGGTCCATCTGATAGAATCTGCATTTCATGAGATATTCTCCTCCTCATTTTTTAAAAAGACCTTGGTGAAATCATAAATCCAACTCATTATAAGAAGGGAGTATAAAAGATTTTGTGTTTACTTTCAAAATCTTGCTAGCATTGCTATCACAATGTTAATTTGGAAAAATAGATTTTTCAATTAATCACGGGAGAGATTATTCTCACATACAGGAAATAATACATAAAAGCACATATATTAATATTCGTACCTCTTTAGACCAAAAATAATTTATTGTCTGGGCATTTATTGTCAAGTCTAAGCAAAATGTGTGTGAATAGCAGGAAAATATTTTCTTTTTTGACAGAGATCAAAAAGAATCCAAGTAGACTCATTTTGAACATAAATGTTTACAATAGCTTGTCTGTGACAACCAAGATTTACTAAAAATTCACATGAAATATCTGTAACATATACAATAATTTCTGAAAACATGCTCAGAAAGCTTTTTATCCTAGATGTTACAAAAAAATCATTGCATGTGCATAATGATGGTCAAACTGTTAAGGAAGGCACTGGTGGCTGTATGCTCTCCACTCATTTCATGCCTCTAGCTACTTACTAATGAACCAGCTTTAAAAAAAGTTTTCTTTCCTACTTGAGGCATCTACATCAGCTGATCACTGTGAAGTGCAATGCAGTATGTGTGGTACATTGCAGGTTACTTATATATCAAAATGCACGTTACTGAGGACCATGACACTGTAGAATGTTCTTCCCAGAAAGCTCATCAGAGAGTACCAGCAAGGAGGTAAGGACAATGGCAAAAAACCTTGACAGATTTTCTCGTCTAATGAAAGGAATTTGTAGACAAACATATCTTAATGCTTGAAAACTATTTTAATTTTAAGGAATATCAGAGTAAGGCAAAAAGTGCTGGAGCTAGATTCATACCGGCATGAGTCCAGGTTTATCAGACTTAGTCCTCATCAAAAATATTAAATGGAAGATATAAAATGTTACCCAGTGGGAAGGCAAATCAAATTGGTACTTAGTGCACCAGAAATGCAATGATAATGTATATTTCTGTTTCTCATTTTACAAGTGACCAGTACTAAATCACTGAAATTTTCTTTGGCCACTAAGGGCAAGCAGGAAGGTACCTTCCTACTAACCCTACCACTCTCTCCCTGATGTTTTTTTTAAATGACAGAGTGTAAGTTGTTGTTTGTTTTTTTTTTGTTTGTTTTTTGTTTGTTTGTTTGTTTTTTAAATCTTCCCTTCAAAAAAGATAGCTCATAAAATGAAAAGACTATTTTCAGAATAATAAACAAGACTGCTGAGTGCTGAGATTCTCCAGCAGTAGGTTTCAGTTCTGTGCTGATAGCACATGTTGCCCTGCAGTAACACAATAAAAATATAGCAAAAACAAAGTATTGCAAATAGCTGTGCAAATTCTTCAGTGAGTCCTAAGGAAATAATATCTGAATGCAAGCAGTAAAACCAGGCTATAAGGTCACACCGAGTCCCAGCTTTATGACAGACCTGGAGGTGAACCAAAATCAGCAGTAGAATTGCCTTTGGAAACTATTAATAAGACAGATACCAGCAATTTGGAGAAAAATTGCTGTTCTATTTAAAGAACTACAGTTGGATGATTTTCTAAGGCGATTTCTAACTCACCAGGGTCGAAAGAAGTCTTATAATACAATATGTATTATTTATTTATTTATTTACGATGAAACATGGCCCTAGGCAGACTTTATTTTGTGAGAAGTTTGAGAAAAAAAAAAAAAAAAAGAATAGTTTGTAGAGATCACTGCAGGCTTCTGCAAAGGACATTGAGGAAGAGATGCCACCTTAGTTTTAAGCAGGGGCAGAAAAATCTGTAACCATAATCCACAACATATACTGACATCGCAGCCTATTTGTCAGGATGTTTAACACACTAATAACTGACAAAAAAAACCCAAAAAAACAAAAAACAAAACAAAACAAAACAAAACAAACAGAAGAAATGAGGTGGAACAGAGGAAAACAGAAATTTAAGGCTAAAAATATGAGCTCTTTAAAACTAAAAATGCTCCATAAATAGGAGCTGGAGTAAAAATATTGATTGTATGTGCTCACAGACTTCATTTTAAGGCCACCTGAGATCTCTGTCCCCTCTGGGCTGTGTACAGAGGGAGGAGGGGGGATGTTTCCAAAGTAACATCCAGAAATGTTTCTGGATTTTACTGTCAAAGAACCTCAAAGATGAAAAAATGTTGAAAAAAATGCTGAAAAAGACTGGACATTATGTAACATTTAGGTCTTGACTGATTCTTTACAACAAGTAAATATCCCTTTAATGCTTTATTAGATTTTGGAGAATAATTTGAGAGACTTGAAAGGTATTTTTTAAAACTTTATGATTTTTTCCTTGTGGTTGTATCAATATGCACATGCTGTGCTTGGTCTTATCACTGGTTCCAGTTAGAGGTATGAAGAATTTATTAGAAGCATTTATTAGAAGCCCTTTGCTTTTTTATTTTGTATGTTTAATTTTGTAAAAAAAATTCTCAATGATTTACTGAGAAAAGATTGCACATATCAGAAAGACTGAGATTTCAGACTGCCAGCAGTTTTGACTATAGAAAGAGGCAGAGCTATAAGCTTTGCTTGAATTTAAGACCTGTACTGGAGGTAGGACGGAGGTGTTCTTTCCTGCTCTGTTCCTACAGAGAAAAAACATGAAAGGGAACAGAGAAAAATCAGGTTGGCTATGAAAACAAACAAAAAAATGTGTGCTTAAAAACAGGACTTGTATTGCCTTCATATGCAGTCATGCAAGTACTTCTGTTGATAGAGTTGGTACTTCATATGAAAATAAGCAACAGCAGATTTTCCCTTAAGAGAACAGATTCTCTATGTTCTGAAACCCCTCAAGGGTTTTTCTCCTTTTTCTTAGTAGACAGGTAGATGGCACTGCTACAGCAGAGTACAGAGATTTTAATAGAGGAAGCCTCAAGTCCCTTCAAGATTTCCATAATTTTATAGATTTTAGAGTTTTTGTGAGAATAGTATTCTTTCTAACTTGCACATATGGCTCGAATAGCCCCTGAGAGGGCTGAGGACTGGAATTCTATGTGTGCATGAAAACCAGCATTACATTTATATTTCTGATACCTTCTTAGTTTTCAATGACCTTCCAAATACAAACTTTCACTGGTGTAGTACATTCATTTGCTGATTCCCCTAATACACCTTCAAATCACATAATCCAAATTACATGATATCTTTTTTAATAATATCCTTTTTATGATTCTTAATAATAGCTGATGCATTTTTATGAGATGTTCCTAGCTTTCCAATTATTCTTTTTCTTGTATATTGTCCACTATTCTACTAACTTACTTATGCAAAATAAAGAAACCCCTCCCAACATTAAACCATAACCTTTTTAATGAAGCCAAAGCTATTTTTAAGGTTTTTTTTCTGCCCTAAATTTCTCCTTCATAAAACTGAAATGACTAGTTTGATTTCCTTGTTATGTTCACTTGCATTGCAGGCGTTCTGGCTTCTGCTCTCAGACAATTTTTTTTAGAAGTCACTTCTGAATCTGTACTTCTACTGTTTATTCCTTCCTCTCCTCTTTTTCAAGTTACATTGTAAGTTCTTCATTCCCCAAGTTTTCCTCCTCACTTTTAGTATTTCCTCCCAGCATTTACTCTACAGGGACAAAAATTCTACTTTTCTTCCTGAGGCAGACTCCCACTGAGTAGTGGGGAGCATCACGTGAGTTGTGTGTGTAGGGTTTGGTCAGAGTATTAATCTCACAAAGATGCTGTTCGAAAAATTACTTTTCAATACTTTTGATTCACTTGTACAGCATAGAAGCAGCAAAACCATGTCTGCTTTAGAAGTCTACACAGACACTTCTAGCTTATTTACCCTGCATGCTTCACTGAGGGACATATGTCTTAAGTTTTACTGTTTAGTAACATTGGGAAATAAATAATTTCAAACAAGCCAACCTTCTCAAGTCACAATGAATTCCTTTCAAAGCCAGGAGAAGAGCACTTTTACCCCTGAAGCCTGTGACTTGTTGAGTAGCAATTATATATATATATATATATATATTTTTTTTATAAAGATGTTATCCGTGTGATGTGAATATTCAATGACATTTGTACTCCTGCAGGTCATGAGTGTCTTCTTGCTCGGCCTTATTACTGATACACTTAATTGCACTGAACTCTACTTCCTCCAAAGGTATGCAGCAATAGGAATATCCTGGGGCAATTCTAGGATAGCTTTACATGAAGAAAGCTGTCTCTGTATCACGCTGAAGAGATATTCCCTTGTTGTCTGGGTCTCTGATGTTTTAAGGAAAGAGGCAGAGTTTTCTTATATGTATCTGGGTCAGTAGCTACACTTGTTTTCCCCAATGAGATTTGGTTTTCCAGTCACTTTAACTCCTAGCACACACTGTATTAAAGGCTGCTATTTTCTTTAAGCGGCAGCAGCCT
Source organism: Aramus guarauna (assembly GCA_013400195.1). NCBI lineage: Eukaryota > Metazoa > Chordata > Aves > Gruiformes > Aramidae > Aramus > Aramus guarauna. The sequence continues at coordinate 61,846 of VXBL01010157.1, read as the reverse complement.
CAGTACTGGGGGCTCTTTATTGCCCTAAGAGGCAAAAAGGAGATGGAAGTAATCATGGGCTGATCAAAGTGCAATGTAACAAGACTCAACAGATGCCAACTCTTTTTTTTTAAGGCTGAAAGTCATTATGCTATCTGTAAAGGTGGACAAAGAAGATGCGAACAGCAAATCCATGATGAAAAGATGGCATGGGACCTTATCAATAAAGGAAAATATATCAGGCAAGGCAATAGATCAAAGAATGCTGGTAGGACAAAATGCTCATTCAAACTGGAACTTCATAGAATTTCTCATCAGATGCTATCAGTATACAAGAGATAATTTCTTCAGTAAGACAAGGATACTTGAAAAACATGCATCAGGTGACACCTGTGGATAGCACACCTCTAAATACTGTGCTTGTTTGAGCCAAAAGTACCATGACCTTATGCAATAGCCACATGCATTCTACACTGCAGCAGTTATCTGCATAAATTTTGAAAATCTTTTATTTTACTTTCACTTTACTATCACTAGTTTAACCCTTTAATAAATGCACATACAACTTTCTACAGGAGTCTGCATGCAGGGAAGCCTAGGACTGCACAAACACAATTGGGGAGTGAGGGCAAAGAATCATAACCCATTTGGCAATTACAGGTAAAGTTGTGACATGTCTCCTATGAGGAGAGAGAAGTAGCCAGAATAAAAGGAAGTATAATGCCTTTCTTCTCATTGCACTTTAACCCCCCCCACCCCCGTAATATAACTATTCATCTGTTGACTTTAGAATAAGGAGAATCTTCACAAGATCTGGATGATACTTTAAAAAAAATTACTGTTCACAGCATGTCAGCATAAAAAATAGCATGACTATTTCAGCTAAGCAAACTATAATATGCAGTGGAAACAGATATTTTACATGGAGCTGGTAGCCAAGCCATGTTAGAAGTCATTAAAGTATTTGGAGCATAATTTCAAGGCCATTTGACGTTGACAGGATTCTTCATACTGTCATGAATGAGCTTGGGATCAATGCCTTGGAATTAACCCCTCGGAAAGGGACAGGATCTGTAGCTGCATTTATGATGACTATTGACTTTATCAATGGTTCCTAATATTCAAAATTAATGGCTCCTTACCTCAACTTCTATTATGCTCTGATTGTCATTGCTGACACACCTAAAAGATCCCATGAAGCACCGAAAACATGAAGCTGAAAAAAGCAAAAGATAAGACCTATTTTTCCCCTTATTTTTTCCATTTTTACCTTAACTTTCTGACCCCCTGTTCAGATGTGTAGCAGGGAAGTCCCACAGCAGCCTCTTCACTCCAGGCATCGCTCTGACACCTCTTCCCAGTGTTGTCGCACACCCTCCTTGAAACACGGCTGCCTGCCACACTGGCTGTTACTGTCTCTGTCTCCTCTTGCATTTCTTCCAAGTCAAATTTACGGTGTTAGACTGAAGCATCGGTAAGGATCATATTTTCACTTTTTCATACACAACCCTCCACAATGTGGTCCTGATTTAAGTCGTGAAGCTACACTAACCATGAATAAATAATAAACATACAAATTTCTTAAAGCTGGTTTATAGATGTAATTTTTTTCCAATGTTATTTTCTTCAGCTGTAGTAGCCTGGAAGGCTACAGGGAAGTCTACAAGACCCCAGTGAAAAATGGATGCCTGCTGCCTGGTTCATGAGAGGCTTGGAGGCTTGGAGGCATGGCATCTTCAGAAGATGTGAAGGACTGCCTCTCCATGGAGAAGACCCACATGCGCACAGCAGCCTACTGCAAGGCTTACCCCGACCATCCTCCTCAGCAGCTGCAGCCCCAAAGCAGGTCAGTCTAAGATTCAACCCTTTTATTTCAGAAAAGCTTTACCACATGTGTTTACCAGTTTTTCAGTGTTTATAAGATTGGATTTGTTATGATGGTTTCCCCTCACTCAGTCATTAGGTCTGTGCAATGAAATGAGAACCCAGCCTATCAGTTAGACAACGCTCTGAATTAAGTACAAAGCATGCTATATATCTGGGTGTGCAGACACATGGACACACAGAGACTCTCTGTATATGTGTAGGTAGGTACACACAAACATATAGAAATAGCCCGAATGTGATTTTTGTTTATTCAGTGATGCAAGTTCCACAGTTTACTGTGATACTTATCTTTAATTCTCATTAGTTGCAACCATGTATGGAATAAATATGTTAACTACTTAGTGTGAGTGCCACTTTGACTAGAATCAAAACCAAAGGTACAATGAAAGTGAAACATTAAGATTAGTTTTTAATTTAGAAGGCTTATATATGATTCTGCAGCTGAAAAAAATATATGGGGAACTTTTATCCGATTCATGCAAACAGGTAAGTAGACCCAATTTTTTGCATCTACTCCTCTGGCAACAATTTTGTACCTGGGAAAGAAATTGGAAATGGGCATTCCTTCTATGTTATCTTAGAAAAAGGTCATCATGTCTCTATTTTTCCTACCCTCCTTTCTAATCTGATGTGCTTTTACATTAAGCACAAAATGCCTTTATACACTTCTTCAAACATTAGAGAAAAAAAAAGCATTAGGAAACCTATGCTTACAAAAATGCTCAGAATGTACCAAATGCAGAAGCAGAACTTCAATGAATAAGAAAAAGCCACAAAGCTCACTTTTGTTTTATGCAGATGTTCAAGTGTTTTACTGAGAGGTAGTCAGGAAATATAAACCCCAAGGTTTACCCTACATATATTGGAAATTATATACTAAATATCTTTTATTATTGTTTATTAAGGGCCATCAAAATTTCCTTCAAGTTTGAAATAGAACGTGTTAAATGTAATGGACAGAAAATGTAGTACTTCTCTACTGTTTAACACGGCTGCTACCACTATTTCAGAATAACAATTGCTTAGATGAAATCTATCCATCAAAAAACCTTTGAGTGATACGAACAGAAGCAATATCAAAATTACTAAAATTGCTTTGTTTGTCTGTTAAGACTTTTACAGTTCCTAATTAGCTAAGAGGTACTAATGAAACATCTGTGTGTACAGTATTGGTATCTAATATAACGGTGGCAGTTTTATTGAGATATTTATTGATTAGGATCTTAAAATTAGAGGCAATTTTAAAAACAAAAAACATTGCAACAGCCACCCTCATGATTACAGATTTGATCCTAATTATGTTTAAGTCTTTTTTTTTGTCGTTTTTTTGGGTTTTTTTGGGGTGTGTTTGTTTTGGTTTTGGTTTTTTTTCCCCTTGGCAAATCACAGATTTTCCTCAGGGTCAGCAGGGGTGGAGGGAAAAGGGGAAGAAGGCAGGTTCTCTTCATAAAAGCATTCTTAAAAGCATCTTGTGCAGTCTTTGTGAATGATTATATCCCTACAACAAAAAAACTAACAACTCAGCTACCCAGTCACAAATTTTGTTATTTTACGCCATAACCAGGCTTGAACAGGAGAGAATGCAAGAATGCAGCTGGCTATAGAAAGAGCTCCTGGTTTACATAATAACAGTGAGAGTAATTAGTATGTTAAAATGAACTAGATTAATTAAAATCTGCCTGTATATAAATAATTTTCTTTCACTGCTGCTATGGGAAGAAAATTTATGATAATTTATTTTATTTGAATGTGAAGCAAATGATTGATTTCTGTTGCAGAGATTTTAGCAGAGATCTGTCCTGCAAACTTTCTACATGCAGCACATCCATTTATTTTGGGCAAGAAAAACAGGAGACATGTACAGATTAAGCTCTAAGGACCAGAAACTGAAGTCAGTGATATAGCTGTACATACACCTTCAACTCTGAACAGTAACAACGCTCCTGTCCAGATAAAGTCCAAACTTATCTTCTTTTGAATTGATATTCCTCCCCTCCTGCTTTCACACAGTCCCTACATGGCATTTTTCTTAGAGGAATGGCATTTTTTCAGCCTCAGACATGCTCTCCATTTATAACTTGGCCTCTTGCTAGATTTCCTTACAGTAACACATACTTCATGACCTGACCCACAGCACTTCATTTTCACTTGCCTCAGTCACCCCTCTATAATGTTCTGGAGGAGACAAGATTGGTGCTGAAATTCCCCCCGCTGATGCCATAGCAATTTAAAAAGTCAATCAGCTGCTTGACTGGAAAATCATGCATTTAGAAGCCAGTGAATGTTCAGGACTGGAGTGTCTTAAATGCACAACAGAGATACATGCATGCTTCCCTACCCCCCCGCCCAGTTTCTGTTGCTGTGGTTTAAGCAAGCTAGTTAATTCTTCTGAAAGTTATGGTGAAGGAAAATAAAATCACTGCCCTTAAAGTTCTGGTATTGCTGGCTCCCTAAAGCAAATTACGTAAAGAAGTCCACCAAGTGAAAGCATGTCAACCCTGTCAAGTCAAAGGCTACAGCTAGCCAGTCATTAAGCCCTGAGAAAGGATGCTGTGCTGAACTAAACTTATTTTTGATCTCTATTTCCTTGTTGATATTATAAAGCAATCACTTACTGAGGGTTTCCATAGTAACAAGTGAGCTTTTTCTTTTTTTTTCTTTTTTTTTTCTTTTCTTTTTTTTTTTTTAATTTTAAAGCTCTTTCATGCACTTAACATATAGATACAGTGGGATAATTGGCAGGGAATACTGTTCCTGCTTTCCTGGTATTATTTAACCAGAGCAGGGTAAAGTAAAGCATGGTGTTCAATGAAACTGGAGATTTATTTTCCCTCCTCTGTAAGAACATTAAAAAAACTTTACAATTTACTTACATCTTTGGTTTCTGCGTTTGCTCTTGTACATAGTCATTCTGAAGAAATTCCACTTTCTAAGAAGTAATTGCCTTGAACACAGACAAAAGAGATGAGATCGTGCTTCTGCTTTGCAGTGAGACAGTTGCTCACTGACAGAAGGTAACCAGCAATCTCTCAGAGAAAGGCAGGGTAATACCATTCTCCTAAAATCCAGGGGAGATGCTACTGGCTCTAACTATTTTCTCTGTTACAAAGCTCAGAGACAAAATATATTTATTTTCATATGTTTTCAAATGTGCTTAATAGCAGCTAATGAGATCCAGAAAGCATATAGAATCACGTAATCAAAGTGGAGTAATGTGCTATTCGATAGTCTGACATCAAGATTCCTCAAAAAAGCCCTGATATAACCAAAATTGCATAAATGATCTCAGAAGCTAATAAAAACTAACTTTTCATTGAGAGGTCTTAGAATTATGCATATGAGGACATCAAAATATTTTGGGCTAAATTTTGAAGCCAAATTACTGTTTAAAAAAAAAAAAATCAACACGTGTTGATCAATGAAATCCTGACTGCAGGTCTGAGCTCATGAATAGGTCATGCAGGAAATAATACATAAAATGCAATTTTATATTTTTTTTTATGCCTATGTTTACTTCTGCATTACCCTTCAATGATTTAATTTGGGGAAAATTATTTAAGGAACAATCTGCAGATCACTCATTTTTATTTATCCTTCATTTATTTATTCTTCATTGCCCACTAATCTGTTGAATCACAAAGTCATAGGAAAAAAAGTGGCAGCATTGTATGATGTTCCACATACCTGTATGTCACCGTTTCAAAGAATCCAGACATTTTCCTAAAGGGAGCAGGGGAAAGGGGAAAAAATTTTTGCTGTGTGGGGGAGATGAGAGGTACGACAACATTCAAGAAAGAAGACGTCAGTGGCAATTATGGAGCTGGAAAGAGGTGGAAACTCCAGTTCTTTCAGCAATAAATCTGCCTTCAATAAAATTGTGTGAAAGTATTTCTTCATATTTTAAGAAATTAATGTTTTGAGGTGCCCTTTATGTTTTGAGACCTTGATCCCAGATACCACAAATACAGAAGTGTCAACAGATTAGACTGTGCAGTAATGAAAAATAATAAATACAGTGACTGAAATGTCTTGTAAAATAATAATAGCCTTATTTCTGTTTAAAATGCATAGATTGACAACAGGTCTCTAAACTACTCAAAGAAATCTAAAGCTAATATCTTTGGCTTACATGAAAAAGATGAATATCTGGTGCCTATGGATCATTCATGTTTCAGAAAGTAAAACCCAATCCTTTCCAAAGACAGTAAGAGTTTGCAGCATCCATATCTAAAAATATTAACCTACACTTATTTTCTTCAGAAAGAAAGATAGAAAGAAAGAAAGAAAGAAAGAAAGAAAGAAAGAAAGAAAGAAAGAAAGAGGAATGTCTTTCTCAAACTACCTACCCTAAAATTATATTTTCCATCTTCTTTTCCCTCTCAGATTTTTGTTTATATCTCCAGTATAACCATTTTTAGCTTCGTGCATTATTTAATTTTTCTTTCAGTTGTTCAGTATTCACATATCCTCACATTGGCACACTTCTAGCCACTGAAGTGAAATTTTTACTTTATATTGGCTCTATTTGTCTACTTTTCCTCCCTCTGTCAAAACCTGACCACATATCCTTTCATTTGCTTTGGATTTGTATCAGCATAGCTGAGGATAAAGTGTATACTGAAGAAAATGAAAGCAACGGATGCATTTTTTAGATTTATTTAGTATTTCAACTACAGTCGTCTCAAAATGCAACAGTTGAAATAACACCACCTCTATTGTGGAGGTCATCAGGAAGGTGGGAAATTGCAAGGCACATCAACAGTGACAGGAAGGGAAAAGTTTGGCTAATCATTGCTAAACTTAGCAGCAGACAAAATGTCTGTAACCATATAGAAAGACGCTGCATGCCACATACTCAAACAGCATTGTGCAGTTTATATCCACTGAAATCAGTATTTTTGCAGTAATTTATATGCAGAGGATAATTCCCCAGTTTTCCCACTGTTTTTTTTTTTTTGTTTTGTTTTGTTTTTTTTTGGTGAGTTAATTTCCAACAGAATCAGGTCTGTGATCTGGCTCAGACTAGAGAGATCTGTGGTCTCCCTACATTTTGCTGCTTCGTGTAGCAATCTTTCTTCCTTTTTTTTGCTCTTTTCCTACTTCTACCTGAAGTCCTGGTTTCAGCTGAAATAGAGTTAATTTTCTTCCTACTAGTTGGTATAGTGCTGTGTTTTGGCTTTAGTATGAAAATAATTTTGATAACACACTGATGTTTTAGTTGTTGCTAAACTGTGTTTACAATTAATTTCAAAGACTTTTCAGGACTTTCAGCCCTGCCAGCAAGGAGGCATGAGCCTTCTGCAGGAGGTGCACAAGAAACTGGGAGGGGACACAGCCAGGACAGCTGACCCAAACTGGCCAAAGGGATATTCCATACCATACGACATCATGCTCCATATATAAACTGGGGGCAGTTGGCTGGGAGGCAGTGATTACTGCTTGGAGAGGGGCTGGGTATTGGTCAGTGGGTGATGAGCAATTGCATTGTGCATCACTTGTTTTGCATATTCTATCATTATCACTATTTTCTTCCTTTTCTATCCTATTAAACTGTCTTTATCTCAACCCATGAGTTTTACTTTTTTTTTTTTTTCAATTCTCTCCCCCATCCTACTGCAGGAAGGGAGTGAGTGAATGGCTGGCTGGTTGTTTTAGCTGCCTGCCGGGTTAAACCACCACAGCTCTCATCTGTATTATTCAGTTCAAATTTTCCTTCTTTAATTGATGAGGTAAGATGTCCTCAATCTTCTTCCTCAGTCCATGTTTGATCTTAACTATAGAAACCATTCCTTTTCCTTATCATTAATGGCTAATTTTTCATTAATTTTTTTCATGTGTTTTACCTAGACATGTATCACTAACTCTCCATATTATATTGCATATAGTACATGCAATAACATGTATATTTTTCCATTGTTCTTTTGCACATTATTCTATTACAACAATGTATTTGTATGCAAATATCTCAGTAATGGTATAAAATAAAAATACAAACTAAATGGTAATTTCATGGGATAGGAATGAATTTATTTTAAATCAATGATCTCTGAAAACACAGTCTTTATTGGTTTTACTTTGTGGTAATTGCAACTCTGATTACTTCTTCAGTACAGTGAAATGCATGTACTAAAAATAATGTAAATACACTCTGTTTCGTGAATCATTCTAGGTCTATTCATAAAAACCTATCGCAAAAATGTACGTGAATGTACTGGCTAGCTTTGAGTGGGCACTACAGCCTGCTGTTTCTGTATGTCACTGTTCTCTGTTAGGAGAGTTTAAAATTCACTTTCACACTATTACAGCTTTAAAAAATGTCAGGCTCTTGCATATGGTTGGTGAAATGCAGCAAGCTTAGTGAGGTGGGAAGAAATGAATGGAACCGCGGAGCAACAAAAATCACCTAGTCACATTAAGCTTATTACTTGTCTGTAAAAGATACATCTTAAATGATTACAAAAGCTTAAAATATTCTTAAAACAGTCTGTTGGAATAAATTTTAGCAGTTCATTGTTGCTGGTGGTAAAATTAATATCAATTAGATATTAATTATTAGAATTAATAGTGTCCACATCTGCACATCCCATGTCACCTCTCTCCTTTCTCTCCTCCCTACCCTACAGGTCCCAATAAGGAGTTTTTCTCTGAATACTGCAGCAAATTACTCAAACTGTTTCTTAAGCAGAGGAAAAGAAAAGATACAGATATTTTACAACTATAACTGCTGACTTGAATGTCACATATTACTCATCAATAAACATTTTGTCTGAGCTATATCTTCAATTTTATTTTTAATGAGGAGATCTTAGACAAGAAAGGAAGGTGGGGGAGGCTTCAAGTATGTTCTGTCTCTCAGTGTTTAATTCATGCACCCAAAGAGTTGCCTTAGATAATATCCTTCTAAGGCTTCCACTATGGTTATTTTTATGATGTCAACTAGGAAAATATTACATCTATGAATATGATTTTTTTTTTTCTTGAAATAAATGATATGTGTAGGGATCAACATAACCTCTTCCAAGTAATAACCACTCTGTGATACAATTATTGATGTATTAAAATTATGCACTAGGCATGCACTTTTACTGGTAAAAATTTGGACAATCATCTGATAATAATGCTTTTTAACATGGTGTTATATTAGCTAAATAAAATTCACTTTACCAAGAGATGCCATTGAGCTATTAAGGCATGCTCATGATAACATATTCCCTTTATGATGTAATGAGGACAGAGCTTAAAATATTGGCCAAACCATAACCCTGGCTAACACTGCTACAATGCTGAACAAGCTGTGGCAAGCAGAATAACAGATAGCAAAATTTGTACTTCTCATGCTTACAACTGTAAGTTAGAATCAAGGAGTTTCATAAATGCTTTTCAAGAGACAACAAAGCTGGCTTGCATTCTTGAAGCAGACCAGTAATTAAGACCGATGAGAGTGTAAAAGAAGGAAAAGTTTATTAAAAGGTTACCTGTGGATTAAAGGGGTCAATTCAGCCACCTAAACATTCATGTTTAGCACTACTTTGATGATTTATGGCATCTGAGACATCCACACAGTGCTGGAAAATATGGCACAGGACCTGTGGGAAACCTACAACCTTCTGGAGCACTCTGCCGAAGCGAAGGCCGTCTTAAATGGCTCTAGGCCACTTAGGCAACTGAGCCCAGCCCAACAAGTTTATATCTGCCCTCTCTCTGATAACTGTCATTAATCGCTGGCTTTTTTATACTTGGTGTCCTTGTTTCAAAGTGGTCTCAACCTAAACTGTGAGGCCTTGACCCTGCACGAGTTGATGGATACACGTGAAGGCGAACTCCTACAGAGATCCACCGAAATCCAGGTGGGGGACAGGAGAACATCCTGCCTGTCACAGGCTTGTGGTTGATTGCAGTAGGAATTATATGGAAAGAGAAAAAGATAAGATGACTGAATTTTTAAATATCTATCTTCAAAGAGGCCACTATTTGTTAGTACACAATCCACAGCTGATTGTGTGGATTAAAATATTGTGTGGGTAAAAGAGAAATAATGTTGCATAGTACTTTCAAATCAGCAGTACTTTCTTTTGCTAAAGCCAAAAGACTGTCAAAATGTTTAAACAGTCTTCCTTTACTTCAGCCACTTTTTACTCTGCCAAACGTTCATAGCCAGTAGAATGTAGTTTGCAAGATTTCATAAAAACCTCAAGTATTCATTAAAAGCTGTATTAGAATGAAATTTTTTATATTCACCGTATTACCATCATCTACTAATTTATTAAAAAAAAAACATCAAAAGATATGATTTTTTTCTGGAGCTGTTTAATTTTTAGAAAACTATTTGGCTGTTTCTTGTCTCTATTATCTTCTGCATTTCTGCTGACCTCTTCTACTTTTCTTCAGCACCATCAGACAGTAATGACACTCAACCACAAAAGATTCTTTTTTAGATAGCAGGAGAAAGCCCTCAAGGTACTGGTCGTACTTTCACCACAGGCAATTTTCTCTTTTTCAATGAAACTAGAATATCATTTGTCTCATTGTTATACTAGCATTTATCTTTAATCTTTAAGGAATTCACTGTCAAGCCTCCCTCATCAGACTGAGCTATTCTTATCAGATGTCGCTTTTACCATTTAGCAATATGATCCCAGAGGTATGAAACAAAGCCTGCCATCTTCATTCTCAGGCAGGAGCCCATACTGACTCTTCCTCCCATCCCTTGCCCTGTTCACTGTGCATTCGCATTCCTCCAACAAAAGCATTTTGATATTTTCTTGTGACAAACAATTTCCAAAGTTTACAGTATCGTTTCCTACAAATGTACGGCTAGAATCAACATTTGTGTATTGGGTTTGCATGGCAAGGTTTTGGTAGTGAGGCAGGGAAGGACTGCAGGGGTGGCTTTTGTGAGAAGCTGCTAGAAGCTTTCCCTATGTCCAACAGAGCCAATGGCAGCTGGAGGTTAGAACAGTCATGGACATAGACTGTAGCTACAGAGATCTAAATTAGTTGATCGGAAACTAACTCTGTTATTGGTAAGGGTAGCTATACATTGCCTAGGAAGTGCTAAAAACTGTGTCACTGGAGGATTTTAGAATAGGTTAGATATCTCAGAAGAGCCTGCCTAGAAGATGGATAAGATGACATTTTGTCATTTCTTTGAAGCCTTACTTGTGATCTCATATGTCTAGATAAAATAGAAATCATCATAAGGTCCAGCACTAGCCAAGATTCCATCTATGTTTGTCCTTCAGCCTACCTAATATTGATGGAGCACACTAGGGGAACACTAGCATGACATGGGGACAATTTACAGCGACTAGCATGAAGTATCTAATGCCCAGTACCTACTTTTAGCGAAACCTGAAGACCAGCCTTTGCTCTTGACACTAGAGCATCTTCTCCAACTGGGAGTGAATGAGATCACCTGTGGTTGAACCATGTTCTGATTTTTTTCCAGCTGGTCTGCTAACTCAGGCACCTATAGATACACTTTATGAACACCCTTCAGAATTGCACCGTGTCCTCAATTACATTTGGGTAACTTCCACAAGATTCAGAGGAGCTACAATACATGGATATGCTGGAAGTCTGAACCTTCCAGTTTGCTATTCAGAGCGACGGTTTTACACAAAGCAGCTTTCTCCCCAGTCCCGAAGATTAACAGGGGCTCTACAGAGGTTTGATACTTTCCCAGCTTTAACTCACTCCTTGTTATTCATGCTGTCTTATATAACCAATAGCCAATTCTATTCTGTTCCCAGTTCTAAAACCGAATAATGCAGTTATGAATGCCTGATAGCTCTTCTTTTTTTCCAAAAAAAGCACTGTGCACAGTAAGTACAGGTCCCTTTAGATTGGTAGCAATAACATAAAGCTCTCTGTTCCTCCACCTGGGGTACATTTAGCTATTATTTTAGACCAGGTATAATAAGATATTTTTCTCTGAAATGTCTGAAAAAACAGTTAAACTTTAGGCTCGGAGTTAGATACCCTATATGATAGATTCTACAGTGGAAAAACACATCTTCCCTTCTGCTTTGGCAAGTGGAAGGATGGTAAATCAATCTCAGATGAATGCCAGTTTGACTCCTTTCATTTGCTTTACACACTCTGTAAGATCCAAGTTTGTTCCTCCCGTCTTAGATCAGTTTCTTTCCTAATCCATCTCAGTTCTTGACAAGTTTGTTCTTGGCTAGCTTCCTTTTGGTTTTGAGCAATTTTAATGTTGTGGTTTGTTTTGTTTTTCCTAAGTCCTGGCTTCTTTTCATCTCATCTTTAATTTGATTTTAGCCGGGTTTTGTCTGGCCCTGACAGGTTTTCATTTGTTCTGCTACATGTTTTGGTTGGTAGTTTGGCTGGGAGTTTTCATCATCTTTTATTTCATCTTGATGAGGTTGTCACCATCCAGCAACAATAGTTTTAGTTACTTTCATGCTATTTCTAAACACCTCTTTAACAATTGACACAGTCTTAAGAGATATTCTGCTTCAAACTTCTGTGATTATGGGACTAAACCTCACTTCCATTCCATTAAAAGGAGTTAGAATGTTTGTGTCCCAAATTGTTTTCCAAATATAAACCAAGATTCTGCTCAAAACCATCTTTTCTTCAGGATTTGCATTCATAGAATTCAGAATGCAGATGATGCATAAAGAGGCGGTCTGCATTTTTCTAGTCATTAAACTATTTCTTAGAAATTCAATTTACGAACCTTATTGCTAGAAAAGCTTTCCTATATTTCACCTTACAGTAATCCTTTCGATGAACATGATCTTTAATGTTTTACACAACATACTGAAGTTACAGCTCACATATTTTCCTAAATACAGCACAAACTGTACTTGCAATCATACTCATTTAGTACAAAATTTTAGAAAAATGGCTATCAGATTTATGGTAACAATTTTGATCTGTGATTGTTAGTAGCACATTAAGATTTTCATTAGCCTAGGTCATTAAAACAATCCTAATGAGTTTAGAACTAGCATTTAAAAATATAATAGTTTTTATCCAGTTGGTAAATTTTTAATCCTTGTGGAAAACTGTCAGAAAGTTATTAAGTAATAGAAAATTTTTCTTCCTTGTTGTTGTTAAATCTGAAATAAGTTGTGACGCTTATAGCAGGCACCAGTTTCCATCACCTCAAAGGCGGTATATATTATAGGATACTGCAAATACAAAAGAGTGAGCAAATACCAGATGTGGAGCAGAAGCAGCTCTGATGAATTAAAAAAAAAAAAAAATTTAGGCTTTTAATAGACTAGCAAGTGCTCAATTGTGGATTTAATAAAAAAATGTTCATACATATCATTTCTAGAGAAACAAAGTGCTGAATATTGGTGAGTTTTCATGAGATATTTAAGACAGCTCTTTCTATCAACCTATCTTGATACTGCTTAAGCAACAAAATCATTCCACTTCAATACAGAGAGTTGTTTTTAATGGGAATTACACCCACTGTGTCATATTCTGGAAACAGATGATTTCCACTTCAATTTGATTAGAGTGACATGCAATTCAATGCTGCTCTGTTTTCCTTTTCACATTCCTTTTAATTATCACACTGATGATAATTAACTTAATGGGACAAACCTTCAGCATGCTTAATTTAATGGGACAAACCTTCAGAACAGAATCCATTCTTGCATAAGGCAAGAACATTGCAAATATACACCTCAAGTTCATGTATCTTGATTCCACTTACGGGCTCAGAACTACTCAAACACCTCAAACAGGTTTTTCAGACATAGCCATTTGAAGAAACCATTTGCTATCATCACCATTGCATTATGAGATCCTATTTTAAAGTTTTTATATGTTTATTGAAACAGCATTAAAACATGTTCAAAATGCATTTTCAGTTCCTCACTCCAGTGCATGTTGTCTCACTTTGTCTATAACACAGAACAGGGAGACGTTGAGAAAGAACCCCTTGTGAACAAATGAGGCACTTAAAATGTCAATTTAGGGCTCACAGCAATGCAAACTGATGATGTTTTATGGCACAGCCAATGAACAGCTGCTGCTTCAACCTTTCATTTCAGACTAATGCTTTTATAACAACAATCAAGAAAAAGCTGAAAATGTTCCACTTACTTTTCTCATTGTATGGGATCTTTCTTTCTCAGTATGTAGGACTCAAGACAATTTTGGTCATAATCAATCAGTCTAGTGGCTGGCTTGAGAGGGAGAATAAGGCCTTTATCAGAGACCAAAAGGAGAAGAAGATTGATTTTTGGAGTGATAGAAAAAGCTGTATTATATCAATTCAGCACCGGACTGTGCTAAGGGATGTAACACTACTGGCACACGTACAACAATGTCCTTTGAATCACAGAACTCTGCTTACTCTGTGCAAAATACAGGTGTGACTCCAAGTTCACAACTACTCCTACTTTTCAGGGTTGGTTTTTTTTAGGGCTCGTGCATACGTGGGGTGGCAGGGTGGGGAATGTGCTAACAAGAAGCTATTACATTTAAATTAGTAATGCATCTGATTTAAGGTCTTAGACTGATGGATGGGTGAGAAGCACCTTTTCACTGGTCTAAATGAGGCTGCATGCCTATGCTGGGATGATGTACATTTTGAGTCAGCTGAATTCACAGGTTTAGTTTTTAAAATATGCCAGCTATACAGCAACTTCTCTAAACATTACAATGAAATCAAAGACAATTTCTGAGTCAATGGTATCCTATATAGAAGCAAGATATTTTCTCTATGATTATAGCAAACCAAACTCTTTGGTTTTGTTTAAGCTCAAATAAGTTTTTAATCAAGGCTGCTATTACAGCACAATAGTGCTACACAGCATTTAACACCCAAAGCTCTACCTTTTCAATGAAAAGCTTTAAATATGTTGTTTACCCATTTGAGAAAAGGATATCAAACATTTGAAACATATGTTACATTTAAAAAGTTATGACTAATAGCTAGAAACCCAACATTCTAAAGAGATAAAATAATCATTGCTAGTAAAAAAGGGCATCAGAATACACTTTTGCATGATAAAGTACTTCCAAAACAAATACATTCTCTGTTTAGGGATGTTTCAAAACCACAAGATGTAAGAGGAACTTGGAAAGACTAGCAATTCTCACCTTGAGGTTTTACTACTAAATATCAGATCATACTTTGAATTAATTTCTAGAAATGCACATAGCAACTCTTTTCAGTGGGATACTGAAACCCAGAAAACAGAAGTATGTTCTCAATGATCTGAAGACAAATTGAAAAGAAATGTCAGTGCAGTAGAGGAGATAAAGAACATTTTTACCCTGTTGTGAACTTAGCAGGAAAACTGCTTTCTCATCAAGGTAAGTAGTTAAGAGACTGTGTGCAAATGTGAAACAAAAGTATGCAAAATGCTTTATTAAACTAGCCTAAAATCATAGGCACTGTAAAATTTAGGTTCCAAGATTTTTGTTTCCTCTTCTGTGGCACCTTGGAAGGGTAAAATAATTTCAGATAGCGTAACAGCTTCTGGAGGTAGGCTGTTCTCAGAGAAGATACCAAAACCACAGGAAGATTGAAAATATTTTTTGAAAAATCTGTCCCCAGATCACTTCCATTCTTGAAAATTTCTGTTCTTGGCTCAGCTAGACAGACAAAACATGCTTATATTTTTTAATGAAGTTTGGCTGTAAAGATAAGAAAAATCCTTTGGGATGCTGCAGCAAAATAAGAAAGAGAAGGATTTAAAAAAGGCAATGTTACTACTTATCATTCATCTCTAGACTGAAATCCCTGCTCATGTTTTAGGACATAAAAGGCATAGCAAATTATTTTGAAACTAATATTCATAGGATCCAGTTTAACTAATGTTGCACTGAACATGTAGCTCCCTCCTGGAATTACTAAGAGTAAGGTACTTTCAGAAGCTTGCATGAGATTCATCATAAGTGTTGACTACATTGACTTCTAGAAGGTAAAGAAAAGGTACAAGTCCTCTCAACAAGGATTTCTTTCCTTCCTCAGAGCAATGATTTACAGAAAGGAGAATCATAATTAGAATACACTAAAATGAGAAACTTTGCTCTGAACTATGACAGGAACATTAAAATTTGTGGGAGGCTAATTAAAATCAGACAAAACCTTAATCTGCAATTTTATTTTTTTTTTTTACATGCAATAAAAAAATGCCCTGAATGGTCCAGATTTTACAACGAGCCAAAAGCTCTCATTTAAGGCCACCTACACATTACTGTTTGGAATGCAGATCCAAGACAGTCTGGATTCACTTTATGTTTTGACAAGTGAAAACCCCTACCATGCAATTTTGTGATCTTATAAATGCAAAACCCGGACTATCCCACTCACAAAATAAAGACGAGCCCTGAATATTATTTATTTTGGACAGATACAGTACTTATGACTCAGGTATTTAAGAAAATGGGGTTTGGAGAATATAGGCCCTACTGAACATGGAATCAAATGCTAGAAAAAATGAGCATGAAAACATTTTGTTTTGCTTTTCTGATTGGCATTGAGCTTAGTCTCAGTCACTTTTCTTGGTGGTTTGACACTTTCACTGTGGTTTTAAGGGCTTCATTTGAGATTGGCAAAGGACTAAATGAAAAAACAATTACACCATCAGATTTTCCCAGGGAACGAGCAGACTGGTTTTATTTCCAAACATTCCTGCCTGCTTGGAAAAGGTAAAGCAGAAGAAAGGCAAGATCATGTCAAACATATGATGAAATTAAATAAGTCCAATTTCAATCTAAACCACACACAATGAAAACTATGATTGATATTTTCAGTGACTTCCAGTAAATGTAAAAAATAAATCCACATGAAAAACCGAGGTAAAGTTAACTGATATAAAAATTATTGCAGAAAACATTACCCTTTCTCCAAGCTGCACTGTGGACCATAAAACCAAAATACACTGAAATATTTCTTTTCAGAGTATCATATGGCTTTTGTCAATACTCTACTGCTGAATATTTTGATGAGCAGTCAAAATATAGCAGATGTGACCAAATGGGAAGGGGAAGTGTTGGAAACCAATACACTGGATGGAAGGTTCAGTGTAGAAATACAGTTCTGTCAAGTGGATTTGTGATAAATTTTCTCACAGTCAAATCCCCCCCATTAGAACAGTGCCACAAACTCCACACTGTTCTGACAACAGAACGTGTGACGATTATTTTTAAAGAGATTAACATTTTTAAACAGGCTAGCAAGACACAGGTCTATTGAGCAGCCGTCATTCAGACTAATAAATGTTAGTGAAATTATTTTTCAAATGTTAATAGAGGAATTGCTTCTGAATAACATCAAATTAATAACCTTTTAAACATCTGACTTTGGGGAAGGGGACATAGGGTTATGTTTCTTATAATTATCATACGGAAAACATACAGTGGGGTTCAAGAATGCAGTATTTTTTATTAAAGGGTTCAAGATGAAGAAAATAGTCAAATTTTCAGCTGTGGTAAATTACAGGTTATTATATGACTTCGTTACCTGCATTCATGGATGACTGACTTCCATGATGTGGGAGGTTCTACTTTATACAGCACAAATTCAGGAAAATCATAAAAATTATTTTAATTTAAATTAACTGAACATTTGGCTCATAATTCTTAATTTTCCAATTCAGTGAACTTAATAACCTAATGTTTCAAGTAGAGGGATACATTTGATCTGTAAATGGCATCTCTGGCTAAACATATGACTAATCATGCCATTTCACTGCCCGATCTTTTCTCTTTTGGTAAAAGCATCTTATTGGAAGTAGTCTTGAAATTTTCAATGGAGTCAATATTTTCAAGGATGACTGCACTAGAATATACTAATGTGCAGCCCTTCAGAAAGTTGCTGAAAAATAGGTGTCTAAATTTTAACTAAGAAAGTTTTAGGAGTTCCCTTAGTGATTGCACCTATAAAATGATGTACTCTTAAATCAAAAATCTAGGATCTGTCTTGAGATACTAGTGAATATGGAGAATCACATGTTAAGCAAAATAAAATACTGAAAAGAAAAATAGAATTAAATTGTCATCATGACAAATAAGAGCTTTAAAAGGTTCTTTCATAATGTAGACATATTTTCTTGTTTTGCAAAGTTATAGATCATTAAAAAGGGTTTATAGACCTTTAAAATAAATGACACCTATTGAAACATTATCATCACAGCTTATTATACATTGAGATCGCTCCATTCCACTTAAAGAAAAATTCATTGCATTTTAATATTTCACCTCACTAGAAGTCTCAACAGCATTTAAAATAATCTAATTTAAAATTATAGAAATTTAAAATAAATACATGAGTTTGTCTACAAAGGCACCATTAAAAACAAACAAAAAAACCCCAAACACCTGGACAGGTAAAATATTCAATCTCTCACAGTAAATGTTAAGCAATTTATATAAATGTCTACTTTACTAATTAAGAATTATCTTCATTTTTATTTGCAATATTACTTGTATCAGATAAGTGCCATAAACACATACTATATAAAAACTATATGCTTCTTCCAAGCTCCAAACACCTTTCCAAAATTGATTCTACATGATAGTTGGATCTAATCTGCAAAAAAAATAGAAGCCATGGAGAGATAGCCTATGGTAAATTTGGATCATCATACAATCATAGAATCATAGAATGGTTTGGGTTGGAAGGCACCTCAAAGATCATCTAGTTCCAACCCCCCTGCCATGGGCAGGGACACCCTCCACTAGACCAGGTTGCCCAAAGCCCCATCCAACCTGGCCTTGAACACTTCCAGGGACGGGGCTTCCACAGCTTCTCTGGGCAACCTGTGCCAGTGCCTCACCACCCTCACAGAGAAAAATTTCTTCCATATATCTAATATAAATCTACCCTCTTTTAGTTTAAACTTATTACCTATTGTCCTATCACTACCTGCCATTGTAAACAGTCCCTCTCCAGATTTCTTGTAGGTCCCCTTTAGGTACTGGAAGGCTGCCGTAAGGTCTCCTTGGATCCTCCTCTTCTCCAGGCTGAACAACCTCAACTCTCTCAGCCTGTCTTCACGGGAGAGGTGCTCCTGCCCTCTGATCATCTTCCTGGCCCTCCTCTGGAGTCACTCCAACAGCTCCATGTTCTTCTTTTACTGGGTCCCAAGAGCTGGGTGCAGTACTCCAGGTGGAGTCTCAAGGGCATAGTAGAGGGGCAAAATCACCTCTCTCGACCTGCTGGTCACTCTTCTTTTGATGTAGCTATTGGCTATTGTGTTTGGACTTGATTTGTAATGTCTTTTTTAAGCTGTGGCTCATGGCCTGTTGGGCAAAATCACCTAGACACTTTCAGCACTCAGAGCTCTGCAGCAGATTGTTTTGCATGACATTTGGCCTTCTCTTCCTGGAGATGCTATATTGTGTTCTTTCTTCTGCAAGTTGAGGCTGCTCTTCAATCATAGCACCAAAGAAATTTCTTACTTCTTTACTGTACTTTCTATCATTACATCAATTTCCCAGAATGGGAGAGATAGATGGGACCATTTGTGGTCAGTAAGTGAGCTTATTTTTTTCCAGTTTTGGCACTGAATTGTCATTCATATTCATGGATATTATTTCAGTGATAAGACTTCACTTATTTGCCCGGTCAGTTTCAAAATTATCTTCTTTTCCAGGCTTATTTCTATTATCAAAATAAAAATTTGTTCAAAATAATATTTTGTCAGTTTGTTTATCACAGAAATTTCTTCTTACGTAGCTTTAAGTATTTGTCTGGCAGCTGCAGTCACCAGCAAACTTGGCCTTTTTTTGCTTTTCCTTTTTTTTTTCTCTCACTAATATTTTTCAAATCTATTGCTTTTCTTATACATGTCATGTTTTGATCATTACAATTGCCATAAGTTGTATTGCTATTCACTAGATGCCTGTTGCTCCTTTCTTGTCTAAGAATTTTAACTGGGAAAAATTTTTATAGCCACATGCGTAAAACTTCCATCTCCTGTATTTTTTCTTCAATTTTCTATAGGACATTACAAAAAGGGGGAAGAAAAAAAAAAAAAAAAAAAAAAGGAAAAACCCCACATCATAAGTTTGCTCCAAGCTGGGAAATATGCATGGAATGGGATTTCCACATGCATATTCAATATCCATAAAGAATCAAATAAAACAGTATGCTTGAGAAAACTCTACATAACACTAGTCTCAAGTACCAGATGTTAAAATTTAAGTGTGAGACCCTATGGAGAATCAGAGAAACCATGCGAGTGTGAGGGGAAATTATTGAACATGATGAGCCAGGGAGAAAAGGAGGAACACTGATAATATTCTGGAAAGGATGGAATGAGGCAGAACATCTATTTATCTATTTTTACCATCAAAGATTTAGTTAAATTTTGCCAACACCATCTGACCCAAGGCATTTTGCCTTCAGCAGTTCAGATCAACAGGGAGTACTGCTTTGAGAAAGCCTATTTCAGTTAAATATAATTCTTTGCCGACTATAAAACTAACCAAATAAAGTGGTGTATTCCTTGAGGTGTATTCCCTGAGGTGTCTTCTTATAGTTTAGTTTCTTCTGCTTATCCCCTCTGAGCCCCTAAAGGTGCAAGGACTCCAGGCTTCTTTGTGAGACTCAAAAGGTCCGGAGGACCTGGACATTACATGAAGTGGAGACTAAGGCCTGAGCTTGATGGTGCACAAAAAAAGTAACAGCATCTCAAGCAAGTATCTTCAAGAAAATCAACCTGGCTTATAGCTGGTTATACAGCTTCCCCAGCTAGACTCCCTAAATCTCTCCTCTGACACCTGTGTGGCTTTGTTAAATTATAGTCAACCTCTCCAGCAATATCAGAATGAGACAAAACAAAGTTTGGTTTTGTAACCTTTCTGAATTTCGCCTATGGAAAAGAGATCACGAAACTGCATCAGTGACACTTACACAAGTGATGGGACAGACAAGGGTTTATAATACAAGACAGAGGGAGTGACACTCAACTATGGCACTTTGTTCTAAGGAAAAAATTAAAAAGAATAAAATCTTTAAATTTAAATCTCCAGACTCTTGTTCCGAGGACCTGCAGTCTCACAGCTATGCCTCCAGTGCCATCTGCTGACACGGGCTTCCACTGCAACTCCCAAAGCAAAAAATTCCTCCAGAAGCAAGTTCCTCTGAGATTTGTGGCAGTTGATGTAATAAGAATTTTCTTGATGGAATTATAACTGTGATTAATTCCACTTGCTTTTTAAAATTTTGTGTTGTTCTTTGCGGGCATATGTGGGTTTTCAGTAGAGCTATTTGTTTGAATTGCCTTCATACATTATGAATGAAGAGGTTTAGAGGATTCTGATTCTTCTCAGTGCATCCAAATAAGAAAAAAAAAGCTGCTGTATGAAAATCTTGGAGTTATATTATAAACTAAAGTAGGCACTTAATATAGAGTAGGGAAAAAGTAATTCTCTGTAGTAGCAAGCTGCAGACTCAGTATGATCAGGTTGCTTAAATTTGAATGAATATGCGCAAATTTTGCCCCAGGGTTGTAATTTGACATTACAACTGTTTTCTCTGACCTGCTGGTTTTGAGTTGAGGTACTTCTTGCCTGTTTGAAAACCCTTTATACCCAAGGAAGATCTTGGCTTTAACTATACTACTGTTGAAGATGTCTAGCATTTTAAAGTGGCACCTGAAAGTGGGAAGGCATAAAATACAAATATTGCATTTTCCAGTATGAAAAAACTGGACAATGCATACTGGAAAAAAAGAGATGCAGAGACCAGTTGCCTGACAAACATTAGAACAAAAAGAGCAAAGATTATTCCTGCGTCCGCCCCTGCCCCC
>VXBL01010157.1:9062-40178 GCA_013400195.1 Aramus guarauna | reverse complement strand
ACTCTGAGGCAGCTCTCCAGAATTTTTGAACAGATCTAGGAAGGTCAGTTTTCTACACAATCATTTCAGAGGAAACATGAGAAATAGAGAACTCTTTGTCTTCTTCCCACCTCACACAGACTACACGCAAAATTCCCATTACTTATACTTTTTGCATGTCATTTTTTCTTTAGATATCTTAGTTAAAAAAAGTGCAAGAGGAAGTGAAATAAGAACTTGTGATAGAAAGAGTTAAATATAAAGACAAATTAATCGATTTTTGGAGTGGAGAATTTCAGGCTACCGTAAGCCTGTTAATAGCAGTGGGAGATCCTTAAATTTGCTCAACTTTACAGCTTCTCTGAAAAGAAAGACAGCATGGCGTGGGTAGGAAATAGATTGATTCTGATGATAATGGTGACTTCCCATGGTAATGATGGGAGGAACAACTGCACTGGTATCCCAGAGCACTCCCTGCTTTGGGGGACAAAAAGCATTTGGGGAGTTATAAAATTTCAATATTGTAGTGATGATACAAGGATTAGGCAACTCAGTTCTATTTTGAACTGAAAACAAGCATTTCCACAGAAAGACTCGAATGAGATGAAATATCACAGCAACTACTCTGACAGGTACACTTTCCTGAAATGGAAGATAACGTCTGTCAGGAAACAAATGGAAAAGGCAAAGACAGTCAGTGACAACTGAGAGTCTTTTAGAGCGTGTTTTCACTACCAAATGAAATCCCTGCTGCCTTTAAAGAGTAGATCTGCATCTCAAGACAGTAAGATATGTTTGTGATCTGAAGTTAACAGTTTACAAGAAATGCCCGAGGGATGTCTTTTCAATGGGACGTTCCAGGCATTTTCATGAGAGGAAATATGGCGGAAGTGGGAAAAGTTCAAAAATGTTCAAAAACTGAAATGACGGGAGAGAGACTGGTGTAGAAGTTACCTCCTAAGGAGACAGAAAAACAGATCAGTTAGGGCTGAAGACCAGATTTTAGACTCCACCTTTACAACATATTTATGTTCCTCTACCCCCTCCCCCCATGTTGATTTCAATGGAAACTGTAAGTGAATGATTGAAACCAGAGCTCCTTAGTCTGAATTCACGCCATCTTACTTACAGCAGATGATTTGTAGAATAATCATAGTAGACCAGAAAAAAATGCCTCATTTGAGCAAGAGTTCTTTCTCAAGGATACAGGGCTACTAGAAATAGGCAAACGCATTATGGAAGTAAAGGCCCGGAGGAAGAACACAGCTTTATGTACTGAGCTCCAGGTACATTTCCCACAGAAAGAAATGAGAGTTTTTGAACAAGCTTCAATGAGCTTTGCATCAAGCTATTTATCAGGGAGTTCAAGGTAAGCATCTCCTTGATGAGAGTTTGTTTACTAGAAGTTTTCTTTAAAATGCTGGAGAAACCAGGTACTCATCTTAATAAGCCTGGAAAGTCTAAATAGTCTTTAGTTCTACTTTTACAGGGACTGTATCTGAACCTTTGGCATTTTTTTATAGCATCAGTTTTAAAAGCCAGTTTATCACTTTACACTTTCTAATTTACATTAGCCACACAAAGTAACAGAATCAAGACACAACAGACACCTGGACCATGCTGCAAGAGGCATGCAGAAAAAAAGGAGGAAAGTTATTTTCCTGCTACCAGGTTGTGGGTTTTTTTCGGTTGGTTGGGGTTGTTTTGTTTTGTTTTGTTTTTTACTTTTGCTGCTACGCTGCCATCACCTCCCAAGCTTTTTATTGCAATGTCACAGATTTTTAGATTAACGTTCATCTTACATGATAGTACTATGCACTGGGTTAGCTGGATTGAAAAGGAATTTTCTCCATCTCTCAGTGAGATCAGTGAACATCTATATTAATGAGATCAGTGAACATCTATATTAATGCAGTGTTTAGAGCATGCAGCAGTGAGTGTGGATCTCAGCCTGTGAAGGGCAGGCAGTGATCAAAACTGCCTGGCCTCTAATGGCACCAGAACTCTGCTCATAGGCTTGATCAGCGAGCAGACGGGGGCTATTAAATGATATTTTGTAAATGAAAGTCAATAGAAATATATAAGTCTACGTCTTTCTTTAGCAAGTGTTCTGAAAAGCAGTGGGGGTGGGAAACATATTTCACTGGATCAGCTGCATCAGTGGGGTCTTAATGGCGTATAGTAATTCTGTTACAAAAGGATATCACTCAAAATGAAATTAAGTCTTTCAGAAGAATTTCAGTATACCTTCCTAAGGCTATAGATTTTTGGAAAGAAAAACAGCCAATCAATGGGTAGTATAGACAACATATGAGAGAATAAATTTCAATAATGAAGAATTAAATTTGGGTGAAGGGCAAAAGAAAAGTCCCTGCAACTGCAACATATCAAGAGAAAAATTAAAGATAAACTCTTTGGTGAGTGCTACCTACACAGAATTTGAAAAACATTGTATCAGTTGCTAGTCAAATAAAAAATCTTATTATAGAAAAATGCGTTTTGGAAATGATTCAAATATTTTTCAATAGTCTCATCATGAAAGGATCTCAAAATCATTTAAAAAGTTGTTTAAATCAATAATGGCATTCTTCATTATTTTGTTTTGTAAAAAGAACATGTTAGATTGAAAAAGTTACATACTTTAATATCCATAAAAAATAGATATAGAACAAGAAAAAAAAAAGACAGAGGAAAAAGGTAAAAACAATTTAAAAAAAAATTTTTTTGCAAAATCCCAGAGCAACAAAGCCTCCATCCTTCTGTCATCACCTTTGTAATCAATAGATCAATCAATAGATTGCCTGTTCCTGTGCAAATCAAAGGAACTATGATTTCTGAAATTCAATATATTTTGGCAGAATCTTACATGCATGTAACTCTAAAAAGTCTAGTATTATTATTGGTTTAGCATTCCTAGTCTAACAATTGAATTTGTGTGAAAGTTTAGCGTCTGTTAAGAGCAATAAATATGTACTATTTTTTTTGCAATGTTCATAAATTCTTGTCAGTAAAATAAATGTCATCATATAATAAATCCATCATATTTCTTTGCTTACTCCCTATACTGGAAATCCAGATGAAACAAGATGAATCAGAGTCCTTACGTGTATTTCCTTCTTTGACCCTTTCCCACCTTGTTGCATCCTTTCCCCTTTCCTTTTCCTAAAAATAGGTTTCTCGTCACAGAAGAGTGTAGAAACCTTGCCATCTTGTGGTCAACGGCAGTTATTATCCTATCAAACAAAACCACGAAGCAGGCTGCAAATACTGTAGTGGTCACCATGTGGGGAGCTGCTTCTTCAGTGATTTTTAAGGAAAGAAACAGAACAAAATTTTTAAGTGTAAAGAAAGCGTCAAACACTTTTACCAGTGCTGCAGAGATAACAAGAATAGAAATGCCTCAGAGCAAGAAAGAGTGAAATAGGATGGGCTGTACATTTTTTTTGATTCAGCTGACAAACTCTGTTAAGTGCTGGAGACGTAGGGAATATTTTCTTTTGGCAAACAGCTGACATTTGCCAAGCATTTCTATCATCAAATTCACAAGCTGTCATCAAAAATTTAGACTTAGGTGAGCTGGGAAAACCTCTTAAGGCTGCTATGGATTAGCAAAGTAGCTGTTTTTCGTGTTGCCTCAGACTCTAAACACGTGAAATGTTTGAGTTACAAGTTAATTGTCAGTTACAAGTCTCACAATGAAGAGAAGAGAAAGGCAGCAGATTTTGCTGCCAAGTGCTTCTCACAAGATGTGGACAAGCTGTAGTGGCTGAAGGGAGCTCCCCAAGAAGAGAAAATCTCCAGGTGACATACACTTGACAAAGCAACTGCTCCATCAGCCTTTTCACTTGTCCTAGTGGACAGATAAAAAGGTCATATCTATGCTTTGGTGATTTGTGGCTGCTAAAACAGTCCACAGTCAAAATGATATTTATGATTTACGCAGGCAGTCAGCCTTATCCTCTCCTGGCCACCTGACCAGACCTCCCACAATACAGGAGATGTAAATTCAGATTCATTTGGCTTATACTTGACTGACAGTGCAGTATGAAGGAACAGTTAATCCTTCTTTCCCTTCAAGAAGTTCAGTTTGTCTCCACTGCTATGATCTTGTAATTTTTCCTCAAGTCTTGCAACAAATTCAGTGGGGTTTTTTGCATACTGTCCAATGCAATTAATGTCACTGCATATTTGCTAATGACAGAGAACTTCTACATTGTTAACAAAAGAAAAGACACATTGCCGCTAAAATGTTCAAACACTTCACAATGAAAATGAGATCCATTCTATCCTACCTGGAGGCAATGGTACGTAGGACAAGAGAACAGGTTTATTTCTAGGAAATTTACATGATTCATGGAATTTCCATTACAAAATTAAGAGAAAAGTGTTGAAACTGAATCAGAGGCAATTTATTTGCAATCAAAGGCAACAATCATTACAATGAAGCCAGTCACATGTAAAAATGAAATGGGTTATCTTTGAATTGAGGATTTAGCTTAATATCTATCCTAGCAATTAGCTTCTTTGCATGAACCTTTAGAAGAATTCAGTAGTCTGAACCTAGGGAACAATATTTGAGCTTCAAAACCTGTTCCAGTTGGGATCCCACTAGTAACGTATCTGAAGAATTCATTTGAAAACTGTGAAACTTCATTCTAAAGAAGAAAAAAAAAGAAGATACTAACACCCACACATAAAAATATAAGCAGAATTATATTAGGTTACGACTCATTTTTATCCATTGCTGGCTTCATATAAAAAACAAGCTGAAAGATACAGATGGTCTCTACCAGCAATGTCTCTGTGGTCTTAGCTACAATTTCATCATGGCAAGTATTGAACAAGAAGATGGCAGGTGCCATCAGGTTACCACTTCTGCATGCCTGGAGCAGGCATGTATGTATATATGTGAGTAGATGGAGTAAAAAAGAATTTGGTATGGCTCTGGGAGAGTGTGGACCCCTCCTCTGCTTTACCTAACTGGAGCCCCATGGACTTTAGGAAGCTTCAGGCATGTAGTGGATTTAATTTATTCTGTCCCCAGGGAATGGCTCAGTGCCTGTTTATCACGGAAACTAAAGGATTTACAGCAGTCTGCCAGCATGATGGATCCAAAAATCTCAGTTCAAGGCATACATTGTAACAAGATCCTAACTACAGACAAGCTTTGCACCTACATATCTCAGGTTTTCACCTGAAATAAATGTAATTGTAAGACAGAAATGAGTCCTGACATATTCCATCAAGTCTACTGATTTGGATAATTAGGATCACCATGGGATTACAAGCAAGCCACGGAGCTTGCCTAGATTATCGTCTAAATATAGACTCTCAGTGTAGCTTGAGGGTGTCTTTTGATTACATAGCTATACACAATTACTCTTGTCAAGGAGTTATGCAAAACTCTCTATTTCCACTGGTCTCAACAGATTTTAAGAAACTTTTATTCAAAGACTAGTTTCAGTAACTAAAAAACTAGGCTACCACATGAATAACTTAACAGTTCTTTAACAGAATCATTATGTCTGTCTTTTAGGCTAGGAATAGGTTTTTTTGCTGCTAAGAGAGTGTCCTAAAAGAAATGCATTCTGTGAAAGCTCAGAAAGTTTTCCTGAATATTAAATAGGACATAGTTGCTTAAGCACACAGAATTCAGATTGACTAGAAATTACCATACCTGTTGCTTACTATTAAACATATCTAGCAAAATTATTTACCACTTGTTATATAGTATATACTGCAGAATGCTAGCAGTATCTTAAAAAGTCTTTGCAGCACACTATCTTGGAGTAGCACATGAAATTTGAGCAAAGCATGACTAATAAAAACTTGCTTTGATTAGGCCTGCATATGTTCTCTTGCTACAAAGTAAACATATAATGCATTTAAAACATTACAGTTGTGTAATATCCAGTGAAGCAATCTAAAATACATTCCCCAGCCTGAACAACCAGTAGAGTAGTTCATTCCTCATTCACCTGTTTCCTCATAGCACTCTTAGCTATTTTGCGTTTGCACATATCTACGTACACTTCAGGGTTCTTCTGTACCTACATCACCAAAATGCTCTTCAAGTCCCTTGCTGCACTGCTGTACGGTAGTGCACAAAGCTAGACCAAGCACACAGAACTGCAAGCTTCTGTACAAACCCCCCCTACATTTGTAGCTGGCAGGGCAGTAAAATTGCATGCCTGAAAGAGATTCAGCCATAGGGTGGTCAGGAAGCAGGACTGTTGAAATGCTTTTGAGATGTTCATGTTTCCATCCATTCCATCTCCATTCCAATAGCTCTGCCTCGGCAAGAGCAACCACATAACCAACAAAGCTATCTGAAAGATTTCGGTTCTTAAGGCACCATGAATGAAATATTTTCCTCTTGGGATTTATGGCAGTTGAACTATGATGCTGACGTGCTTCCCAATCAAACGTCATTTGCTGTGAAGCCTCTGCTCCTCTGGAAGAGGTGAAACTTCAGAACAAAGGGGAAGGCCTGCTTGTTTTATCACATTCTGAAGGATGGAGTCAGGGAATTACATGTGAGCAGACAATGTCGAAGTTAAAAATTCTGCTGAGCTGATGGAAATTAAGTCATCTGTTCTTCCTTGTAGGAGATTTCCTACATACATTTTACATATCATTGTCAAAGAACCTGAGAGAAGAATGCAAAGGAGCCTTAGTATAGCTATGGGTGTCACTGTGCCTCAGCAAACCTGTCACTCCCACAGCAATGGAGAAAAGATGGTAAAAAAAGAGGTTCCCAAATAACTGATGACTGGAGAGAGTTGTCAGCAGTGCATAAGGGGACTCCAACCAGGAAAAAAAAAAAAAAAAAAAGAAGTACTTTTTGTCTTCTCACAGCTTTGTAAATATCGCAATTAAGACCTCATACATGCCGTGACTGGAGGTTGCTATGAAATTCACCCTGTCACAGAAAAGTGCTCCAGAACATCAATTCTATATTTGAAAATAAGTTGTCTGGCTCATCTAACTGCAAAGGGCTAACTAATAGTACTCAGCTGACTTTTCAGAGAGCTTGAAACAATGGGTCTGATAGGGGCTAATTGCCTCGATCACCACACTCAGGGCTTTCTGAACCCGCTGCTCTACAAGTTAATTATTTTTCATCATAAGAATAATACAGAATTCAGTGTGGAGAGAGTTCATTCCACCATGGCTGGATGCCAAACATCTGTTTCACTGCTTTGCTTCATCCTGTCATTATCTCAATTCCTTTTTTTTTTTTTTCTTCCAAATAGTATTGCTTGAATTTTATTTCCCCTTTTGCTTTTCCCCATTATAAAAAAAAATTAATAATAATAATTTTAAAAAAGCGCTCAAAAAAGAAGAGAGACAAATATCTGTTTTGTAAGCAGGGCTTAAGTAGAACTAGAAGTTCAGATTTGGTCATTACACAGCTCAGGGAATAGAGGAGCTGCCAAAATGGAGCTGGCTGAGATGCTGAGCTATGGAAGATCAGAATAAACTCTCTGCTTCTATATCACATACGGCATAAGGAAAGGACACGTCACTTAGGGGCAAAGCAGTCTGGCCTGTGGTAGTAAGATTGAGTTGATGTTTTAAAGTTACGAAGAAAATTATTCTTATTTGGAATTGAAAAAGTAAACTCTGTTGTGGAAGAAATGGCCTTTCCTTGGGTGTTACACTTGAGGGCTGCAGACATAACTCAGAGGACAGCTGTCTCCTACCATGGAACATTTTAGGTGTCCAAAGTACCTGAAAAACAGATCAATTCTTTGCGTAACTAGACAATAATTCAAGACCTTACTTTTAACCCTGACTTTTTAAGATCACAGACTACATTAAAAGATGTGACTTGAAGAGGTGACGGAGTACCTGAAGCTTGTCCCTGAGGCTTTGACTCAGATTCTGTAAATAGTCTCAACCATTGCCATAAAGTCCCTGATGCAATTTGGCCCATAAATGCCTTATTCTTTCTGGACAGCTTCAGCAGGAGGAGTCCTTTCTGCAGGCTCTCACAGACTTGCCTGGCATTTGGTGAAAGGAGAAGGCATATTTTTTGAAGACAAGGAGGGAACTGATCCCACATGTCTCACCTTCTGGGAAATTTCTAACTTCCGCCAACCATTTATTTCAGAGAAAGCGTGAGGCGGTTGTGCACAAGGATGCACTTCAATCCAGAATCCATTGCAGGACCTAAGACCAAGCTCTGAGTGGCATCTAAGATGGAAATGGGGATCCACCCTCCAGTGTCTTTTCTTCGTTCACATCCATAGTCCCCATTTGGCTACTGGGGGGGTATGTGACTCCCTTTCTGACAAACCAGGCTATTCATTGTAAAGGGATCTAACTTCAGAATTATGTTCTCACAAATGAAAATTTTAAATCTCACTTCCAGATACATTTGTAATAACAGATCATCTGTGGATTCCTTCATAGATCGGGGCTTTCTTAACCCCTGAAGTTCTCAACAGTAGGTAGTATACGAGCAAATGTAATTGAAGATCGTATCAGATGGTGGCAGCAAAGGACCTTCCAATGTTTGGATTTCAGCTGTGTGCAACCAGCACACTTAACTGTTCAGCCCGTGTTTTGTTTTCAAGTGCCACCTATGATTAGGAGTAAACATTACACTACATTTGTTTCAGCAAGAGGAAAAATAGCAAGCACATGGTTTATTGCTTGTTTCTCGGAAAAAAAACTGTTGAAATTGGGTGTAACTCTCATAGCATAGTCAAATAAAATAGAAGCAAAAAACAAATGGGTAAATAAAAGCAAACAAAACACATAAGTAAATAAAAGAATGATGAAATATCTCTGTCATCCCCCAGACAGTGAGAAATTCCTTGGATATTTTTGTCTAGGTGTTAGAAGCAATTCTAACATAGACTGACATAATAAGTATTATTTTCATAACTAATATTGTTCTCAGTATCATTGACATAAAAATAATTACACTGACAAAATAGGCAGGTCTCTTTTTGTATACTTGCTAGGTCTCAGCTGTAAATAAAGAATCAAACCTGAATCTAGAACCTGTAAGGCATAGAAGATTTTCATTATTTGTAGATGAGATTTCATAATTTAAGAGGCTGAAGATGGATGGCCCTGTTTGGTACTATTGCTCTGCTACAGCTCCATTAGCACAACTGTGGGCACATAATTAACAGCAAGGTGAGATATTGCCTAGAAGAGACTTGAAAGTGGTTGTAGGAGAAGAGAAAAGCAAAATANGCTAACTATCCTGAAAACTGAATACAAATCATACCATACTGCACTAACTTGCACCAAACTAGTTTTAAGCGCTCCTTTCCAGTTACTATCCAGATCACTGGCTTACCATCAGGAAAATTTAATTGAATCTCTATTAGGTGTGAAAGTGAAGTTTACATTTAAAGTTCAGAAAAACGCTATAATTCTGGAAACAGCTTTCATATGGCTGGACATATGTGTGGCACAGAGCTTTAAGGACTTCAAGGGGAGTGTGTGAGATCCCCACCAGTCATGCAGAAGAAGCTGGATGACTAAGACAGTATATCCTAATCAATCAAGAGATTGTGTATATCCTTTCCCAGTTACACCATCTGTTTACCTGCACTCAGCAAATTCCACTCTATTATCAATAGAGTCAAAGGACATCATCACCTCCATAGGCTGAGCTCATTGGATCCATCAGAGGTTGCCTGCACCCCTCTGTCTGCTAATTTTTCATCCCAAGCACACACACTACCTCCTATCTGCCTCTCATCCTCTGCATTTTAAGGATGCATTGACCCTCTCCACACATACTCTTAAGGAAGGCTCTGTGCTGCCTCATTCCCAAGACATCTGCTGCCCTAACACTACCAGCATCCGTTTCTAGAACCACCATTTACCTCATTTTCCTTTCTCCACCTCATCCATATTTCTGCTAGTCCATTCCTTCTGGAATATTGTCCCTATCTCCTCCATCATACTGTATCGCAGTCTATGGCAAGATTTTAGTGGGTTTCTGTAATTCCTACTTTTTTTTTTTCTTTGTGGAAAATGTCATATAAGGTATCAGCACAGACACCTGTTCTGAGAGGACTGAAATGATGGAAAGAGCTAATCAGCTTTGTCTTGGACACTCACAACTGCCATCGGTTTGTACCTTGGTCTATGGGCAATGACAGCAAAACAGCTAATTATCAAGCTAATTGCTGGGTTTGGTAAGCCAATTCAAGACAAAGATGATTCCTTGTGGTCTTCTCTTCTGTATTGCAGATTTTTTCCAGATCAGCAAGGTCCTTCCCAATGTAGCCCAGGTCACTCCCATATGCCTTGGAGTTGGTGAGGGATACAAATATTCACAAACAGCATCCAGAGTGGTGCATTCAAATTGTTAAAAACTGACTTTGGTTGCCTAGTGATGCAACTGTCCTATGTCAAAGTCTGCTAGAGGTGTTTGCATAGATCCATTCAGTTGAATAGAACCAAGTATTATCTCTTTGTAGCTTATAGGTGGGCAACTTTAAACTGCCACCATGCAGCCCGCTCCATTAAAAGTACTACCTTGCATTCCGATTCAGACACTGTGTCTTCTTTGAGCTCTGAGCAGTCTATCCGAAACTTTTTTTTCTTCCCTTTAAGCTGGTGCAGCTTTAATAACCTCTGCACCGTGACTGACTGCAAATAGCCAATGTGTTGAGAGGAAATATCCCCAACCCCCATCTCCATTTTGCCCAGTGCTTCTCCATCTGCACAGGGAGAAGTTGTGTTCCCTGCACAGCCACCTTTGATATGTTTTGATATGCTATTTCTTTTGTTAAGAAAATATACATGAATAATATTATCTAGCATGATATTACACCCAGACTTGATGAAAATCAATAAACACCAAGGCCAATACATTTTACATCTTAATGTTTCTTATTCCACCAGCTAATTTTATTTTATTTTGCTTGTGCTACTAGATTGGTCTGTGCAAGCAATTGTGCCTTTTCTTAAATTCTGTATGTAAGCTGTGTATATGTAGTTCATACCATGAAAAAAACAAGATTAAAATAAATTGTAAAGGAGCTATGAGGGAATGATAATGGCACTAAAAATAAAATATACAGGTACTTTTAAATATCATGAACAGAAAATAATACTAACGTATAATAAACAGAAACCAGAAATGGAAGTTAGTAGCACACTCAGTCAGTACCTGGAACAATTCAGTCAGAAAAGAACCAAAGTGTTTCAGATAGCTACAGTTAAAACACTTCAGATACCCTGGAGAAATCATAGACAACAGCCACAACTAATGGAGCCCAATGATGCAATTTTACATGGTTCAAAAAAATGTCACATTTAGGGACCTCTGAAATCTTGCACCTGGATGATGCAGTGTAACCCATTACTGTATTTGCTGGTTTATGTACCAGGGGTCCGGAGGAGAGAAAGCTTAAAATCTGATAGATACCTAAAATTAGAACTAATCTAGAGTCTCTAAATTAGGCCATGTGTCTCTAGAAATAATTAGGTTAAATAGTGTCATAAAAGACCACACAAAACATACAAGTCTGCATGTCACCAAGAATTATCAACAGCAAATGGAAAAGATTTGCAAGGTGATAATGAAATTTCAACATGAGAATGACCTGAGAGTCATTAAACTCTCTACAGCAATAGGCACTGCTGAGAACCTTTGCTGATAGTGACTAATAGGGATGAAAAATCTTTGCAAGAATCTAGGATGATTTCAAGCTGCCCTCAACAGGAAAGAAAGTCAGGAAGGAAGAGAAGAGCATCCTTTTTTTCTTTCTGAAAGCTGCTGTGCTCTCAGTAAACATGGATTTTTTTAGTTATTTTTTTTTCTTGATGATGCACACTCCATCTTTCTCAAACAGCATCATTGCAGAGACAATGCAAGAATGGAAAGTGTTTTCTACACAGGAAAGTAAAGATTGCTTTCTGTGGGTAAAGGCAGACAACTCACTGGTATGGCATAATTATAAGCATTCCGGTTTTGAAGATTTGAAGGAAATTTCATTTTTTTCCTATTCAAGGAGCAGAGTCTGCAACAGGACTGTGACAAATTTCCCACAGCTGCAATGAGAAAAATATGCATAGCTCTGAAATATTATAGACTGAATCTTGTGCATGATTTCAAGGTCGTATGTTCTGAATGAGAGTTTTCCTTTGTCTTTGACACAGTACGGATGTTTATGTATATGTACAAAGTAAGGAAAGTGCAAGCTGCATTACCTCAGTGACAAATTTCTATAAAACATTTTTTGATCAATAAATTTTAAAACTGTTAAAGAAGAGATTATTAAAATTGTTAGAGCAGTGAGAAATTTACGTGGTGCTTTCTGCCAAGATGTTGAAATGTTCACTACTTCTTTCAACCTTTGCCATTAACTCTTATCAGAAATAAGTCACCTCAAGCCCTACTTATTTTATTAACTTAATCTTAACACCAGTAACTCAAAGTTTGAATGGCAAGATTCTTTAACTATGTAATTATCTATTTTTTAAACCTCACCTTCAGGAGTCCTGTGGCTATAGGAAAGGTAAACTTAAAAAAGATAGTAAGGGAGGTTTGGCAGTGGAAATCCTAAAGACCCTAAAACCTGTGTTGTGAAGAAGGAGAACTCATGACTGTGTTGTTTTCAAACCAAAGTGGCAATTTATAATTCACAGAGCTGTATTAACAATATTTATTCCTCTGAGACTGGAGGGCTTTTTACTTCTCTGCCTACTCCCTAAGAGACTACGAGGTACTGACTTGTCAGCAATGAGCGGGACATACATAAGGCATTATTGTCAGCAATGAACGTAAATAATGCTGCATCTAATAGCAGCCTTCCATGCTTTACATAAAGTCATCTTCTGTTATCTACAGGATACACCGTTAAGCCTATATAAATCCGGAAAGCATTCTGCAGAGGTGTTCATAATTTAAAACTTGATTTAGTTCTGCACAGGGAAATAAAGAGCCCTCTCTGTCCTCATCAGAATAGCAAATAGCCCAGGGTGGCACTGAAAATGAGTCTCCCACATATAGCACGGACACTGCAACCCTGATCCTGTAGATAAAGTGTGAAGAAAGGACATTCCTTCCTCCAACAATGCTCCGTGAAAGACACTGACCTTTATCCAGTTCAGACAGAAACAATCAGGGTGCAGAAGGACAGAGTTCTTGCTGGAGGAAATGCCTTTGGTAACTCTGAATTAAGTACCAAATCTCCGGGGAAGGATGGACTTAAGATCTATCCTTTCCTTGATATTAACAGTGGGTTAACAGCCATTCACCAGCACAGGATGCCAGCTGCTATAAATCCCTTTGCAATGCACTTAACTTTATCTCTGAGTTGTAGAGGAATGTTAGGTGGCCAAGTCAGCACTACCAAGTCCCCATGGGAGTCAGCTGAAATGCATTACAGTATTACAAACTTTCCTTGTTGCCCTCACTCTCTTTGTGAATCTGTCTCCTATGCTAAAATGAAATTAAATACACTAAAGATTGCAGACTGTTTGAATGCCAGAGTAATGCAGGGTCATATAAGTGCTTTGGCTAGAAAGCAAGAACAGGCAGAGAAAAGCAACCAGTTCCTGATGCAAACAGAACCCATGAAATGTGTTATAAGATGTGTAGTACTTTATGCTAAACAATTCAGCAGGAGAAAGTGTGGGGCAAGAAACCATGGGGATAGTCTACTAATTAGTAAGTAATTAATTCAGAGTGTAATCTGCTCCCACTGAGAACAATGTACTTGTCTCAGTAGGACTTTTAGAAAAATAGGAAATAATAGGCTCTCATAATTGCAAAAGGTAGGTATCCACCTTGGTGCTCAAATGCTTAATTACTTTCCTGCTTTCCTAGTATTAAGTCTGCAGTGAGGCAGCTCAGAAACTTGCTCCAGTCTGAAGCCACTACAGCAACTTCCAGCACTCAACAGGCAGTTCTGAAGCAGCGTCTGCTCACTTGAGGTATGCCTTGCTTCACGAAGGGGGCCATCCCTTGAGACAAAATTTCAGTTTTAATGGGAAGAGAGAATCTTGGAAAGGTTTCTGTCATTGAGAGGGAGAAAGAATACCCAGCAGCAACAGCAGTCGGAATTGGTGCTGCTCTGCCTGTTCTTTCAGAAAGAAGTGGAGATTGTAGGGAAGGACGACTATTCACAGCTGGATGGAAAATGAGTAGTGTCTGGGAAATAGACACGTGTATTTTGGACATCTTTCGACAAAAATAGTCTGGAAGCACAGGAGTGCTACCAAGACAACTGTAGCAAATGGACTCACACACAAACACACTGAAATCGTATTATCAGTAAGTTTCAGCCAATTGATCTGCAGATTTCTAATACCATCATATCAGTATATATGTAGGCCCCAGGCTTGCAAGTTTGTTTCCTTCCATAACTTAAACATTCCCAGGAAGCTCTCACATCTCCTCCAAGTTTGGAGGGATGATGGTATGGCTATGAACTGTAATATGAAAAATATAACTTTTTTTTTCTGTAGAAATTATATGATAATTTACATTGATAGAAAATGATGGAACTATATAGTTGGAGATCATGTATTATATAATAAGACAGAACTACACATTAGCTACCTGTGAGTTTTCCCATCTTGCACTTCATTTCTCCCCATGAATATTTTCATGGGCACTGCAATATTTTCACAATAACAAATCTGGAATTATTACACATCCATAAAAAAATATCTGAGCCTATATTAGTAGGGTCATGGAATGACCTTTCCACTGCATGGGAGGCTTTGCATATAGCTGTTATATGGGGGCTCTCACAATAGTAACGTGAAGAAAAAGAATCTCCTTGGAAACACAAGTGTATGCACACAATGCTAAGCAAAACAAATTATCTGATACTAAGGATATTAACAATTGGGAAAGGCCATGGAGGGTTTTTTTGGGGGGAAAGATGACTGGTTAAATGGTAGCCTAGTTTGCTGGCTCTTCTGGAGTCTACAATTTCATAGAATCATAGAATGGTTTGGGTTGGAAGGCACCTCAAAGATCATCTAGTTCCAACCCCCCTGCCATGGGCAGGGACACCCTCCACTAGACCAGGTTGCCCAAAGCCCCATCCAGCCTGGCCTTGAACACTTCCAGGGATGGGGCATCCACAGCTTCTCTGGGCAACCTGTGCCAGTGCCTCACCACCCTCACAGTAAAGATTTTTTCCCTCATATCTAATCTAAATATACCCTCTTTTAATTTAAAACCATTACCCCTTGTCCTATCACCACATGCCAGATTTCTTGTAGGCCCCTTCATGTACTGAAAGGCTGCAATATTTCTCAAGTTGTGTCTATGTGCCTTACGGAGCTGCTTCAGAAGCACTTAACCGGACTCCTGCTGAAATGCCCTAAATGCAAAAGCTCGTTATGAGTCACACAAAACACCTTCATAAGAAAGGAGGTCAGGCTGAGACAACCCAGCAAACAGTTTCATCAGACTTCACTGAAATATGTTATTGCACATTTAACAGGCTGTTTTATTTCTGCCCTTCTGGTTAAGTGTGAACGCTTCTCTAATAAAGTCAGCAAAGGTCATCTTGGAGCTATCACCCTCGTGGAAAAAGTACAAACAGTGACAATGTGTCTGAGCTTGCTAAATTTAAAGTATCATCATAACGCTCCTGGTGAATCTTGGTATTTGGGCCTACCCAATATTTCTGAGTAATACTCCATAGGTATCTTAATGGAAACCATTTTAGACCATTGATTTTCCCTTGTTATTGTGGTGCTTGTCAGAGTTAAACTAATTTTTAGCATAGCATTCCATGCAGCTGGTTGAGTTGCAACCTGTAGCAGAAACAAAGCTCTTTGACAGTTATTCCTTAATGACAGCATTGCAAAAGACTAGCTGTTGTAAGGAACTGATATTTTCTGTTGTAAATGACTCATTGTGCTCTGATAGCACTGATCATGTGGGATTTGCACATGAGAAGGTAAATTCTAGGCAATAAAATAAGTTTGAGGGGTTGAGAAACATTTAAAAAAAAATTAAATACATTCAATACTGTTTCTTGAAGTTTCACATATGAAGACAAAAATTTTGAGCAAATTTGTACATATTATTCCTTTGTAGTAGTCAGCAGTCTGGCATCCACTTTTGGGGTACCGTAAGAAAATAACACAGGCAAGAATATGAAAATGATTCAAAGTTTAGAAAACATGATGCACTGAGAGATATTGGAAGATCTAGTGTCTTCAGTTTAGAAAAATAAAGAGAAAGAAGAGGTCATTAAAAACGCCTAATATTAAAAATTAAAATGATCAATTCTTATTTAAGTCTGCATAGAATATAAAAAGAAGTAGTCATTTTAATGTACCTAAACAGGTTTTTGTATTACACATTTAGGTTTGTTTATTGTTAAATGTATTGCCTAGGGAGATTATGGAATTCCTCTTATTGGAAGTTCAAGACATGAACCAGACAGCTGCCAAGGATGAACCAAAAGTACTGATCCAGACAGGGACTAGGAAAATGGACCTCCTGAGAATCTTTCTAGGCCCAGATTTGTGATTGCAACACTTAGAAGAATCCATTTAAACTGGGACACTTCTCCTCCTCCTCCTTTTCCTATGGTCTGGGATTCCCTCTCGGACCTATGCATCTGTAACACATTAAGAATCTGGTCTTCTTCAGCCTTTTTCTTGGACAAGGGGCTATCTTTTTCATGTATTAATTGAAAAAAGAAGACTGCACAGCCTGTCTCCATCCCATCAGTTTCCTACCTGCTAGAGAAACTGGACAGAAACATGGTGGAATCAGACTGCATTGTGATCTTTGTAAAACAAGGTACCACATAAGAATATGTAATATAACTGTAATTAGGCAGTGTATCACTTCTCAGTCAAATCACTCATGTGGCATTTCATCCTGCCTATCTTTGAATCCTGTTTTGCATTTAGTGAATATAGGAGGCCTAATCTGATAACCTCTGAATTTAAAATTATGTGATATACGTTATGTAGAAGCACCGAAAACCAAAGAGGTAATTGGGATAGGCTCTTCCTTTTGGAGACAAGGAGGGTCATTGTCAAGTTCAAGGTATTGAATGGCTGGCAACTGGAGCAGCTGAATGATTGCCTATAACACCAGCATAGGGACTTGGAGTTTTACACCAATTTTCAGTTTTGGACACTGAAACTCTTCATTTTAAATGGAAGATTCATTTGTGTAAGAGTCAGGTTTCTCAAAGATCACTCTTTCGCCATGGAAAACTTCCATAAGAACTCAGGATAATGAGAAACTTCATAGATTTCCATTCCAAGTACAAAGAGGTCTTGTTTTCAGTAACAGTAAAATATGGCAGTATGTTTATAGAGGAACTACCAGCACTCAAAGCACGGTACACTGCTTGCACATTCAGTTTTCCTTTAAGATGAGATTAGCAAGAGAGGACCAAATGGAACAGAAATTAGCCACAGTACTTACTGCTGTGCTGGAAGGTGCTTTAACAGAACAGCGATGTGCTATTAAATGTAAGTGTTAAAACTGAATTATTCACAGCCCGAACTTTGAAGTGACAGGTACTGATGATTTAATTGTTATTGATTTCCGCTGGAATTATTGAACTAACCACCTACCAGAAAAGGTTGACTGTTTTGAAGCAGGAAAGCATAGACTAAAATAAGATCCTCATTTTGAAAGAAATTACCTTTTCTATTAAGAACTACAACCTCATAGCCAAATCAATGAGGAAATAATGACATCCTTGGTACACTGTACACTGAAATGTACAAGAACTTAGGGAAAAATTTAATGAAAGGTCATGAGGTCTCTTTCATATGCTTGTTAACACAGCCTCATCATCAGGATGTTATTGCCTTGAGCACACAGGAACTGAATTTGCCTGGTTTTGACCCTGGAAGTAAATGTAATGGTCTTGTTATTACTGTATCCTTCAACTCATTGTGGAGTTGTAAGTGAACATTATTTCAATTATTTTGTTCTTCACAAACACACTTTTTTTTTTTTCTCTGAAATCATTTAGAGGTTTTTCAAACACAGGGAGACTGATAAAATTTTTACTATCTCTCTCCCACTGCTATGTATATTAACATATAGGAATCAGATATCATAACAATTATTCCTCAGTCTTCTAGCTCTAAGTGTCATCTACTTGTAAACACCCAGGTTAATAAAAAAGTATGCACGTAAGGCCACATTCCAAACAAAGACATTTCATCCTATTTGGAAAGCTAGTTTTAATGATTTACATCTACTTGAATGAAATGTATCAGTTGCAATCTGTAGATTTGGATCTGGAGTCAAATAGAGAGGAAACTTGCATAAAAAGGGTTATAGGAGCAACTAATAAAGCCAGAAGGCTAATTCTTCAGTGTGACCTGGAAGCCCTATCAGTGCCACATTCGCTTGATTAAATTGGTATCTGTGACAAGCCTGGAGATGTGTGGTTTTGGTCACAATGTATTTATTGTCTTTACTTTCAAACTCTATTCCATTTCACCGATTGATTCCTGCTGCTAATGTGTGCTGCCATGTGATAAACAGGCATTAAAAATAGATCTTGAAGGCATTAAGTAATTCAATATTAAAAAAAAAATTAGTATTGCTCTGAAAAAGCCAAGGTTTCATATACAGATAAAGCTTAATGCAAAGCTTCAGCAATTTGGCTATGGTATGACTAAAATATTTGTCAATCTGTTGACTATATACACATACATATGCACACTATGCAAGACCATATTTATGAAGTACATAATACAGCATTACACGATACATCTGTTTTGGATAACCTTGGATAGATGTATACTGAAGGTAATATAATTGCAGATTTAAAGACTGCATCAGACAAAGAAAGGTTAGTTAAGGTTACACATTTTTTCTTAATGACAATGCAAGCAGGCTTAAGTATTCATTACATTGAATATTACATTGTTATAGCTGAGCTCTTTGTTACTCTTCAAAAGGGCAAAGAGTTTTCTATTTCATAACCCACAGTTGTTAGCCAGCTGAGGCCAAAATTTAAACTGGGACACGTTGTAATTCAATATTTTTTTCTTTTTTTTTCCTTTTTTTTTTTTTTTTAAAAAATTTTTTTTTTATTTTTTTTTTGGAACAAAACTGTTTTTGAGATATACTGACCAATTCATCAGAGAGCATTACAGGCCTAAATAACATACACATTTCATGCAAGCAGCATTAAAGAGTCATATCCTGAAAAGGCTTCAGATCTTATTTCAAATGCCCAGCTCTAGATTATAATGAAACTCTTCTCACTCTCCAGATTTGTTGTCATTTACAGATTCATGCTTCATGCCTAGAAGCACTTCTGCATGTGGTTGGAGAAATCTGTTTTGTGAAAGGGTCCCTTGCTACACTGCGTGGTGGCATCATTTAATCCCTTTTGTAAACTAATCAAACTCCTGTTCAGGAATTTATTGGGTAACTGTGGAAATGCAAAGTACTGAAGGTCAGTATAACTGATTATAGAAACATGAGATGAGTCCTGGATAAAGAAACCTCAATACTGAAGCTTCTGTTTGAATTGAGAGCAACAGATCTACAAAACGACATCCTCCCATAACTTATGCTGTTTGTTGTTGGGTTTTTTTTAACTTTCAGTTTAGGTTTCTTACTCTTCCCAGGAAAAGTCACATAGGACATATTTTATATTTGGCCTCCTCACTAGGTTAAAGCTAACAAAAAAAGTATTCTGCTTTTAAACCTGAAGAGTAGTACTGCAAATCCACTTTTTAGCACTAGGGAGCTAACTTACTTTTTTGTGATCTTTTGTTTAATCATGGGGTTTCATCACAAAGACCAATTTTGTTTCTGTAATGAAAAAGCAAAAGAGTGCAGGTTTTTTGTCTCATGGGATAGCGGCTCTTTTCTTCTTGTTTGTCCATATCAGAAAACACATGGTATTTTAAAATAAACTCTATAGTGTAGTTATTTACTAACTGTAATCTTCTACATGTCTTTATTCTCTCATGTGATACTTGAACAATAATCACACTCTTTAATGAAGAC
This sequence comes from Aramus guarauna, assembly GCA_013400195.1. NCBI lineage: Eukaryota > Metazoa > Chordata > Aves > Gruiformes > Aramidae > Aramus > Aramus guarauna. Next base: position 20,236 of record VXBL01010157.1, on the reverse strand, counting down.
TCTGAACCACAAAAACCTGGAAAGTGTATCAGGTAAAACTGTATTTGGGACTACAAAAACCAGAAGTGAGTGTTTCTGCACATACTCTGAATTAGATATTGCTGAGTTTTGCAGATGAAAAAGAAATACTGTAGATGTATTGCAGCATCTTATATTTTGAAACTAACACATCAGCAAAGCCTCAGTATGCTAATAAATGTTTCACAGCTGCAGTATTATAACTGAAGAGGGAAGAAATACATTAGAAAGACACATGGCTGAATAAGGATGTCTCTGTAAGGATCCAGTTCTCCTGTACATAATATATACATTTTTTGAGGAAGTTGTGACAGAAATTAGGGGATATTCAGATTCTATTTCTTACTTATAGTCTAAATACCTTTTTAACATGCATACATGAACAAATGTCTGAAAAATAAATAAATAAATAAAAATTTCCCCAAATTTAAATGCGTATCTGTAATAGTGGTCAGATAACAGCTGCTTATTTGATATGAGTATCTTTTAATTTCTTCTCTACTGAAAGTTATTTCTTTTTGGCAGGTCAGGATCTAAAACGTCGAAAGACTTGAGACCATATTGAAATGCAGTGAGCAGTTGGGGGGTGGGAGGAGCAAGAGGAAAAAGGAGATTGATGGCGCTGTTATGGTGTGACATAATAAATGCTATGACAGCTCTGACAAGCTATGACCAACAAGTTCCCAGCTGAAGATAAGAGTATATGAGGCTTACCAGGCTCTCTAAGACCCAGATTATGTCTGACCTTAGTACTTAGGCCAAGGTTCTCATTTGGCTGCATTCTCTGGATCAAAGTGAGACTAACGCGCATACTTTAAAGCTTTTCTTTCAGTGCTCCTTCTCTGGAAAAACTGATGAGTTTGGAGAGGAAAAATCACTGGAATCCATCTTAAAGAGAATCCCACTGGTTTGTCCCAAAGATGTCGTGATGGAGTGAAAATTGCAGGTAACCTGCGAACTGCAACAACCACGACAACGTGTCCAGTCTGCCATATGTAACTGGAAATACGTTCCTAGAGGCATCCTTCTGGAGTGCCATCCTTTGGTCCAGCTGAAGCAGTGTAGATTCATGCTCAAAAACTGCCTTGTCCACTTCAGAACGTGAGTGACACACAGAGCCCCATGCTCTGACCCAGTGTGCAGTTACATCCCTCACCTGGCACAAGGGCATCTGGTGGTCCCTCAGGAAAGGTGCCACATGAGTTTTCATAATAGGCCACATCTAAGTGCTACAGGCCAAACAAACCAGTATTTGCTCCTTACAAACAGGCTTTCCAGAACCTTTTTCCTTTTTCTCCTACCCCTTCTCCCACACTCACAACTATTCCTAGGAAGTATTCCCCAAATCCCATTGATCACGTTCCCTTAAAACCTCATAGGTTATCAAATACCAGACCATCACTGCTTCAACATTAGACTCAGTTCCTGGATGTGAATTCTCCTACTTGTAGCTGACCATGCCAAATCTCCTACATTGAAAACATTCCAGGAAGAGGTACTATTCGGCACAAAGCCAAGGAGAGCAATCAATAAAGATCATTGCCACTGCACCACTTCCTAATGGCAGCAAGCGACAGCGTCAGAAATTTTCATTTCATACAGCATCCTGGAATGTACATATTTATTTCTATTTAGAAAGTTAAACCTACAAAACTTCATTAATCTGCAGTTGAAATGCACATCCAAGTCTGGTCTGTACTCTTTAAGCTTTTCACATCTTAGAGCAAAATTTTATAGCAAGTTATTTAGTATGGTCTTATTAATAAGATTGTTTATTTGCTTTTTTCTAAATTTATTAATTCAGCACAGCATTAAATACATTGAGGAATGATGTAAAGTCACAAACTAATTCTGAAAAATACATATAGAAAGACAAGTATTTTGTAAAGTACTCTTTTGGGTACTTTTTTCTTGATTGCTCACTCACACAGCTGGCCAGTGTGCTAACAGTTGTATCTCTGTTACTCTGCCTTCTTCTTACTCCCCATTCCCATACACGTGTCTCTACCCATTGTACTGCATTAGAAAATGAGCTCTTTTTTTCTTTCACATGGTACTGTGTTATCTTACCATGCAAGTGTACTGTAATGGTTGGAATCCTAAACATAATAATTGCATGACTTTTAATGACAGTAGTTAGCTTGTTATAAGTACTGACATATGAAAGGGTTTAAATTTTGTAAAATTTGTAGAAGTAGCTCACTTTCTTGTTTAGTGAGCAAGTAATGTAGTGCATAGTCATTTGCTATAGATCTGTGTTAGATAGTTTACAAAAAAGCTAAGTAAGAGGCTTCTACCTTCTTATTCTTAACCTTTGTATGCTTTTCTGCTGCCACATTATCAGGGATGAAAAATAAATGGTCTGTCCTGGGTAATGCAGAGAAATTCACATAAGCTGATTCCAAGTTGCTTAATATTTTTAACCTTTTCCTGCTTTTCCAGTGCCATTTTATTAAGAATAAAAAAATTAATGACCTGACCTTTTCTCAAAGTCATGAATGTAGAAAGGCATGTGTACAAATGATGAGCAGAAGTTTCAAAATAGAGAAATGTATAATATTAATAATAATCTATAGCTTTTGGAGCCAAAGCTTTTATGCTGCATGCCCTCTTCATTTCTCCATGTGATTAGATTCTCTCATTAGAATGAAAACCATTTATCATCCTCAATGTACAGATAATATGATGATTGATGGCTTTGCAACCAGCTGTATAATATGCAAATATGTGACTTTAATATTTTACAAAACACGGCATGCATGCATGGATGTTTTAATCCCTTTAACACTCACATTATAAGCATGCCGTGTAACATTATCACAGTAGGACCACCAGACCCTCTCTTATCAAAACAGACATGATTTCAATAACAATCCAGCACAGAGCTTTTTTTTTTTTTTCTGTTGGCATTTTCATAGTACACTTGGGTAGCAGTTCTAAAAATGTAATTTTGTCTCCAGTACAGATGCAAAACATCATCTTTACTATGAGTTGGTTCATTAAAATGTTATTAAGACTGTACATATTTACATTTACCAAAGACTAGAAAAATACTGCCACCAGGTAGGGAACATGTTAGATTTTCTTCTCACCTTACTTTTGCTGCTGTTTTTTATAGAATCAGAATGGTTTGGATTGGAAGGCACCTCAAAGATAATCTAGTTTCAACCCCCCTGCCATGGGCAGGGACACCCTNGAGTAGAGGGGCAAAATCACCTCCCTTGACCTGCTGGTCATGCTCCTTTTGATGCAGTCCAGGATATGGTTGTCTTTCTGAGCTGCAAGTGCACATTTTCGGCTCATGTTGAGCTTCTTGTCCACCAACACCCCCAAGTCCTTCTCCTCAGGGCTGCTGTCAATCTATTCTATGCCCAGCCTGTAGTTGTGGTGGGGAGTGCCCTGACCCATGTGCAGGACCTTACACTTGGCCTTGTTGAACTTCATGAGGTTTGCACAGGCCCACCTCTCAAGCCTGTCAAGGTCCCTCTGGATGGCATCCCTTCCCTCCAGCATGTCGACCACACCACACAGCTTGGTGTTGTCGACAAACTTTCTGAGGGTGCAATCGATCCCACTGTCCATGTCACTGACAAAGATGTTAAAGAGTGCTGGTCCCAATACGGACCCCTGAGGAATGCCACTCGTCACTGTTCTCCACTTGGACATTGAGCTGTTAATGCAATGTGATGAACAGATGTAAGGACTGTATGGAGCCAGTGAAATGAAGTCTGTTTCTCATGGGAGCTAGCCACTGCCCCCAGCCCAGTGAAGAGCTATAGGTAATGTATGCTTTACTCAGAAGAATTGAAGGAAGAGGAGCATGACTTTATAGAGCCCAGCACTTAAGGAACTTGGCGATTTTCATTTGGATCAGGAACTGGTGAGAAAACAAGGAGGTAGAAAAGCTGGAGAGCTCTCTCACATTAGTCATATGTTTGAGGTCCAGCAGAGGAGTCCCAGAGATAAACAATTTAGTCATGAGGAAATGTCTCATGACAGACAAAACCATGTGCCATAGCCTAGCAGATCTTCAGCTTTAGAGAAAGAAGTCAGGATATTCATCCTGGTTTCCTCTCATTTTACCTAGCATGGCATGTTTAAGACTTTTCAAGGCAAAATTAGAAGAAACAAACACCATAGACTCGATTTAAACATCAATGAATTACTCCCTTCTCCTCTTTCCCCTCCTACTTGTTTTTGATTCAAACTCAGCAGCACCTGACACACAGTGAAAGTGATTTTGTTTTGTGGGAGTAACAAGAGTCCTATAGATTGATTTTACTGAGATTCACTGCAGAACTCCTTCTGAGCCTTCAAGATTCTCTATGTATTTGTAAGGTTTTCAGACTCCCCTTTTCTCCAAGGACTTCTTCATGACTTCTATCTTTCTGTCTAAGAGGGAAAGGTAAATCTCTCTTACAAGATGATGAACACTGCTTTTTAAATAGTTGGACATTTTGCCATTTACTGATACCATAAACTTCACTGTGACATTTTCTAGAGCATCCATTTCTTGCGATGGATACAGACTTGCAGGTACAAGGGAGCAGGGGATCGGTGGGGCTCCCATGTGACACAGCACTCTCAAAGGCCCATTGCCTCACTGCAGCAAGATCTACTTGAAATTATATTTTGACACAAATATATCCCCTAATGTATATGTGGTACAATAACACCTTCAAATTCTTTCAACTCAGTATGAATATGACTTTCAAAACTGTCAGTTATGGCCTCAAAAAAATATCTGCCTCACATCCTCCGTTGCTCCTGTCAGAGAACACACTGGGGAGGCTGGAAAATAGTATGCTTAAGAGCATTTGATCCCTCAATGTGATGACTGAACCACCCTATATTTCTGTCCAGTGGCAATACAGCTACATTGAACCAAACAGTTGAAACATTATTTCCCAGAGTCCTCCAGATGGGGTCTGGCTGGAGCCTTCTCTTAAAAGAAGACTAAGCAGGGAGCTGCCTGTCACCAGAGGTTCGGTCGAGACACCTCTTGCCACCTGCAGGCACTGAGAAACTCTTAGTCCCCGCATGCGTGTGATGAATAGCCAGCTTTGATATCAAAGGATTGTTCATTGGCGCTGTGTACATTGTGAAGATTGTGGTGGATGGTTAGTGTGTCTGTAAAATGATCAGCTGGCCACGCATCTTGCAGCTCAGCTGAGCGTCCGTGCACTTGGGCCTGTGACTTTGGACACTTACTCCAATATTCGGATCCCTTCTTATCTCTCATCAACAATGTCTTGATCTGTTACTTTCTGGAGAAGAGGAAAGAAAGGAGGAATGTGAGAATCTACTCTTTTAATTTTTCCCAGTAAAATGTCTATATATCGCTATCAGGACAGTGACATCACAAGGCTGTCCATCTTTCCTTATCCTTTTTTCTGCATTTCGTGTGTTATGCTTCAGGTTTCCTACAATGGTTTGCAGGGTCCCTTGCTGAAGGCCTGTGTGTGGTTTGCTCTACAGGTAGAGAAGACCTAATATTTGTGTCTTTTTCTTAGAAGGCTAACCTGATCTTGCTGGAGGAAAAAAAGGAAAGAAGAAGAAAAAAAAAAGACCCATGAATAATAATAACTTAGGGTTGAACATTTTAACCAATCATTTCATCTTCTGGAAGATATTCAGCAATTCTGATTTGTCTGTGTTGCAAGGAAAGGCTGCTTTACACATCCCCTTTGCTTTCAAAATTAGCACATATTCTGTATACTACACTACTTACAGCATATTTGTTATACCATAATCGTTCAAAACCTGCTAAAAGTTCTGAATCTCAGAGAAAGATGAGTTTGCCCTTCTAAGTCATTAGCATTACAAAATCCTGTCACCCTCCTTCCATATCTTCCCCACATATTCCATCTTCTTGATTGACGTCATAAACTAAAAGAACTACTACTCTGATCATAGTTTGAAGAGAAGGTAAAATATGTAGAAATGTGTGTAAAAATCAGATTTTTATAGAGATCATTTTATTCTGTGAACTGAAACTGAAAATTATAAATATTACGGCTCAAATAAACATTTTCTTACTAATATTAGTGTGACAAAAGAGTCTTTCCCACTTGACCTGAGGTAAGTGACAATTACAATAAATGCATTTCACCTTTGACCAAAGTCTGAGATCATTTATTAATCTACACACTGTCCACTCTCAGCTGAGATTAGATTTTAAATTCAATTATTGTTTTAATATATATAACATTTAAATTTCCTTTAGAATTCTGTTATTTAATAACTACGAACACAAGATTTTTATCTTCTGCTTGAGCCTCAGAATACCCAGTTTCATAATTCAGTATTATTTCTAATTGGAGCTACTAAGTTAATATCTGATGAGCTTTTGTAAATTCTTCCACTATCTTCTGTACATTTTTTTTCATATGGGTATTGTAGTGTGCTGGGACTTACTTGCTTTTTCTGTTAGCTTATGATGTAAAATGCTAGATGTTGAAAAGGACTTGATCCAAAACTTGATCCAGATTCAGAAACAAACTTAATTTTTGTTAAGACTAAAATGCTGAACTTAAGATTCTTTTTAAGTAGCTCCCACTCTTCTCCTCCTTCACAAAGTGGATAAATTATCTTTCGGCACCAAGTGTCCTGATGTGAAGTGTTAGTGGCCAAAATATCTACATGTAGAATGGGGAGAGATCTTCAGGAATTACATTCAGTATGGTAATGTTTGGAGCTCATCAAACATACATCTAGAATTCTTGTTTTTGTTTTTAAATATATATTATTCTATAAGGACTGACTCTGTATATACTTGTATTAGTCCATCACTCTCCATCAATGGAGAGAAACCAGTATAACAATATGAAAACTGGTCTGCAAGGGACCTTGTTCAGATTGGATTAGGTTACCCGTAATATGCAATTTAGAAACAAGTCAATAATTCAGACCATTTCTATCTTTAGTTAGATGCAGCCATGATTAGTATTTAGCACAATAATAAACCTTCACTTTCTGTATATAGAATTTAAACTCCATGGAACTTTGAAGAGCTTTAGTTAAGCCATAATAAAATAATGAAAGATGTAAACTCAAAGCTAAATTTCTAAAAAAAATAATGTCCTGGTTTTTGGCTGGGATAGAGTTAATTTTCACATGAGGCTGAGAGCGGACACAGCCAGGATAACTGACTCAAACTGGCCAAAGGGGTATTCCATAACATGAGGTCATGCTCAGTTTATATTGGGGAAGTTGGCCAGGGAGGAGCCCAGGTTCCAGTTGGTGAGCAAATTATATTGTGTCATCCACTTTGAATATTCTAAGTACTATTGTTGTTATTTTCCTCTTCCTTTGCTGTCCTAGTAAGCTGTCCTTATCCCAACCCACAAGTTTTACCTTTTTCTTCCAAATCTCCTCCCCATCCCACCGGGGTGAGGAGTGAGCAAGTGGTCATGTGGTGTTTAGCTGGGGCTAAACCACAACACACATTCTACAGAATCTAATTAACAGGTAAACCTGTCCCTTCCCAGAAAATTAATTTTAAATTCCAACTATAAATGCAAATTCTTTGGGGGAATAATAACCAGCAGAATTCCTTACTCTTGTCTAAAAGTTCAGTAGTGAAAGAAGTATTAGGTATTCAGACTAGGTGAAGTATTTCTGTTCTCCAACTCAGAAACTAGACTACCAATTTGAAGTTCTTCAAGTTGTGTCTTATCTCAAATTGTAGGAAAGTACCATCTTTTCAACGTTTGATACTACCATTCCTACTCCTAGTTAAAGTCACTGAAGGTCATGGGATTATTATAATGAGTAAGGTTTATTCTTTTAAAGACCAAATCTCTAAACTACTAATCATATAGATGTTAATTTCTTATTCTATTTTTTTACTCCTTTTCTTATTCTAATGCTTACTATGCACACTCTTTCAACTTGAAGAACAGCTCAATAAATTATATGAAAATATTTGAAAATAATACTAAATCAACAGCTATAGGAGTATGGATAAAAATGAAAACCTGAAAACAAAATAAGAAAGAAATGGTATTTGTATTCCTATTATTAGAGGTGGTGATATTGGCACTGGCACTTCTGCTTAAAGCTTCTGAGAACCAGCCCAACAACTTACATTACAACTGTAAAACAACTCTGTTAAGTATTAAAATCTCTTAAAGTGTCTATGCATACTTTCAATGCCAAGATGCATATGCCTATGCACATATAGCACCTGTCAAGTTTTGAATATCTCCAGAGAAGGAGAACTCACAGGTCTCTGGGCAACCTACATGGTTTGATCACTTTCATGATGAGAATTTTTTTCCTTATATCTGGTCATGATTTCTGATATGGAAACTTGTGTCTGTTGCCTCTCCTCTGTGTGCACCTCTGGGAAGAGTATAGCTCTGTTTTCTCTATGCCCTCTGATTAGGTAGATGAATAATATCTTCCTGAACCTTCTCTTCAGGCTGAACAAACACAGCTATCTCTGGCTGTCTTTCTATGCTGCATGCTGCCACGTAAGCTAAGTGCCCATGACTTTCCTGGTGGCCCTTCACTAGGCACTCTCCAATATGTCAGTATCCTTCTTGTACTGGGAGACCCCCAAACTGGACCCAAAGGGTACTCCAGGTGCCATCTCATAAATGATCGATAGAAAGGAAAAAAACACTTCCTTCTGCCTGCTGCCTACACTTCCCCTACTGTAGCCCAGTATGCCAGTCTGCCACCAACCTTCTTTGCCACAGAGGCACAATTTAGTCATGAGGACCTCCAGGACATTTCTCTGGAAGCTTGTCTCTAACCAGTTGGCCCGTACTGTTGTGTGGGTATATACAAGTACAGAATATAGGATTTCATTGTCCTTTTTGTTGAACTTCAAGAGGTTCCTGCCAGGTCATTTCTCCATGCTGTTCAGGTCCATCAGAATAGCAGCCCTGGCCTTCAGTGTATCAACCACCTCAGATCACCACTTTGGTGCCATCTGTAAGCTTGCTGAGAGGGCATTCTGCTCCATCATCTGTGTCACAAATAAAAGCATGAACTCTATTGATTCCTGAGATATGTCACTAGCAAACAAGCACCAGTTGGACTTCGTATCACTGTTCACAGTCCTTTGAGCCTGGCAGTTTAGGCAATTTCCCACCCACTTTATACTTCATTTATGCAGATGTCACTAATTTGGATATATGAGTATACTGTGGGAGATTATGCCGTAAGACTTGTGAACATACCACATCCCTTGTGCATTTTCCTGCATTCTACTATAAAATGTGCCCTCCTCATGGAGTCAGTTTTCTTCTAACATTGAACTAGTGTTGAAATCACCTTTCCTTAGTTTAAAAAGGCTGAAAAAAAATTCAGTATGAGAGAACCAACTGTACAGGTCCTATTCAGTAACAATTCAAAAAAGTTCTTTTAATGAAATTCAACAATGTTAATAATAGCAGTTAATTTAATGGCTGATTTTAAAAGCGGAACTGATTAAAGCTAGTATAAAAGTTTTTAAAAATAACCCTTTGTAGCACTACCGCCATCCTGCTTTCTGCCACTCATCACTCTGCTGTCATTCTGCATTCCAGACTTGACTTCATCTGCCAGGCTCTTAGAGAGCTGCCGCAAAGAGTCTGACATTTACCCTCTTCTGCTTAGCTTTTGTCAGTCAACCCTATTCCTTGTCTGAACTCCCCGAATGCACTTTGCAAATAGTTGGGTAGTGTCAGGCAGACTACAATTGTGAGATTGACTGTTTCTTTCCCTCCAGAAAGCCTGCAATCATGCCAAGTGTAACTGTTTGCCTACTTGTCTTATAGCCTATCTATCACTTGCTTGGTACAGGAGGACCTGAAAACTGTCAGATAATGGCTGAGCCAGGACATTTGTATCACCCCTGGGAAAACACCTGTCAGCTGTTATGTACAGCCCAAAGTTCAGTAAGCAAGACGACAAGGAAGGCAATAGAATGAAGAGAAGAAAACTAGTTTGTGGCTGTCAGAAAGCAGGTTGGCCAGAAATCATTGCTAGCTGTGCCAATCAGTGTCTCAATTGGCAGTTGTTTAGTGTTTGGACTGTTCAAATGCATCTTGCTGGTAGATTGGAATATGTTCTGTGAGTTGAGTGACTTCAATCACGTCTTTACTGCTGTACTGTCATTTGTAGGAATGCTGTTTCCAAGGATGGATGGGTGAGAAGTGACAAAGCATTATTAGGCAGTTTGGAAATCCTAATGAGCAGATGGGTATTTTACTAACTGCCTGAGTACTCTATCTACTTTATTAAAAAAATGGACAAAAAGCTTCAAATGAGAACAAAATAGAGGTTAAATTATAGTACATAGAAATAAGAAAGGCTACATATTCGCAGAATTAAGAAAATTAAAATACTGTGTTCCTGGGATGAAAAAAAAATTGTTAAAAATTTAAACATTGTTTTTCCTCTTTTACATTAAAAAGGTAAACCTGAATCAATGATGTAGAACTGATATCCAGAAGTTCTGAAAAAGTTTTTTTCTGGAAGTAACCTTTGGGCACAGTCCTAATTCTGCAGAATATTTTCCGCAAGAGAAAGTTATTTGCTAACCACGGCATGCATGAAGAACACATGCTGATGAATAAAATATTTCCAGTTCATTACAAGATCATCTAAGGCACTACAAAACCACTTACACAGAGACAATTGTTCAGAAAGGGACAACTATATTTTTAAGTAATTTTAAAAAAAATTAATTTTCATCTGAGGTTGACTAGCCACTTAGCTAAAGTACAAGAACAAATAAAATTATGGTCCTTACTCAAAGTAGTTCAGGGACTATTAAGGGCATACAATAGGTAGCAGAGAGACAGCCTCTTCCCCAGAATCACCCCATTGATAAGAGGCAGAGGGAGGATTATAAGCATGACTTAAACAGCCTTTTCAAGTTGCTAAAACTACTTCCCAGAACAGCCACAATCTGGAGTACAACACTTAGCCAGATGTTGTGGAAGCATGGATAATGACCGTAAAAATGGGCTGCTAATAAGCTGAGCATGAGTTTTTCTGACAAATGAGCTGTTAGGAAGCAGTAAGATTGCTGCACGTGAAGCTTTCTTGTAGAGGTAGCCTAAGTGCTCTGCACCAGTACAGGATGCTGCTTGGGGAGCTTCAGACAGCATCAACCCCCCTCTTCCTTATCTCCTCTTCAAAAAAAAAAAAAAAAAAAA
>VXBL01010156.1:770-23700 GCA_013400195.1 Aramus guarauna | reverse complement strand
TTGTGGCTGCATGGGGGACCCACAAGCCTTTTGTTATATTTTCTCTCCCCTGCCCAGCTGAGGAGGGCAGTGATAGAGCAGCTTTGGCAGGTACCTGGCCTTCAGCCAGAGTCAACCCACCACAGCAAGTATTGCTATTGATCTTCCATTTCTAACGTTTCTCTGCATAGACTGTCATGTATTTATAAGTATTCAGGTTCAGGGGACAAAATGCAGACCTGAAAAATCTTGACTATATTTTTTAGATTTCCAGAACTTGCTTTCTCATTGGAGTAATTATCTGTAATTTCTCTGCCCCTTCATGCACTTTCCACCTCACTCCAACTGTTCCTTGTATTCTTTTGTTTCCTGTCCTTATGGTAATGAATAGCTTTAGAACAGACATGGAGGTTTCTTGCATCTCTGGATGTGCCACAGAAATTATCAGGTGAGGGCTGATAGTTTATATGAGACAGGAGACAAGATTAAATGACTGCAATGTCCCCACCTGAAGTTAGAAAGTGTGGCTGGTACTAAAAACTTGAATGGGAACACAAGGGAAAGAAAAAAAGAGTTGGGTCATATTTTAAAGAATAGATGTGTGATATCTTGTTGCAAGCCTTCTCTATGACAAAACACTGACAGATTTCTGGTGCTGAAGTTGATGAGGCTTCTACCAAGTGACTGTTCAAACAGCTGTATCTGCCTTTCTTTCTCTACATTTCAAAGCAAGGTTGCTTTGAAAAAGTCTCTGCAGGAAAGAGCTTCCTGGCTCTCTGTTTCCAGTGTAGGGAAGAGTTTTTCTCTTTTATACTTTGATTATGTCTCAGATATTTCATGAGTACATGAGAGGGATGGATGATTATCACTTCATTTCTAAGTGTTAAGAAAATTATTTAAGTGATACTAGAGTAACAAAAATCTCCCTGTCAGTCAATGCTCAGGGGCTGAGGAAGAACGACAAGAAAATTACAGGTCCAAACAGGAGAATAGGTAAATGTTGCAATAAAATAGAGTTCTGTGATGTAATTTTAAGTTTCTTACCTCTCTCCTTGATAATAAATACTAACAAAAACACCTCAATAAATTCACAGCTAAAATTGAATTATAGCTAATGCATAATTTTCCAGTCAAATCTTGTTATTGCAGCAAACCCAAAGTTTACTAAACTCATTATCCTTTCAAGAGTCTACCTCAGATTATGCAGTACTTCTTAGGCTGAGACAAAGACTTCCACAAGATTACTCCTGATTAGAGCGAGGATTACAGACAACACAAGTCCATCAGGGTAGTAAGTGCCAAATTTTCAAATTTTGTTTGATATACATGGCTTATGTCTACTTTAGTACTTTGTTTCAGAGTAAAAATATTCTGAAGTGAGTCCCTTTATGCAACTGGTGACTGCACATTGGTTCATTTTTGATATGGGTGAAAACCTTGCTTTTGGAAGAACACAAAAAATGGGTGAAAATCTTTCCTTTTTTGCCTGCTCTGCTCCAGGCATTCAGCAAATACACCTAGCCTCCCATAGGGGTCCAGGGCTGTAACTGAACATTACACAGCCTCAAACCATATCTCTGATACCAGTATTTGGTCCAGCAGACAGGAATAAATATGATCTGAAGTAAGACCTCCAACCAGCACACAGAACAGATGCCAGAGTCTCAACTCAAGCTGCTCCAGTCTCCTGGGAAGGGCGGTCTCTAAATCCAGCCTCCTCCCAGACTAGATTCATCAATAAATTAAGAGCAGGCTTTTCAGGGCTTTGCCCTGCCCAAGTCAAGGCTTGAAAACATCCAAAGACAGAGACTCTATAGCTTCTCTGGGCAACCTATTCCAGCTTTGATCCTTTCCTATTGCACCAAATTTCTTTTTCATGTAAATATAGGCATGGGAACAGATGGGCATTCATGACATGAAAAATTTTGTATTGCAGGGCCCCTTTTCCATTACCTTTACCCTCCATATAAAATAGCAATGGATACAGTTTTTTGCAAGTCAAGGGATGTTTGGGTGTAATTGAATTTGTGTTTCACCTTCTTTAAGTAAGGTACAGCATTGTGGAGGATCTATATAGTCCAAATCTGCTTTTAATTGTGATAGTTAATTTTATCTGCACACCTTTGAATAATTCCATTGATAACACCACTTCACAAATGGTCATTTCGATCAGTGGAGGTTAAGGTTGGGCAAACATTTGCAAGAATACCATACATTTAGTGTCCCTGTCTCAGGCAAAGGAGTCTCAATTTTTTATTGGTTTTCTCCAGACTTCATTCTGAATCTGTGATATATCACTTCAACTCAGAACGGTCCTAATCCAACTGTGGTTTCACTGGAACTGTATCATGAAAAAAAGACACATCCTATGTATTGCACCATGTAATAGTATTTGATGATGTTGAATGTCGTGTTTATTTAGAGAGCAAGGTTAATAGCAAAAGGGGTTTTATAACAATCACTTTGCTTTAGCACCTGGACCAGTCATGTACACCAACACAAGACATATAGCACATCTGTACAATTCAGCTCCTTTTTCAGCTAGCATTTTAGAAGAAAAATAATGAAATGGCCCATCTTGTTAAACACTCATTCAGATTTCTTTCTGTGTATGATAGGCTTCCTACAACTGCTACATAAAGTACCAATTGAAACCAGCCCTGTCATATATACTTCTACAAAATATGAACAGTGCTAAATACTTTAAAGTGAATCGATTTCCAGTGAAAGTGTTTTAACCTCCTTTTAGGTCAAGAAATAGCAATTTTCCAAGCTTACTGTAACCTGAGAATTAATCCTGAGAGGCGGGTGTGCACTGCATACTTCATTTGGTCTGTGAAATATATTGAAAGTACTCTTTCTCAGAACTGTACTTGAAGCTTTCTATTATAAATTTTAGGTGTGGTTCCTCTAACTTGTATTCTAAGTTGTATTCAGAGTTGATTTCTCTCAGATCAACTAGAGGATTTGCAATTCGCAATCTCTTCCTTTGTTAAGAATATAACAACAGAATGAACAGCAAAACATGACAGGGTATGCTCATACATATAAAACTTGGGTACACTGCTGGAGCAATTTGCAAGTAAAAATATGCACTCTGTGCATTCACAAGAGTGGAGTACTTAAGAAAATGACATTCTGGCTCGAGTCAATCAAGGGGGTTTTGTGTTGAAATTCTATTTCTAGATGCATGGCATTCAAGATTCAGTATGTAGAAGAGTAACAGCACAAAAAGCATGGCTCACACTGTTGACCCCATAAACAGCTGGTGGTGTAAGGTGAGAAATATTAATTCTTACAGTAGTTTTTCAAGTGAATCTAACCATGCTAGTATCAGAGTGCTTCATTCTACAGATCAATGAAATATTGTTACTATTTCTCTGACATCCTTGTCAGTATGTTTATTATTAATCATAGAAAATGTTTTATTTCCTTCATAAAATAGCCATTTGTTCTTCATCCTTAAACCATTTATTCCTAGAGATTAGTATCCCCCATCAGTAATTGAGATCAGGTGTTTGATATAACACATGGCTCTGTAGTAGTGCAATGTTTTTTAATTGATTAGATGGTGCCATTTTTTTTCCTTCTAGTAATGAAATAAATTAGCAACTGCAGCCTGTTGTCCATGGACATCCAACCTGCAGAGAATTGGCTCATCGCATGATACACTTCTCACATTTTTAGCTCTAGGCTTTCACAAGATATAAATTTAGGAGAAAATATTCAAAAGGTATAAATGAATTTGTGAAGATGGGTAGGAGTTGGCCAGCTAACTTCCAGTGGCAACTTTAAAATCCTCTCCTAAAAATGTCATTTTTTTTTTTCCTAAGGTCTGTTTTTCCCACTGAGGTTATGAGCATACTAACTCCAGAAACATAATGAAATCTACCCTGTAATCCAAGCATGGGCCAAAATACTTACTCTACTGAGTCAGGAGAATGCAAAAAAAATCAAATTATAGTGAAAGCACTGATATAGTAGACCTGTGAATGGTCTGGTTGCAAAGATAAAGATCCCAGTACGAAAAGATGTTATATCTCAAATATCAGATATATTACAACACAAACTGAAACATCAACACCACCAACACGTCAACAGAAATGTAAACACCAGTTTTAAATACATGGAGTGCAACTACATCGTAGTCATTTAAGCCTATAATTACTCTATACTGTATGCAAAATTTGTGCAGATTTGTACTAGTCAATCAAAGCCAGGTCACCAATTTGGCCTAATATTTTCCTTTAAGTTTCTGTACCTTTTCACAAGCTCTACGTTGACATCAATAGAATTTTTTTGTCCACTTCCTTTCCCTCTGAAAGGTATCTGACATTTTGTTCCTTCATCAAAAAAACCACAAAACATTCCTGTCTCAAACAGAATTGCTAATCTACAGTTGCAATCTTTCTATTTCGCTTAAAACATAATATACATTGCTTATTCCTGATGAGCACCCTTGGCCTGTGGCACATTTACTTCTTTTTATCTGGGGATATCTCATCCAGTCAGCTTCAGATGTGTGTGTGTGTGTGCATGTGTTTATCTCAAAAAATAGATCTAATTTTTTATTTCTAAGAAAATAAGTTCAAGAATGACCTGTGCTAGGAAAATACACTGTTGACCTTGCAAACCACATGAAAATTTTCCACCAGTGAGAAAGGGGAAGAATGAGTTTTCATATATATTCTCTCTCTTGAATTTCCTTTGCAAAACATGTGTGTTCTGAATTCAGGATACTTTGCTGTCAATGAAATACCAGTAATGGGTGAAGATACCCATTGCTGAAAGAAAATGAGAATACAGCCTCTTACTTCATGAAAAATGTCCCTACTTCTAATTTGTATCTATTTGCCTGCTGTTTCCAAGATCTTGTGCTGTACATACACACATACCTACAAAGTAGTCAAAATATGTGTAAACATATTTTCAAGCCACAAGCTGAAGCCTGTGCTTCTCACTGAAAGTTACTGCTGTCTGTAGATCAAATCTGGCAGTTCTTAGTCAAAACTCTCTGTAGTCATTTCAGAATTTTCCTTGAATAAAGATTCAGTATGGACTATTGTTAATGCATCTTTTATTATATTCTTCTGGTGATAGCCACTTTATCATGCCTCTACTAAAATTCCTGAATTTTAGCTCACTGATTAATTTCCAAAGCTCTAGTACTAAAAGGAGTTGTCATTATAGATTAATGTACTTGAAATACTTCCTCAGCATTTACAGTGTTTCCCTGCCTATCTCCTTTGAAAAAGAGCAGTTAATTAAAACATTGTTATGCACACGTCAAGGTGTTATAAACATGTCTGAAAGTATTTTGGTTCACTTTTTCTAATTTCTAACCAGTTATACCCAGTGTTCACTAAGTATAATGTCCCACAATGCAATTAATACACATAAAAAATTAGCAAAAGAATGAAGAAATTTAAACCAAATGCAAATCTAAGTGTGCAAGAGGAAAAACGTACCTCATATAAATGTACTACACATTGACTGGTTCCTGTATGTGCCACACGGCAAAGTGGATGTAAAGCACTGATGTCGGTCACTATGTATATAGTACAGAGAACCTAGAAATCAGGTCCATGGTTTTCTTTCATAGGAAACATGCTTGAGTCTCAACTTCTCATGATGTTGAAGAGGCAGGACTGCAGCAGAGCCAATGGTGCAACCTGGGGCCTTACGCTGTTTCTACCGAAGCAAACTCACCTGTACTGTTTAATTGTTGGCATCTCCCTCTAGCCCTCACCAGCGTTCGCTTCCCAACCAACTTTCAGGCGTGGCTGTGCGACAGCGTACGGCAGGGACTGCTTCGAATAGCAGTGCAGGTGAGACCAACCTGTCCTCAGAGGAAACGGAAGAATGTACCCGTGCTGGTGGAAGCCTTGCCATGGACTTGCACTTGCACTTGGGACCAAAAAACAGAGCATGCCCTGTTTTATTTATTTGGGAGGGGCTGGGAGGTGGGGAGAGACTGACAGACAGAAATCAAGTAAACTAATATAGATACATTCATTTTGGAGCTGATGGAAAGCAGCAGGATACAATATTGGCTAAGGCCACCTTAGACAATGTTTTAATGAAAATATTCCAAAATCACCTATATGGAGCTGGCATATTTCTCCATTTAATGAGATCTATTTTGAGAGTGATTTTCACCTTACCTACTACACAGTACTCCAAATGCTATCCCCAAACAGACTGACATGAGTGTGAAGTGACTCCTAGTGAAATTTCAATGCATAGCACTAAAACGCAAATTGTTAAATAATCAGTTAAATAATCAAACTCCACAGAGGATCTCAGCTTAGGCCAAGACGAAGTCTGCCACTGAACAACAATGCCAAAAGTAAGATGAACTATGATTTTTGTAGGTATCCTGGCTTTTACAACATGGTAAGTAAATAAATTTTCATCCTGCTAAAATAATAACAGTTAGGCCTACTAAAATAATAATGGGCTTGTTCCATTTCATCTAATTAGATCTACCTTTTATTGTGTGCAAATTACAGTAAGCACAAACATTTGATTTCAGTAAGTACAAATATTTTATTTCAGTTGAATATATATCTATATACTTAAAAATATATATGAAATCTCATCTTCCAGAGATTGACTGACTTTTGTTTTTCCTGGTGTATATGGTTTCCAGGTGATGGCTGAGATAATTTTTAACTTGTGTGTTGTGGGACATCAGCAACTGACATTCATTGGGAGTAAGGATGAAAACCTTTTTTACATGGATTGATGGAATCTTTTCTCAAGTTTTCATTTTTTACAGCAATAGCAAAAACTGTAAAATATGTAATACCATGAGAAGGTAGTAAGAAAAAAAAAAAAGGACACATCTTTCCTACATATGTTTCTTTCTTTTATCATCAGCTCATCGAGAAATGGTCCATCTGAAACATCTAGTGCATAATAGGCGATAAAGTGAGGAATATTACTTCATATCATTGAGATAGGGCGTGAAAAAGCAGGGCTTTCCTCTTTGCTAGTTACACATTGCAGCAAAATTATTGCAATTTCTCACCTCAAAACTGTTATGGCCAGACTCATCACTTTTTTTAAATAGCATTTCAACTATTTATTTTCTAGCAATGTCTTTGACATCTAAAAGTAGATGTCATTTATTACAGTAGGCCTCCAGAAAAGGCAATATTTAGTATATAAATAAACTTGTTTTCTTTCTTCTACTAGTGATCCCAGATTCTGTCTCTATATGTCCCTGCATAAATATAAAATAACTCCACTGAGTTCCCTGATTGCACATAGCTGGAATTATCTCCATCTAAAAAAAAGNAGGGAAAAAAAAAAAAAAAAAAAGAAAAAAGTTTACAATTCTGATTCTGTATTTTCTTCTGAGCAAATAGAACAGTATTATTTTAGCTGAGTAACTTTTCAGAATAAACTGCACACAAGCATTTGGGAGGGAGGGGGAAATAGCACTGTAAATGTCACATTAAAGATATGCCTAGAAGTCATTAGAAATCAATCTAGATACATTGCATATAGTGTCACTGTATTTATGTCTTTGAAATAGTGTGACAACCTGCTGCTTCCTTCCTCTAAGATCATTTGAAACCACATGAAATTTCTCCCTTTCAGGAGACAAACACTAATTGACAATATTCTGTTAAAAGGTACTGAATAAGAATTGTAATTTCAACTATTCCATATGTAAAAGCTGCCTCCAACTTTTATTTCTGATAAACTTGTACAAGGCTTATGAAATGTTCTTGATTAAAAAAAATTATTCTATATCTCAAGGCATAAAACTTTTTAGAATTCTTTCTGTTTCTCAGACTCCAAAATTTCTTATTAAATTTTCAAGGACATTTCCATATTTTTGAGAAACAACTAATTATGTCTTTTAATTCTTCTTTTTTGCATGTTTTTTGGTGTTTATTGTCTTTTTTCATCTCAAAAGAATACCATTTCTTCTTCAGCTGGGATGCAGATATGCTGCTTGGAAACAGACTGGGCATCAGATGGGTTTCTTTTCCTTTCACATGTGGTGAGCAATTGCATTTGTGCATAATTTGTATTATTGCTGTTGTTGTTATGATTGTTATGATTATTATGATTGCTATGATTATTTTGTTCCGTTGTTATCTTATTCAACTGCCTTACCTCAATCCATGATTTTTTGGTTGGGTTTTTTTTTCCATTCTCCTCCTCATCCCGTTGGTGAGGGGAGGAGTGAGTGAGAGGCAGTGTGGTGCTCTGTGAATATTATCTTTTTCAACTAAGTGCTAAAAACTTTGCAGTGAAGCTTTAGAACAGCACAGAATAGAATTAGAATTAGAATTAGAATTAGAATTAGAATTAGAATTAGAATTAGAACAGAACAGAAATAGTTGGAAGGAATCTACTTCAATCATCTGGTCCAGCTGCCTGACCAATTCAGGCTGACCAAAAGTTAAAGCCTGTTGTTAAGGCCATTGTCCAAACGCCTCTTAAACACTGACATGCTTGGGGCATCAACCACGTCTCTAGGAAGCCTGTGCCAGGGTTTGACTATTTGGTAAAGAAATGTTTCCTAATGTCAAGTCTGAACCTCCTAATGTCAAGTTTGAACCTCCACTGTTGTATAAACAGTGATCAGAAGAAATAAGGAAGGAAGACAAAGTGAGATCAATAACTTGTCAATCTATATTAAAAATTGTGACATTTTCATTATTGAAAATTCAGAGTTTGGGGGTTTTTGAACAGTCCAGACCATGCTGATTGATAGACATTATTCAATACACTGCAGATGCAGCTACTACCTTGGAGTGTTTTGGAGTGTTTTAAAGTCCTCCGATTTTCTTCTGTTCCATGCACTAAGGAAGAAAGAAATTATCAACAGCTGACATAAATTCCCTCAAGCAATGTTTCAGTTGAATCTTACCATGCAGCTTCCCACCCTTTTCATCCGCAGTTTGCATTAGCTTTACACTAAAGTGCAGCTCAGAGGAAAGCAGCCCTGTTTGTATGTGGTACCCAGCCTAAGGCTGAGCCCAAAGTCTTAGAGTAGAAGCATTGCACTGCAAAACAGTCTTACAGTTTTTAGCTATTAAAAATCACTAAATTCAGGTTGACAAAGCCATTAAGATTCCTCAGTGTGGAACTGTCAAACTGTTAGCAATCCCAGAAGACCAGAGCTCACGGTCGACCGAAGTTCCAAAATCTTGCCTGATGAACAGCTAGATCAAGCCTTCTCCAGTGCTTCTGCTATGAAGCCTGTTTACACCTCAATATTTCTGGGAATGTTATGAGCAAGAGAATGTGCAAATAAATATTTGAGAATAATTTAGAGGCTAGGATGGCCTTGGCCACCTTAAGCTTTACTGAGACTGTTGGGGGTCCAGCTGGAGAATCTTCAAGTTATGTGAAGTTTCCTCACGGCTCCAATTTGTTGCTGAAGGAAATCCAGAAACAAACAAAAGAGAAAATGACTAATGAGAACATATTTAGTTGAAGTAATCATTGTTGCTATGGTTTTGAAAGATGTGACTAATATCTTAGGAGAAAGCCATTAGGTTGGGTTCTTCTTCATAACATGGAAAACCTGAAACACTGGTGTTCCAGTAACAAAGGACTTCTGCTAGCCAGCATGCTGAATGTTCATCCCCATCTTCTTGCCTGTGCTTCCTCTGTGCTGTAACAGCAGCCAGGAAGTGCAGTTGAATAATACCCATTGTATCTTTCCTTCAGGATAAGGGAATTTCCTTTCTCCCTTTGTCACTACAAGTAAAGCTGAAATAACATTCTACATCCAATATCTGCATGGGCTCCAGTTGCAACTTCAGGGAAAGAAAACAAAACATACAAACATTGATTTATAGCAGCACATCCTGTTACATATATCCAGAGCATGAGTGTGGTGGGTTGTGGCATGAGTGTAGCTGAGGGTCAGGTGCCCACCAGAGCTGCTCTATCACTCCCCTCGTTCACTAGACAGGGGAGAAAAAGTGTAACAAAAAGCTTTGTGGGTGGAGTTAAGGACAGGGAGAGAGCACTCACTTATTATCATCATGAGTAAAACAGACTAAACTTAGAGAGGAAATTCATCTAATTTATTCCCAAACAGAACAGAGTAGCAGAATGAGAAATAAAATCAAATCTTAAAACACCTCCCATCTTCTTGGGCTCAACTTCACTCCCAGCTTCCATGTCCTCCCCCCTCAGCGGCACAGGGGGACGGGGAATGGGTGTTACAGTCAGTTGATCACATTTCTGCCACTTCTTCATCCTCAGGGGGAGGACTCCTCTCATCGTTCCCGTGCTCCAGCATGGAGTCCCTCCCATGGGAGACTGTCCTTCCCAAACTTCTCCAACGTGAGTCCTTCCCACAGGCTACAGTTCTTCATGAACTGCTCCAGTGTGGGTGTCTTCCATGGGGTGCAGACCTTCAGGAGCAGACTGCTCCAGCGTGGGTCCCCCATGGGGTCACAAGTCTTGCCACCAAACCTGCTCTGGTGTGGGCTTCTCTCTCCACGGCTCCACAGGTCCTACCAGGAGCTTGCTCCAGTGCGGGCTTCCCATGGGACCACAGCCTCCTTCAGGTGCCTCCACCTGCTCCTGTGTGGGGTTCTCCATGGACTTCAGGCGGAATCTCTACACCTCTTCATCCTTCCTCCATGGGCTGCAGGGGGACAGCCTGCTTCACCATGATCTTCTCCACCGGCTGCAGGGGGATCTCTGCTCCATCGCCTGGAGCACCTCCTCCCCCTCCTGCTCTGACCTTGGTGTCTACGGAGTTTCTTACATCTTCTCACTCCTCTCTCCGGCTGCAAAAACTCTCCCTAACTGTTTTTTTTTTCCTTCTTGAATACGTTATCACAGAGGCGCTGATTGGCTTGGCCTTGGCCAGCAGTGGGTCCATTTTAGAGCCAGTTCCGCTTCTTGCGGAAGCTACCCCTGTAGCCCCCCCCACTACGAAAACCTTGCCATGCAAACCTAACACAATGAGTAACACAAACCTACAAATGCCTACATGCACTGAATCAGAGTGGGACTGCAACAACCGTGCAGTGCACATGTGGCAGCATGCTCTTCCTAGCACTAACTCTTGTAATGGACTCATTTGTGTGGTAGCCTGTTTTTTTCCAAATAAATAAGTTCCTTGCTTAAAGTTAGTGCTACACATAAGACTTTTCAGAATCCCTGAAAAGCGACTGAAAAGTGGATTCAGGCTTTCCTTTCCTGGAAAGAAAGGAAAGTTGCAAAGCCTTGTGTCTGTTGGAGGGATGCTCAGCATGTGCTTCATTTCTGCTCCCCTGGGGTAAAATGACAACTGTGACCTTCCCAGAGAGCTCCCAGACAGGCCCAGCAGAGCACAATCCTTGGTAACTCACTATTTTGCCCTTAGTAATTCCACTAGTTAATTAAATCAATTAATTTGCATACATTTCCAGAGACAGAAAAACTACCTCCTGACAATGGTGAATATATGGCATGAGAGGGCTGGAGTAATAGCCTTGTCATCCTTACAGGGAGTCCCCGGTGATTCTGCAATCTTAGCTAATGTTTCAGTGCAGCACTGAGAGTGTTCTACTGTCCCAGGCTACCATTTCCTCCCATGTCCAAGCTTCCTAAACCATTGTGAAGTGGGAAGGGAAAATCACCTGTCATACTCAGGGTGGAATCCAGAACCTGTGGCATAGAATTTCATTTCTGAGGGAAGCTCCTGAAATAAAACTACAGTCATTGCTTTTTAGTAACACAAAAATTCTAAAAATTATTTTCACATTTTCATACTTCTTTTAAGCCCTTGGTAGAAAAGTTATGGCCTGGTTGTTAGAAAAAAATCATCATTTCTTACTTCTGTTCTGGATTGAAACTTGGCTACTCGAACCTGATCTATACACAAAAAAAGACATTCCAATCTGGTGCAAATGCTCCCCCAGTTTGTCCTCATACCTACTACAGAAGGCTGCCACAACAAAGCAGATGTCTTTACACAGACTGCAGCATGTCAACAGTTACCCAAATTGTCTCTCACACTATCCTCTACTTATCCAGGTAGTAAGGAAAATGTAGTTTGATAAAGGATTTGCTGTTGATTTTCAGTGTTTTCAACTCAAGTTCCAGTTCACAAGTAACAGCAGGCCAGATGTGGACTGTATCTGGGTACTGGCCAAAAGCTACAGCATGTATTAACAGCACCAGAGAAACTCCTCTGGTAACTTCCCTCAGATCAATATCATGCTTTAAAAGAGGAATTACTGTCATGCCTCCACTGGGCAGCTTCCTACCTTACAACTCTGCCTTCTGATGCCCCAGTGCAGCAGATACAGAGCACCTAGTTTACACTTAAGAAGGGCAGTATGCCGTAGAATGGCTCTGGCTGGTCTCATCTGTGTGTCCCAGGAAGAGGTCTGTCTTTCTTAGCTTGAGTTGGTGACTTCCTTCCACCATGTATTGGGGACCTGCTAAACCTGCATGTATTAGACTGTTACTCCTCTGTGCATATACTTGTGGTTCAAAGATGCTCATCTCCACAGAAAGACAGTGTTATTAAAAGCCAGCTGAATGCAGTAGTCCAATTAAGCCCCCTCCATTTTCCCTGTAATTATAGGCAATATGAATTATTTGTTTGGCTTCTGTTGCCTTCTCTGGGTAAAAATTTGCTCCTATAAGGCCTTCTGCTTATCTCATGACCATGCGAGGCCCCACTGTCCAAAACAGCAGTGGGAATGATGTAAGCATTTCACATACACCATCACTGATGGGGATCCTCAGCTGTACAAGCATAGTCTGTGCACAGCAGACAGTTCTTCCACTAAGGAGTCCATATGGACAGGAATATGCTTACTGAAATGCATGGCAAAAATGAGAAAGGAGAAGCTCAAAATAATGCAGCCCCTATAGGAATACATCATGCAGATTGGTGCTATATACAGGTAACTCGTACCAGGAGGGATTTTGCCAGGCTGAGCCTGCTGCTCTGGTTCAAGTGGATAATCATGGTGCAATGTGCCAAGTGCAGTAGCTGTCAATATTCTAGATCCCTGTTACTACTCACAGATGTACACTCAGCCCCTTCAAAGCCAGGTCCCTTTATCTATTTTCTGATGGATGCAGTCTCCTACTGCTACATACAAGTCTTTGTAGTAGACAATTAGACAGAAAAGAAACTAACAAGCAGCAACAACTGACAACACAACCCCCTTTTTTTTTTTTAAACCATAGCTTCTTTATTTCTTTCTTATATTCAAATGTGGAGATAGCACTGTTTATGTACTGATCAAGTGCCCTGTATAAATAAAATAGTTGGACCTTTTCAGAGAATGAGTTGTGCCCATATGTAACAGTGCTCATGATATAGAGGCAAAAGAGCTATCACACCAAAACAAATACTAAAATCAAGGTCAAAAGGAAACCCACTGCATGCCAAAGCTAATGTAATTTTCTAATCCGATATAATTGACTGGAATAAGACATTTTTACTCAACAATTATTCTTGCAGGCTCCCATTTGGTACAAATTTTCACCCACCATTCTCTTCAAGACACTCTGCAATGAGTCACAATGGACATCAGAGGCCCTCTCTTTGAAATTAGTCATAATAAGCCACATGGCTGACACTTAGGGAGCCATATGTGGAGTTTTTCAGATTAGGTTTTGTTTTGAGCTGACAGCCTGATAGATGGGCTTATTTTAACAACAGAGAAAAAAAAAATCATAAATACTTTTGGCAGCTACATTATTCTTAACAATAACACAGTGAAAACTTCCACTCTCAATGACCAAATTGTCTTAGAAGGAGTGAGTTGTGATGGCCATTTTCACTATTCATAAGCCGGAAGGAGGACACAAAGTTCCAGAGAGCAATTACTCAAATTTCCACTCTAGTGGTTCAGCACTTTCCCTGCTGAGGGACATAAACAGTACAAGAAGAAAAAATTCCTGGAGGATATCTGGGGTATTAGGGATTAGTTACATGAGCCTAAATAGTTGCCCAAGCCTAAATAGTTACCCTTGGAGAGATGAGTTTCCTGCCTGAAACCTTACAGAAAGCTTCACTTTTTCTGTTACAACCTGTAGGATTTCTTCTCTGGGTAAGCAGACAGCAACACGGAGGGAATCAGAATACAAAGGGTTAGTAGAAAATGCTAATGCTAACCCAAGGTATGAAGGTTACCAGAAGGACTTTTTGGCTTGAGTTAGAATCTGTTGCAAGTGTGGGGAGATGTTTTGAAACGAGAGAGAGAAGAAATACAGATAGCAATTGGAGACAGAGGCCAGGAAAAGAATAGACTAGCAGAAAGACTGCACAAAAGGAAGTGGACAAAACACATAAGCATAGAACACATGTAGTCAATGGTCTTAAATGCAACGGTAGATAGCTGTATGTATAAATATCTAGGAAATCACACATATTCACAGAAGCAGAGTGTGGCAGGTTGACCCTGGCTGGAGGCCAGGTGCCCAACAAGTCGTGCTATCACTGCCCTCCTCAGCTGGGCAGAAGAGCGAAAATATAATGAAAGGTTTGTGGGTCGAGATAAAGACAAGGAGGGATCACTAACTAATTACCGTCATGGGCAAAAGTGACTCAGGAAAATTAACTTAATGTCTTGCCAATTAAATCAGAGTTAGATAATGAGAAATAAAAAATAAATCTTAAAGTACCTTCCCCCCACCTCTTCCTTCTTCCCAGCCTCAACTTCATTCCTGATTTTCTCTACCTCTCCCCCACAGTGGCACAAGGGGACGAGGCATGGGGGTTGTGGTCAGTTCATCACACGTTGTCTCTTCCATTCCTTCCTCCACAGGAGGAGGACTCCTCACACTCTTCCCCCGCTCCAGCCTGAGGTCCCTCCTACAGGAGACAGTCCACCACCAACTTCTCCAATGTGAGTCCTTCCCACGGGCTACAATTCTTCACGAACTGCTCCAGTGTGGGTCTCTCCCATGGGGTGCAGACCTTCAGGAACAGACTGCTCCGGTGTGGGTCCCTTCCATGGGGTCACAAGTCCCGCCAGCAAACCTGCTCCAGCATGGGCTCCTCTCTCCACAGGGCCACAGGTCCTGCCAGGAGCCTGCTCCAATGTGGGCTTCCCACAGGGTCACAGCCTCCTTTGGGTGCATCCACCGGCTCTGGTCAGGCGTCCTCCATGAGCTGCAGGTGGATATCTGCTCTACCATGGATCTCCATGGGCTGCAAGGGGACAGCCTCCCTCACCAAGGTTTTCTCCATGGGCTGCAGGGGAACCTCTGCCCTGGCATCTGGAGCACCTCTTCCTCCTCCTTCACTGACCTGGGTGTCTGCAGGGCTGTTTCTCTCACATACTCCCACTCCTCTCTCTCTCCTGCTGCTGCTCAGCAGCAGGTATTGTTCCCCTTCTTAATTTTTTTTTCCCAAAGGTGCTACCACCATCGCTGATGGATTCAGCCTTGGCCAGGGGTGGGTCTGCCTTGGAGCCAGCTGGCATTGGCTCTGTTGGAGGTAGGGGAATCTTCTAGCTGCTTCTCGCAGAAGCCACCCCTGTAGCCCCCGCAATGACCAAAACCTTGCCATGCAAATCCAATACACAGTGGTGGGGTTTCAAAAGATGAGATACTAGGAGACCAGAGCACAAGAGATAATTATAATTAGGAAGTTTATTGCCAAAAGGCACTGTTAAGTATTAAGTGGAAGATCAAAGTAAGAACAGACTGGGTAATATGAGCAAAAAAGAAGCAACAGGCTTCAATTACTTTTGTGTTTTATTACAGTAGCAAACTGACAATGATACACATATGGACCAGGACCCTGATCACCTCAAACTGCAGCCTGCAATGGTTATTCCTCAGCTGTACAACATTTGTTTTCCAGCTTTTCTGGCAATTATTAATTCATCCCTGTTGGTTAGAAAGAAATTATGATAGATGGAATAACAGATGTTTCTTACCCAAATCTGAAGTTAAATTCAGGTCTAAAATGAGAGGAGATACACTGAACCTCCCAGATAATTGATTATCATAATTGGAAACCTCCTTATGATTCACGACACACACGAGTAGCCTGGCACTTGCACTGAACTCCAAGATATGTATTACTGTACTTCAAACATTTGTTACATGTGAAGAATTCATAAGGAGGAGACTAAGCAAGATGATTATGATGTATCCTGCCTTCTCAATAGGGCTAAAAATGAAAGCTTCTTTGAGGGGCTCAGTTACCTTCTCAGGGAAATGCCAGGGGAATTTTAATGGCCATTAAGAGTCCCAGCTGCAATGCAAAAAGTTGGTCTAATGTATTGGCCCTAATACAGTGCCTCTTCCCATCACAGCAGAATTGGCTGTTACTGTTATACATGGATTATGTCTATTTTTCCCCTCCTTTACAAAATTTAAGTCAGTGATGTTCTCATCAAGGGAAATGATGATAGAGTTACAGAGGTCTATGATTAAATTTGCTCAGCAGCAATCTGTAAATAACCTGCAGCATACCGTTTCCATTTTTTGTTTTATTCTGTAACCTGCAGTGAGTGTTGACTTCCAAGTACTGTTCAGCAAAAAGGAAAAGCACAGTGCTGACTGATTGGTCCTCATACTCTGAAATGAAAAATGATGAGCAGAAAGTCATCACAGGAAACCCCAGAAAAGAAACCAATTTCAAACCAGTGCATCTCCCCTACATTTTCACCTGACTACTGCAAAATAGCTTTTGTGCTGTGCCTTGTCCTCGTCATAGGTCAACGAGGACAACTACCTTATATTTAAGAGAAAGCTGATTGTTGAACTCCGTGATCTCTTCAGAGTGAGGAGGCACACCAAAATGACCATTCATGGGTGATTAGAGTCAGTAACGCTAGAGCCTTGTGTTGTCGTCATCTACTTTTTTCTCATCCATAAAATGAGCTGAGTTTTGCACTGGACTTTGACAGAACAGAGAGAGAAGGGCTTCTTCTGAACCCACCTGCTGTACCAGTGATATCTCACTGTTGACAGCATACTCAAAACCCATACTTCTAGGCTGCAGGACAACCTTGACAACAGTGAGATAATCTAGGGACACCCCAGATGAAAGCAACTTGGTAAAGATCTCCATCTAGGTGTTTTCAGACCACGTGGCATGTTTATTCTCTGAGATTTCATCATTCTTCCAAAGACTGAAGAGTTGTCTCTGCTCAGTGGAGCCTGGAAAGAGGAAGTGCTTGGAGATCTTTTTCACCAGCCTCTGGCAGTTTTTCATTTCTCTGATCTTTGTGCATTTGTATTCATGGAATTTGTTATTGTTGCTTAACTTCCCAGAGAATCATTGGACTGAAGCACCTCTCTTCATTTCTCTAACTAGTGCTATTTGACCTGCTATACAGTTTAATCCAGCCTCCACTTTTGAATGGATTTTCTCACAAGTGGCAATCTCTAACAGGGTCACTTTGAGAGGCAACCCCATTGCATGTTACCTTGCACCATAATGAGGGCAATTTCAAAAGGCATTCAATCAAAAGAAAGGGTGTTTTCTGTGAGAGGCTTGAGTCCTTGGTTTTCACTTGTCCTTACGGGTGGCTGAAGCTATTGAAATATCTCGATCTATGTCTTGCAATTGTGTCAGTTTTGTGTTTCACAGTGGCAGAAGTTGCAGCACTATGAGGGTGCTCTTAGCACCCAGTGAGAATTCTACAAGTTTAAGGGGAGCTGAATTGTCCCTCAGGAAAATGGGAGGATTCCTGCTTTCTCAGGCAGGTCTTTTCAGAAGATTCCTATTTACTTGGCCTCTGACACGTGAACAGATAGGAAGGGATGGATAAAGAAGGAAAGCAGGGAAGCTGTCAGTGTAGTATACTTATTAGTCTGTTTTTCAAGTTACTGCGAGACTTTGATTTGCACTGTATATCAGAGATTAGAATTTTTTTCCTCCACTGTAACACCACCTTGGCCGTTTATTTGCTAATCAACAGTTCTTTGACATTCATGATATAAGACCTTGTGTCTTTTCACTATCTCTGCCTTTTCTCTTTTTCTCATTTAAAGCTTACAAAGTGGCTGGTTTGATAGCCTTTGAAGCTCGCTGTCTATAGAAAAAAAATGCAGCATGGGTGGCTGCAATGCCTCCCTTCCGCATGAGCTGAAAAAAAAAAAAGCACTGCTTCTGAGGGAAGCTACTTGCTGCTGAGCCTCAGCCTTGCTACAAGGAAACCATACCCCACACAAGGACAGACAACTCCTTCTCCAAAAAGCGAGTGTGGGAGCTCTCTCTGCAGAACTTGCCAAAAAGAGTACCAGGTTTTAGTAACATTTTGTGATGTTACTATTCAGCTACAGTGAACCTCATGAAGATCAGCAGCATATGTTCTATTATTTTCTTTCAAAATGCAAAATGAATGTGAGTAGAAGCATTTTATTCCATCTGGCTGCTTTGTACCAGAATCATAAAAAACAGCAAAGGCAGGATCAGTTAGTTTAATTAATTGGACAGTTGCCACAGTAAAAAAAACAAAACAAAACAAAACAAAACAAAACAAAACACAAAAACAAACAAACAAACAAAACCCACAAATCAGTTAAACAGGCAGTAATACTGTAAAATATCCAAATATCTCAGTGAGGTTTATCTAAGGGACTGTATCATCTTTGGGCTTTACTGTTTATTTGTACCTACTTGGCTTCTCATACAGAAGAAAGTTCAGGTAGAGAATAGGTGGTGAGGAACATCTCATCTGTAGCTGCTAAACCTCCTTCTTATACATGTCTGCAGAATCATGAAGTATTTTTTAGTAATTTTTAGACTGAATGAGGACCACTGGAGCTCCATGTTCCCATCACAATTTATTTCAGAGGACAAATAGTTACAGAAAGTGGGATAT
Organism: Aramus guarauna; assembly: GCA_013400195.1. Lineage (NCBI taxonomy): Eukaryota > Metazoa > Chordata > Aves > Gruiformes > Aramidae > Aramus > Aramus guarauna. The sequence goes on along the minus strand of VXBL01010156.1, from coordinate 4,936 downwards.
ATTTCCTTGAAGACATGGACTAGAAAAATGCAGAACTGGATACGTACTAAATTAAGGATGCACTTTCTAGTGTTTCTTTTTTATTAGGGATGCTAGAAAGATTGTTTTTATCTTCTTTATGTTCTTTAATACAAAATAAAATTCTGATGCCATTGATGAAAAGTAGGAAATGAAACCCTAGTATGCATTCTTTGTATCCAGCTAATCCTAATTTTCCATGGAAAATAACACAGGATTTATAAACCAAGTTTGTCCTTTATGCTTAGCAAATATGGTAACACTGGTGAGATAATAAACTGAGTTAATCATTATATAATAGTTCTGAAGATGTGCAGTTAAAACTGAGTATGTTAGAAAATCTTTTTAAGGATTTTAAAAAAAAAGAATTAATAAAATATACTTTGAAATATGAAAAGCAAGTGAATTGCTCAGGCATCTAGGCAGTTCAGCATGAAATTATCTTACTTTCAGAAGCAAAAATAATTAGTAACTTCATGGCCATATCAGATTCTATATAGTTACTGCGTACCTTCTACTTGTTTCATTTATGCAAATGACCACACTTTTCCTATCACTCCGTAATGAAGATCGGTACACAGAATGACAGTTGCAGAGAAAGACACCCACCCGTACACAAAGACTGGAAAAGAATGACACTTGTCTAGAGATACAGGGCTCACATGGTTTCATCTAGCGCTAAGGAAGCTGACACAGTAATGAAGATTCAATCCAACAGGTTTCAGTTGTTCAGTAGCATCATTGTATAGGTTACAATGAGGCAAAGAAGAATAATCAGCAAAGCACTGAATTCACATCTCTCTTACAAACTTTGGTGCAGACCAGAAGCAACATAATTATCCATTATGTTCTTTCAACCTGAATGAAGAAAGGAGGGAAGCGTAGGGAGACATCAGCTGAGTGATGACTGTCTACTTTGACAGAGCCAGACTCTTCTCAGAGGTACACAGTGAAAGACAAGAGGCCGTGGACAAAAGCTGCATCAAGGGAAATTCTAATTAGATACAAGAAAAAATAGTCATAGTGAGGATGGCTGAACATCAGAACAGGTTGTTCAAAGCAGCTGTGGAATATCTTTGGAGACACTCCAAATTAAACTGCACAACTGGACTAACCTGAACTGGTTTTGCTTCAAGCAGGAGATCAGACCAGATGACCTTACATATTCTATACTTTTGTGATTGCAAAAGCTATGCAGTCTCAGGTACTTTGACAACAGGGAAGCACCTAGTACAGCCAAATCATTGCTGTCCCACTGAAAATACCCTTACGTTTACAGTGTTTCAGAAAAGGGCCAGATGTTTATTAAACAAGTTCAAGTAACTGAGCACTAAAAGATGATTTATATGCAGTCTGAAGATCACCATAAACAGATTGATTAGCAGAATAGTCCTTCTTGAGAAACCCATGTGCAAGCCAAATCATTCCTGACCCTTCCTTTAGTCATAAATATGAATGCCTGGCCTCAAGATAGGGGAATAATGAAAAACAAGCTACACAGTTCTAAGCATATCCACCAAAGGCCAAGGACAGAGGTGGAGTCTCGATCTCAGAAAGTTTAATTGTGGCAAGTTCCCACAATGCCTAAGTTCTCACCCATCGTTCTCTGACCATCTTTATGAGGAACTCTGGAAGGAGACTGGAGAGCTCAGTACCAAAGGATTTGAGTCAACAGTAGCTGAAATCATGCAAGGGAGATGTTGAAATACTATCTGAAATGACCCATTGTGCTGCTTCTGCTTCACAGGCACTCACATGAGACAGCAGGTTAGCAGCCATACAGTTTCATAGCAAGATCTGCCAGATACTAGCTCAGATCAAAAAAGATCACACATCTCTGAACAGAACACTTCTATTTTAGGGGAAAACTTGATTTACCTATTCAAAATGGGCAGTCCTTAAAGGAACCATAGTCCATCAAGAGCAATGGGGTGACAGTTTCCCATTCCACACAATGTTCTGCCCATGGTCTATACAGGTAAATGGATAAATACAAACGTCGACATAAGCAGATACATGACACCCAGAGGACCAGCATTCTCTGATATAGCTCTCTTCACTCCTTTGCCTTTGATGGTTTTTGAGGGGACAATTTTACTTTCACCTGCCTAGTAATATTGTAATAGCCATGATAACCTCAATAGATAACGCACATCCCAGAATCTGCAGGGTTTCATCACCCTGGGAATCATCCACATGAATAATGAGCATGAATTTGGTCTCAGAGCTAGATGTATTATTCAAGTAAAATAACTTGTCAGTTACATTCATTGGGTGAGAGATTTTTTTTACAAACTTCTACCTACTTTATAAAAAGACATTACTTATATAGGACTCATTCCCAAAGGCCTTGCATTGTTCTTGGTGAATATTTATATGTTATATACATATATATATACACACATATATAATATGTTATATATTGCTACACCAAGGCAGCTGGAGCTCAGGGGTTAAATGTGCATATGCAGAAGAAAGATGCAGCAGCTGCTTTCACTCAGCGCTCAAGACCAGTGCTAGAATTTGTCTCCCTGTCCACCTTTCTCTCGCTGTGCACAGCTGTGTGAAAGCAGTCCTATTTAGCTATTGATGACTTGATTCTGCAATGGTATTTCCAGGGAGTAGCATCATTCCAATTGCCGTTGTCATCTTGGGACTTGCAAGGAGTCTTCATATGACACTTGTTAGTTGATAAGAAAGGAGGTCTGTAAGTGTCAAAAGTGGGGGTTTTTCCCTAGCTTGTCTCACGATCAGGTTTCATGCTCATACTAGAACCACTTCCCCTAGCAAAGAATAAAGCAATAAAGGGTGATCTCTTTTCACGTTTACTCAATATATGTGCTGACCTCCTTGGGAGTCTTCGCTGCTCTTCAAGCTAACTTTCTGGAGCACTTATCAGATGGCATAGATGCCTGCTATGACTGACAACTTTCTCATACACTGAGTGTATGCAGTCTTGGGTACATTTAGAATACACATACTCTTTTACATTCTACTGTTATATTTTTTGTCATAATTATATTGCATGTATTGAATTAGACGTGGTCACACCAGCTACTCACCTTTCCCTTATACCTTCCTGCCCTTTTGACAGCCTTAGCTGTAACTGCTGCTGGCAGAGTTTATTTATTCTCTTCTTATCAATGGCAGCAGTTGAAGTAAAGGCTGTTAGCAGGGATTATTTGACTTTGTTTTCTCAATGGAGGAATAACATTCTGAGTCTCCTTTTCCTACTGCCTTCTCCACTTTTGTTGGAGATAGTTTTCCTTCAACAGTAAATAGAAAATATGATAACAGAATAGCAGAAATAGAAAAAAGCTGTTGTCATATTTGACATTTTTAGCAAAAGAAATAGAGTCTGCAATAGAAAGCAGAAGTAGAAGTTTTACTACTTCCTTCCCTTTTTCAACCTACTTTTGTGAACTGCAATATCCACAATCCAGTAGCAGAAGTATTTAGAGTCTGGTGACAGCAAAACTAAGACCAGATGACCCAATACTGCTTTTCCATCAGTACATCCTGCAAAAAGTAAAGAAACAAGATGGAGTAAAAAGTAGAGTGCTGGGAAAGGCAGCTACAGTTTCAGTACTTAAAAAAAAAAAAAGAAATAAAAGTATTATCGACAGCAGTCAGTACAGGATTATTGGTGGTACTTTCACTTTGGATGTGCCACTGCAGCTTCTTACCACAGCAGACACAGTATTTAGATCTATCTGCCAGGAGACAGCAGGCTGATGGCCATTTGTGGTTGGTTGACCCCAGCTAGAGGCCAGATGCCCACCAAAGCCGCTCTGTCACTGCCTTCCTCAGCTGGGCAGGGAGGTGAAAATATCATGCAAGGCTCATGGGTCAAGATAATGGCAGGGAGAGATCACTCACCAATTACCGTCATGAGCAAAACAGACTCAACTTAAAAAAATTCATCTAATTTATTACCAAGCAAAACAGAGTAATGAGAAATAAAACCAAATCTTATAACACCTCACCCCACTCCTCCTCACAGAAGCCACCCCTGTAGACGCCTGCTACCAAAACCTTGCTACACAAACCCAATACAATGTTACGTGTCTAATATCCACCCTGAAGAGGCAGACAAAATATTCTATAAGCAGCTGGGAGAAGTCTCATGATGGCTAGCCCTTGTTCTC
>VXBL01010155.1:684580-784834 GCA_013400195.1 Aramus guarauna | reverse complement strand
GGCCTGTAGCAGAGCCCCACTAAAATGTCCCTTGCCCCAGCGCTCCGTGTAATCCTGACCCAATGTCATTGAGAACTAAATATATATGAAGGTAACATTCAAAAAGATGAATGTAGGTTCTAGGCATCTCTGAAAATTCTACCAGAAGTTTTGTATTATGATACATAGTTGAAATGTTATTTTGGTAATATTTAAAGTCATGTTAAAATGAAATCAGAGTACTTCTTTATCAGTTGTGAACTCCTTTTGCTACTAGAAAGTCAGCGTGAAGATAATAGATCGTGGAGGGTTGATCTTGGCTGGCTGCCAGACCCTCACCAAATCACTCACTCCTCTCTTCAGCAGGATGTGGAAGAAAATAACAAGCTTGTGGGTTCAAGTGAAGGCAGTTTAATAAGAAAAGCAAAAGTCATACACAGAAGCAAAGCAAAAAGAGAAAATATATTCACTGCTTCCAACCAACAGGCAGATGTCCAGCCACTTCCTGGGAAGCAGGGCTTCAGTACATGTAGCAGTTGCTTCAGAAGACAAATGCCATAACCATGAATGTTCCTTTCTCCCATGACTTTTATTGCTGAGTATGACACCATATGGTATGGAATATCCCTTGGGTCACTTTAGATCAGGTGTCCTGGCTGTGTCCCCTCCCAATCTCTTGCCCATCTCCAGGCTACTGGACTTTTGAGTGGTGGGTTGGAGAGACAGCCTTGACGCTATGTGAGCACTGCTCAGCAATAGCCAAAACACTGGTGTGTCAATACCTTCCTAGCTAACAGTAGAAAGCACAGCACTATGTGTGGTGCTATAATGAATCATAGAATCATAGAATCATTTTGGTTGGAAAAGACCTTTAAGATCACCAAGTCCAAGAAAGTTAAGTCCATTCCAGCCAGACTCAATACATATATCAAAAGGAGACGTGCACTATTATGTCTGATTTAATGCTGTGACCTGTCTTTAGATACAAATATCTCTTTTGTTCATGTGTAAGCATCTGAATAAGACATTTGAAAAAACACAGTGGACTTTATATCTGACATATAGCTAGTGAATTATTTATTTTGAAAAATAATACAAGTTTAAAGAAAGAAGTATTTAAATTTTAATTACAAATGGGATTTGAAAGTCCTGAAATACGATAATTTAATTCTACTCCACCTCTAGCCAGTAGTTTCTATTGATTAGGTCTCACAGTATTTTACTGCCTTCTACCTTCATAGTGGTGTGTCCATTACTGCTTGAAAGTGAGCTGTTTATTAGCTTTATCTTCTTCCTTAAAAAACAAAATATTGTTGTACAAGGCTTAAAAGATATGTTTTTAACTGAAGAATTACATCATCTCTTGTCTGCTTCAGAGCGGGCACTTCTCCCCATTCTCACATCCTCACCTGGTTTCAGAATGCAGGGAGAATTTTTGCAGTGGTCGTTCCTGAGCAGAGAGAAGGGTTTATAATTGCTTTGCAGAGCTATCCAGCAACCTTCTATTTCTTCCATTAATCAATGTAGAATATCAATTTAATTACAAAATCTCTCACATAATCAATAAGTAAACTAAGGAAATACTTACCATAAAATATATTGGCATTGTTCCTGAAGCTTTGCAGACATCCAATGTAAAGATCTCAAGGTATTCTTATTAATGACATTATTTGCTTCAGCTAGTAACGTGAATAACTTTCAGACAGTCTAAAACTATTTCTGGATCAGATTATCATTGAACAGTAGTGCTCTGAAATGTTTTCCACAATGAGCATCAGAGAAAGATAGAATATTTACTCCATAGTTTATTTAATTCTGGTTATAGCTGTCCTGCTAACCATCTGTTCAACTTCAGATTTAACTTGCTATTTTAATGAAATCTTAATGGCAGTTTACCCATTCTTACTGACAATATTTTATCACGTAATCTTTTACACTATTTGGAAATGTCTTTTTCAACCTTATGTCTAAATAAAAGGTAAGTTTTTTAAGTTAGAATGGTATTTTCCCAAACTGCATATTCTATCTCTAGTATCTCACTGGTTTTAGTTGCAGCTTGGGACGTGTGTAGACTTGCAAGGACATTTTAAGGATGTTAGACGTTCAGTCTAATAATCTAAATTGTGCCAGTCTTAAAACATAAAAATCCATATTTTGTCATATCTCATAGTTTCAGAATCCAATAAAGATGAGTTTAAGGTTAACCAGCCACTTTTACATTTAACTGAACTGAAATCTCTAGAAAATGATTCATCTGATTTGGAGATGTTCTTGCAGGTTAACCTCGGTAGGCAGCATAAGTGTGTTACCAACACTGTTTTGGTCACAAATCTAAAACACAGCACCATACGAGCTGCTATAAAGAAAATAAATTAATTCCATCCCAGCCAGACCCAGTGCAGATGTCCAAGATAAGTCAGATGAATTACGTCTGTAAAGTGCTTATTTTTCTCCATTGACTGTGGGAGAGAAATGGACTGTTCTAGGGGATCCTAGAATTAATAGCTGAAATTGAAATGAATCCCAGTATTTGTAACTAACTGACTTTAAGAATATAGCCAAACCCATAAAAATTTAGTGTCTGGGTATCAAAAATGCATGTGCATCATCTCTCTCTCCATTGTTTGATGATGTGCTAGTCCTTTACTTGGGAAAAATTAGGAGAATATTCTTTTTGAGGATGAAGTTCACACCACAGTTTGCGTCTTTTCTCCATTTGTGTGTCTTAAAGTTGTACTACAAGTGATAGTGCCTGAGGAAACACTGGCAGTGTGTGGTTCTGACATGTCTGTCTTCTGATAACTAATTTGGAAGTCATTAAAAGAAGACTGTATTGTAAAATGGACAGTCTGAAATAGTTATGTTGATTTGAGGATAAAATTCTCAAACAAGTCCCGACAATTTCCCCACTTTATTTCAATGATAATTCTATTTAAAATGCTGAGTAGTGTATGGACAAGAACATATAGCAGTCAGTACAATACAGAGCAAAATTGTAGCAGATCAAGTATTGGACTCTTTCAGATAGTATCAGCCTTCGGATGGTCAAGTAGTCATGATAAAGGTGTTTTCTTTGTCAGCCAAGGAGTGGAAGAACAGGCTGTCTTCTTCCCTGCATTTTCCATGTGATATTCTCTGCCATGATTATATGCCAGCTCTTGTCAGACGACTGGCCCTAGACCCAGTTGTTCTTTATATACCATTTTCAAGTGATATAGTAAAGAAGCAATCTCCTCAATTTGTTAATTTGTACATTGCTTGAAGTCTAGTTCTTTTCCATCTGCTCTGCAATCTGCTGCTGTTGTGATATTATGAGAGAAGCCAACCAAATCCTCAGACCAGCTCCTGAGTTGTCATACCACATTTTCCTTCCATTTCTTCTCAAAGGTACCTGTGAGCATGGTAGATCATTATTTCTTAACAACTCCAACAGTTTCTATATCTCAGTCTGGTTTTATAGATTGCAGCAAGACTGATATGCACCAGTCATCTTCAACAGATATGGAACTAAACATACATAACAGAAAGATATTTCCTATACTTTTGCAACTGTAAGTAGCTTTAAAGAATAACTTTTTCTCTTGTGAGAGTTTCCTAATTCATTTTGATTGAGGGACAGAATATTGGCTATGTGTATACAGACTGTAGAACTTGAATAACATTTGAGAAGAAAACATTTGCAGAGGAAGTGTTTCAGAAGGATCTTATTTAAGGTTCATTTGTGGCTGTATCAAATTGTAGTATCCATCTTCAATCTGAATAAATTCTTGGGGGTTTGAGGCTGAATTATTTTTTCTACTGACATGGTACTTTGAAAAGCCTAGTAAGGCTGTCATGCTAATACCGTTTTCGGTCATCATAAGACCCCTGTGCAGTTATTTGTGCCATTGCATGCTGATGTTGCAGGCTGCTATATGATCTCAGTTCCTTGAACGAACTGCAGTTTCAGTCTCCTTTTATCTGCACACACCCTTATACAGCAAAGCATGTGTAAGCAGCAATAAGCACTAAAATGACATCACAGAAAGCATGGATCTATTCCTTTGTTTGAAATGAAGATTTTCACTGAGTGCTTTTGAAAGAAAGAAGCACCTCTGTTTTTCCTCTTCCAGTGAAACTTGCTCTACAATACTGAGATTCTAGACAGTTGAATCTTTACAAAAGGAGTAGCAAAATACAGCTGAATCTAAACACTTTTCCTAAAAAACATTTGAGGATTGTGACCACATCCCTTCTATTCTGGGCTCTGACCTTTCTTCCTTTTCAACTATTTTGTACTTGAAATGTATTTCTGCATTTCTGTGTATAGTCATCTTGTGATTTCCCTTCCATCAACTGTGTCAGTCCAGTTTCTCAGCTCTCCGACCCTTCTTCCTTCTTTTAAGTATTTTTTAATATTTTACTTCCACTACTGCATATGATTTTCTCTAGTTTTAGCTGATTGATGGTCTCCCTGTGGCCCTTGTCAAATTCAGCATTCAACAACTTGGCATGCTGAGGGATCCCAACACCCACTGGTGGAATCCATGGAGCAGGTGTGAGAGCCCTTAGCGTTCACAAAGGAGCAACTAAGCAGAGATTCTCCAAGAGCCTTTGCTCTGCTTTTTTTAGGCTTTACCTATATACAGCACAGAGATCCTATAGGAAACAGAGTTTATATTTTAATTTAACTTTACTCTTAACGTTTTGTCTCTCAATGTCAAAAAAATTAACTTATATTCTGCATAAGCAATATATGTGTGTGTGTATAGTTAACATGTATTATTTATATTAATATAAAATACTTACATTTGTCTTATTTTGTGGAGGATATTTAACAAATACTAAATTATGTATTGATGTGGAGTTAAAAATGAAGAGCTGCCTTCCTTCTTCAAACTGTTCATGATGATGTAGAGCAGCATACATTTTATTTTATTGAACTCCAATGACAGAATAGGTTGTTTGCATGGAAGTATTCTGTGCCAAATCCTTGGCTGCTTTATCACTGAGTTAAATGGATGAGGTCTTGGCATCACCAAAAGAGACCACTTGAACTAGAAATCCTGAGCAGTTAATTGTAAAGCACACTCATTCTCTAGTGCCCTTTTAAATTATGTTCAGGTGTTTAAAAGTAAGGTTAGCTTTGCTTTTGATAAAGGATTTAGGTTTAAATCAATAACTTGAAATAAATGTAACTTAAAATAAACAATCTTTAAGGATAAATAAGGCCTTGAGCAATAGGATCTAATGCCAGTTAACCCTGTTTACCATGAGGGGTTGGACGAGTTCATCCCTTGAGTTGCCTTCCAAACTCTTTTTTTTTCTTTTTTTTCCATGATTTTATCTGCTTTATTTAATTACTACTAATTGCTTATTTGATCTGTCAATAATTTAATACTTAAGAAATCTTTATCTCATCCCCAAACTGCCATGAAGTCTATTCTCCATTCTACTAATTCAGCAAACATCCCACAAGCCCCACTGCAGGCATTTCTTACTCACTCTTTCTTATTAGTAAATTTATACTTCTGGAGTGCAAAGCAGCAGGATTCTGCTCAACTATCCATCCATCCATTCAGTCGCAGAAGCTATCACTGAATGGTCTTGTTCTTGACTCGTTCATTTCAAATATTAATTGTCTTTATAGAGAATAATTCAAAGAAATACTGATTTCAAAAATAGCAGTTTAGTTGAATCACCTGTTCTACAACCTTGACAGTTGATGATACAAAGTCTTAGATTGGTTTGGGTGACTAAATAAATTAAATAAATGAAAAATAGTCATTACAGGACCTGCACAGTTTATTTTGCTCATTCTCTCACAACTTTGCTTACATTCTGTGGAATTGGTTCATAAGAAAACATGAGAATTTTCTTGTGAAACAATAATATTTAAATAGAAAATGGAAAATTGGTAAATCCATTTTGGTACTATTCAGATGTAATTAAGCTTTAAATTAACTTACTGTTGAAAGATTAACATTTTTATACCTGTAGTTAAACTTTGAATCCTCTAAAGGAACAGCTGACCTTATTCTGTATTGTAGTTTGAGGTTTAAATACATTTTTCTGAAATAAAAGCTTACACCATAAATGCTAATCTAAAGTGATTTGGACATGAAACATTTGTTCAGTCTTCTAAGAATTTTTGCAGATTAGAAGGATAGCCTGTCCCAAGCCAGCAAAAGCAATTAAATTAATGAAAACGCTTATGATCTGGAGATTTGGAAAGAAAGCTGGAATGATCATAGAAACAGGTGAAAAAAATCAAGCTAAATATTTCTAAGTAACTTTTTAAATCAAACAACAGGATTGTTTTCAATTTGAGAACTGGCAAGTTATTGCATTTTGTAAATATGCTTGCATTTTTAGATTTTTAATTTTTTCCCCCAAGCTGTTAAAAGCAATACATTCCTTCAAATGATTGCAGACTCTGCATGACCTACCATTTTATAATAATAATGAATGCTCCTGACCATTTTTCACTCCTGATAACTTTGAAGAAAGAGACAGAGGTACCGGAAGCACTGGTGCTACAAGCACACAAGCCAAATGGAATATCTTCATATCTTACATAAACGGTAATGTGAATGGATTTGAAATTGTCATTTAAAGCCTGTGTGTCAAGGAAATCACCTTCTAGCCTATAAAGGATGACTTCTCTGGTTCAGATACTCTGACATGTCTCTGCAGCAAAACTCTGGAAACAAAAATGTCAAAATTAAAACCTACTACACTGTAAAAAGAAAAAAAATAATTTTAGCCTATTTAGCAGCAATTACACTCCTTCCCCACACATTCACATACTTTGATGCAAATTGTAAGGTGAGTCATATGTCAATCTCCACTACTTTAAAAATGGGCATCTATATGCAAGTTGCATTCATCTGTATTTCCAATTACTTCTCAAATTCAAACTCCATCCAAGAGGTTCAAATATTGGTCCAACATTTCTGTAATGAAACATCTCACCTTGTTCCAGTCACAAATACACAGGTTCTTGCAGTGTCTTCCAGTGTTCAGTACAACACTAGAAGTTCCCTGGTCCATGCTGAAAGGACAGTCAGTCCTTTGGCCACTTGTCATTCAGCCGCAGGGAATCAGTGGTTCCTGAAAATGAAGTGTTGAAAGAAGGCACATGATCCTTGCTTCACCCAATCACTACAGTAGACCCTTGAATTCAAACTAAAATTAGTTTTTAGAAAGCCTTAAAACATTATCATTAAAGAAGGAAAAAACTTTGTAATAAATTATTAAAAATAAACTCATAAGAAATTTTCAGAAGTTTATTTTACATTATGAGCTTACAATTTTTTTTTTTCAGAACCAGTTCAAATTCTTTTCAGTTATGATTGCTGAGAACCTGTCAGCAGAGATTCTGTGTTGGCATTTCTTTGTTCCCTCAGTTCCAATTCATTAACTTACGACATGTTGTTTGTAGTTTTATTTAATTATTTTAATTTATATTAAAAAATTCTGTTTATCAATGGTTCAGGGTAGTTTAATAAGTTAAAGAATTGTTAGTATGTGAAGTTGCATTATCCACTAATACTTACACGTTTCTACTCAAATTTGCTAAAGATATATTTCTGCTTTCACTTTCCCAGTTGTGCTGCTACTTACAAAGAGGGTCCATTCAGTGTTTTGTACCAACTGCAAGTTGTTCTAATTTCCCCTCTCTGGATATCAATAACACTGCAGTTGCTAGTTTATTCAGCATTATAATAATGCATTTAAACTTTTCTGCCATCCCCAAAACTGAAACAGATAGAAACTACAAAGTTTTTGCTGGAATTCACAGAAGTTTTAAATGTTATCAAAACACTTGGTCAAAGTGGTAGAGTGCCAACTACATAATTTAATTTTGTTTATACTCTGGCAATGATATGAACAGTTCTTTTTTTTTTTGCGAATATTGCTGCACATCTGTCCTTATCACTTCTTAGCTGGACTGAAATGTCAGCCCTGGGAATGGATGTGTGTAACCCATGTCTCATTCTGAAGAGTTCAGCCAGTGCATTCTCACCAGTATCTTGACAAGTTTAAAATCAAAGCAGGTATTCATTTAAAAGAAAATGTTTTACTGGGTCTCTGGCTTGCTAAATTACTAATGTAACCTTCCTAAATGCATTGCCTGTTATATTTCATAGTATCTGTTAATGATATTTTAAAATTAAGTAACTATTTTTTAAATGTCACTCGCCAAAGAAATTGTCTGTATTTTAAGATAATCAAACCTACAACAATTAACAAAATGTTAAATGTATATAAAAAAAAAACAACCTAAAAAAGTTTACATTTTTCTAAATTTTAGAAACTCTAGCATACATTTTTCTTCAGTTTCCATGTGTATAATTTAGCTTGCTGTTTAGCCACTTGTTGACAATCAGCACTAGTTATCCTTCTCAGGATGCATACAGCAAGGGCTGAGACTGCAAAGTTGTACGTCTGCAGATTGTGTTACAGTATAAGGAGTCAAGATCCTCTTCAAACCCTCAAAATGGGTATGTCCACGGCCACTTGTCCTGTTTGTGTCCCTGGGCACCTGTGCTAGTATTTTGGACCTTTTTCCTGTAAAACTATTTTGATACCGTAGTATATAGGCAAATGGAATGAATCAAATAAGGTGTGTAATGTACCAGCTCATACTATGGTCTTGTGCATTAGTTGCAGAATTTTACTATGAAAAGAAAGAGATGCTAAAAAGTGACACAGGTTTTTTAACTTACTTGATTGTCCACTAAAACAATTTTCAATAAAAAATTCACTTAACAGTAAGCAAATATCTTAATTCTCTCAACCAGGCATGTAAGAGGCAACCTTTTATTTCATTGCTTCAGTAAAAAAAACCTTATGCAATGGTTATAGAGTTTAAGTGGAAGCATAAACAGCTGCATATAAACAGCTGCAGTGCCTGTGTCTGTGTTGTGGGGACTGGTAAGGCTGTGTTAGGGATGTTTAGGTGAGCAATCACCTCTTAGCACAATAGCATCAGACGTTTCTGGCAACTTGTCCTTGGGTGAGTAGTTTAACCATTATTTGCTGAGGAAAGATGCTAAATGCACTCTACAGCCTTTGTTTTTCTTTTGTCTGACTAAACAGAATATACATGTGATGATACACATCACACAAGAATAGCAAAAATCCTGGAAAATTTGGAAAAGTTATCTCACGGATATAAAAAATTTGAAATATCAATTTGTTAGACTTTTTTTCTCAGGCATCTTTTATGCTTTTTCCCATACTATCCTGTCCATAGGAAGTGCTTTGTAGTGGAGTCTGTAGGGGTAGTACAGCATTTTCATCAGAGCACTTACATAATGATGGAGAAAGTTCCTTATCTGAGAGGGGAGAAATCTGCATTCACTTCCCAACTCAACCACTGATTGGCTCTGATTTTATTTATGTCACTTAAGGTTTGACGTAAAAAAAGAAATGTAGGTGTAGCAAATCCTGTCATTTAAACTCACTAGAGGTATATGCCAGCACTCACCATAGTTTACCTTTAGGCTGGGGAGGCTGATTCCTCCCGTGGTGGAGGTCCTCAGCACTTTTGAATTTGCAGATCCCTAAGATTTTCCCCGCAGAGATGCAGACTCTCATCCCCTGGCAATAGCCCTGCCATTATCAGTTACCTTTTACAAATCCTTTAAAAGCAAGCTGTTGGCCCTTGGTGATGCCATACGTGAAAAGAATCTAAATTAACCTCCTGCTCTGGACTGCTGTCAAATCCATTGATTACAGAGACAGCCTAGGAAGACCAGCATCATTAGGCAAAAGTTAATCTGTGTGAATAGCACCTGGTCCCTAAAAAGAAGTCGAGACTCTACTGGGCATCAAAGGCTTGAGGATTATTGGCATAGGAGCCACAAAAATCCACACAGGGAACCAGAAACTCCTACAATTTGCAATAAATAAGCTATATTCAGGACAGGAATATCTTTTAAATCCCATCCTGACTTCCTTGAAGCACCTTAGTTAGGACTGTACTGGTGATCTTATCCATCTCCTATCCTGACCGGCGACATCCGTTCCACTTCTCTTAAAAGTGGAGGAAAGGGAATGTCTGTCTTATATGTGAAAGATGATACTTGGGCATCTTTTATGCTATACAGCTTCAGTTACCCCTCACCTAAAGGAGGCTGAAACACATTTCTCATCCTCTTGGACAGAAAAGTTTGTCATCACTTTTTCTTTTCTTATTGAGAGTGACAGTGAGACGCAATTGGCATTGAACCAGTGTCCCTTGGAATAGGGATTGGATCTCATGTGTTCCCTACCATTTAAGCTAGGTGCACACACCTCTTCTGCATTAACAGACAGACATGCAGTTGCTGCATTTTTCAATGGGCCTTGTCTTCTAGGCAGGCTTGCAAAACACTTCACAGATGGAGCTCTGCAGGCAAACCAAGTGGAGGAATAACCACCTTATGGAAATCAATCAATATAGGATGTGAGCTAGAAGCCAAATGGCTTATTCCTGTGGAGCGTGAGCAGCTCTTGTACATGCCTAGCAGCAGAACTTTAAATGGCTTGAGAGCTTTAAAAGCCAAGTCCCCAGAGTAAGTTAGGCAGCCCTCAGGCCTGTAGACTGATGAGCAGATGTTTTCAGAATCACGATTCTGTTGCCTGATTTCAAAAAACACATATAAACATATAAATTAAGTTAACAACCAGCAATACTCAGTTACAGCATCAATCCATCAGTCTCAGGTGTTCTGCACTGTGCCATGGATCTGTCTTGCTATGGCCAAGCTGGTTTTGCATCCTAGTTTTGTTGTATTGTGGAGATTAGCCTGCTGAGCCTCCTGTGGCTGTTACCTCTTTGACATCTTGTCAAGCAAAATCCCTGGTTCAGTGCCTGGTTCAGAATTCTCTCTGTTCTGGTGTCATAGAAAAAATTTCATCTGTACCACCAAAGCGTGCACTGGGGATGGTTAGGGACTGTATGACTAGCTGTTGTGCTCTCTGTACTGTTTGTAGGTAGCTATGCATTATGCCATTCTCATTATGATGTGCCAGCTTATAGGACAGCAGGTCTTTGTGCATCTTCCTTCCCTATGGCTGACTTCAGTTTCGAGCAGTAGAGGAATAACTTTTCAGCTGAGCAAAGTGTTACCAAGTGTCTCATTTGCCATTCTATCATTTTAGAGTGACAAATATGGATGAGGAACTGTATCTGCAGTCTTTTAGGTATGTTTTCAGTTATTCTGACACTCTTTGGCTCTGCTAAATTACGAGTAATGGAAGCTTGTGGTGCCACGTCTAAACACATACTTCTTTGCAGCTTGTGTGAACTCCCATGCTGTCACTTGTTGGCCATTGTCAAGGCATTTCACTTTGTTGGGTGCACCAAGGAAGATGAGTTCCATATAGATAATCAGCTATTTAGGGGAAATGCTAAATAATAAAACCACCTCAGAAAAGTATGTATCAGACTGCAGAACATGTACAGACTTTTTATCACTCAGACTTTTTTTGCAGAGACTTAAGTTGCCACTCTCTATGGGTGCAGTTCTTGTAGACTCTGTACAGAACGTGCCCTGTGCCAGCCTCATGCCTTAGATACTCTGAAAAGCCATCTGAAGGGTAGTTAAGATGCACCAAGGTCACTAAAATGGCTTTAAAAGGCAACTAAAACGTCCCAAAAGTGTCTATGCTCTCATTGCAGTCCATGCAGACTTAGGGTTCAGTTCAGATGTGTCTGGGTTGACAGATATCTTACAGGCTTTACAAGACATCCAGATGTCTTTGGATTATCATCTCGTGACCAGGATATGTCACAGCACCTGAAATTATTTAGTCACATAGGTTTAACAATATCTTTTGGTGTGTGAACATACTGTTTTGACATGCTAGCCATCCTGCAGTAACATAAGGCAAACAAATCCTACCTGGCATGTCTACAGTACCTTAAGGATGAATCTTGCTCTAATCTGCATTGATTATTCTGACTAGGGCTCCATTGAGAATCTGGATCCTTGGTTTACACTTAAATTTAAGTATCTAAATTAAAGCTATATCTCAGGTTTAGAATCCTGTGATGGTCAAGAAACCACCATCTCAGCACTGAGTTTCAGCCATGACTTTTATTCCTGTGCCTGAGCAATGTTGATATTACCATAGTGGCTTGTGCATCTTTATCCAAATCAAGTTAGCCATAACTTAAAGTTAAAAGAATTGCATTTACTTTCAGACTATTCATCATTTTGGCAGCTGCTAAAGTGTCAACTTTCTTTGAAAAAGTGCTCTAATATCTGGGATAGTGCTGCTGTTTCCCTCTTTGTTCTGTGCACACTCTGCTGCTTAACTCCAGAAAAATGATCAGATATGTTGGGTTCATACATCTTTTTACTGACTGCCTGTTATTAACTTACCTTTTGCAACAACAAGGACATAGGCACCTTATGATGTTGGGTTTTTTGACTCTGTTTTAGAACTATGTGTCTTTCTGCCTCAAGCCTTTTTTGTCTTTTGGTTCCTTTGTTTTGTCCTATTGTGTCAAAATTGTGGTCTACCTTCCACAGGCTTTGGCCTGCAAGGGGCAATTTTCCTGGCTTTGCAGCTTCCAGTTTTACTGTCAAAGGTTAATAGCGGATTTGGCCCAAATCCCAGTTGCAAACTTGTCCTTTATCTATAATATTCGCAAGTATTGGTTCCTCAGCCTTTAATTATTTACAGTTATCCTGTCTGTTTCTGAAGAGCTTTTTGCTTTGTTATAAGCTTTAACTGCTGTATTTTTCCACTCAGTGTTTTCTTAGATTGTGCTATTCATGCAATATGAATGCACCTTGCTACAGAATATAAGTATGGCAAAGCAGAAAGAAGACTTTTGACAAGCTATGGAAAATCTGGGCTGACCATGACAGTTAACTGGAACCTAACAGCTATTAGCCCTTCGGCAAGGTGTTAACATGGGTCCTACCTGGGAAGAAGAATAACCAATTAATGAAAATTGCTTTTATCATTAGCTAAAGCTGGGAAAAAAGTGGGGATTTTTCCACAATAGAATTAATTTTACTTTTGGTACTGTTAAAATATATATCCTGGTAACATCATCAGGCAAGCATGGCTTTTTTGAAAATGTCAGCTACTCTCATTTATATTTAAACTAAAACCTGAAAATTAAAAATGGAGGTTTTTTTTCATTTTTAACAGTCAAAATCCATATTTTAAAAAAGTCAATTTCTCTTTGTGTTTTGAAATGAAAATAGTACTGCAGAGAGCATAAAAGACACAGGATGTAATGCTAATAGTTAATAAAATAGTTAATAAAGTAGCAGTGCATTTCAGTACTATTTCTAATAAGATAATGACAGTGCTAAAAATATTTTCCCTGTTCCATAAAAAGTTGTAGCTGTATTTTAATCAGTGAACGCACTTAAAATATCCACAGATTATATTCTTAAGAGTTTCTTTATAATAATGTTACTTTAACTCTAATTGAAAGTCTGTCAATTTACATGTTTAATTTAGGCATTAATTATATATAGACAACGATGCACAATTTGTACTAGGCTTCTTGGATGCTTTCATGTTTCAAACATTCATGTTTCAAATTATGAAAAGGACTGTTAGGATGATCTGGTGCGTTCAAGGCCTTTCTATATATTTGAGTATTGTATCCAACTCATCTGAACTTACTACAAGTCTTCAGATACTGTTAATGTTCTTAAAAACAAGTGACTACATGGAGAAGTTAAATTTCAATTAAGAAAATAGCTTATGTCTGGTTTGATATTGCTTCTACTTGTTAATACCTACATGTAGTGATCAGTGAACCTCTCAGGCTTTTTGGATAACCCATCTTGTCTATCTCAGCCCGCCATGGGTGGCTGTGGCAGGCCCACTCAATGCGACGGGGCTAGGAGTTACCCAACTGGCCTGTTTTACAGGGGTGTTGTGCAAGCGTTCATTTAGCTTCTGTACACCTGTAACCATGTATAATGCATATGAGAATGTATAATGCATATGAGAAATGGCAATAAAAAAGGTGAGAACTGTGAGGTTTTGTCTGTGCTTCACACTGATGAAAGATACAGGTTGGTTTTGGGGCCAGTCCTTACAACTGACATTCACTCTTCTGCCTTTTTGTTAATGAGACACCTGCTTAAGGAATGCAGACTTGATAGTTTTTCACCTTCACAGATGCTACAAGAATGAAATATCCAAGAGGCAGGGAAAAAGGTAATTCCAAATGTTTCCCAGTTATAAAGAGGCTGGATAATGCATCTGGGAGGGGTGTACTTGCCTGTTCTTACTGTCTTCTGGAGGTATCTGCTGTTGCCCTGTCTTGGAGACAGGATTTTGGAACAAAGAGACTCTAAGCTTACCCAGTAGAGCTGTTCTTGTGTTCTTACATCCTTATTTACAACACAACCAATTCAGAATATTGATGTTCTTATTAACTACATGGAATGTAATTAAAAATAGCTTGGAAAAAATGTGTGTAGGGTTTTTGTTTGGTTGTTTTTTTTGTTTGTTTGTTTGTTTTTAATTTCAGCAGAAAATCTGACCCAGCATTTATATGCTGTTCAACAGATGAAAAAAAACCAAAAAACAGATGGTATTTTTGGTAGTGACATAGTAGCTGAAAGGTCATGAAATATGTATAATGAAGAGAGCCATTAAGGTATGCCATTTTACATGGGTCATGAAACTATTCAAAGACGTGAATATTTCTACTCTAAACCATATTAACTTATATCTAAGAAGTGATACAGTGCTGTGCATGGATTGGTGCTAGGAAGATCCTCTATCCAGATCAAATATTTAGATTTTAATAGGATTTCCCCTGAAAGTGGGACCAGCTTGCAGTGATCCAGTTGCAGAGATATGGTCTGTTAGCTCCTAGACATTACAGCATTTGGTATAATAATAATAATATTTGAATAATGATAACACAATGTTCAAGGAAGTTGGTAAATGCAACTGAGTCAGTTGTGTGCACCGTTAAATAGGAATAATATTATATAAGCAATGTTTACAGGTATCTTGAAAACACAGATATTGCTTGGGAAGTTAAAAATATAATTGCTATCATTATTCAATGTGTTAGCTCTTGAGAAGAGTAATCTCTTCTTAAACACTGTAAAAGTCTTTTAACACAGGATATGAGTATATTAAAAGCTATGATGTTTTCACAAAGGTTTTAATCCAGCATAATTAACTTTACCTTCTTAATTGTCCTTATAGCATCCTGATGAACTTGAAAGTAGAGGTCAAATTATTGTGTGAGGTTTTAAATCCTATCTGTTGCATTATTTAAGCAGAATGGAAGTACTTTTGGATTTAAGTAAAATATGTCTATTTGTATGTAAGTAAAATATGACTATGAAAATACGATGTATAAATCAAGAAACAGTGACTTCTCACTGAAATTCTGCAAAGCTTGCTTGCACTGTTGTGTTAAAAACCCACATGGTTGTAAAACTGGTAGAGTGAAAAGTGGCTCAATTACCTTTTTAAAAAGAATGTAAAGATTTTCATTCTTCTTCATAAAGATTTTGCAAAGTCACCCATTCTGGGAATGTTGCAATTGAATTTGTACAAAGGAAGAGGTAAAAAATGTAAAATAGTTTATATTTCCAGAAGCCTTACATAATCCTAAAGCCTTTGCCTATCATTATTTTAGCACCTTCAAAAGAGACATGGGCTGTAAAATCAGATTCACATTTCCATTTCTAATTGGAATTGACCCATCCTGGTTCAGTACTATGTCAAGACTCAGATCTAGCAGAAAAAGTGATTATGAAGGAAATGGGAAATCTTTCACAGCTAATAATAAATTTTGTCATTAAAGCAAGTTCTTTATAACTGCATTAAGCAAACGTGTATAGCTTACAGTCTGTGTTCTTGTTTCCACAGTGCATACATTATAACAGACTTCATGGGCATCAGGAATGAAAATTTTATGAAGGTAGCTGCAGTTGGGACTTGGATGGGAGATTTTGTCACAGCGTGGATGGTAAGAAATGTAATATCACATTTTAAAAGAAAGTAAAAGGAATAAGTTTGTTGGTTTCAAAGGCCAGAGGAGAGGAGAAGAGGAGAAAAGAAAAAAGTTGATTTCTTGAAGTATTCAAGTATTTCAACTCAGACAAGTAGAAAGTTAACAAAGGCAAGGTAGCATAATGGCAGGGTGTTTAATTAGCTGGGAGTCCAGAAGAGTTTCAGTTAAAATGTATCAGAATAATATTTCATTGCTTCTGCTGTGAGTGGGAATGTTGCCATTGACTTCTGTGAGGACAGCACGGTGGCCCTTCTTTACTATGAAATAGCATCATGACTTGCTGTCTGGTGAAACGGCAAGTAATGGCTAGAGATAAAGAAGTCTAATGAAAAGGATTAAAAAAGAAGAAAAATTAACTGAAAGATGTGATAAAGAATGATGGAGGTGAGAGAAAGAAGGCAAGCCAGTTACATCCCAGAATTTGAAGGTAGCCTGTTTGAAGTGAAACTATCAGATTAAGTTTGTCTCTAATTTAGGATTTAGAAGTATAAAGTTTTACAATGATTAAATGTGTTAATGAGGCTGCTTTTCACTTGAATTATTATTGTTATAATGGTTCTTTCCTGAAATATGGGCAACTCAAAAATCAGCTTAGAGAAAGAGAACCAGAAAATGACAGGTAATTGGGAACAAAATGATGGATGTGCATGTGTTTTATTGTTCAGGAAAAGAATTTTTTAAATACAAAGTGATAAAAGTGAATTAATTATTATTTATGTCTTTGTTTTTTTACAGTAAGATTAAGTTTTTGGGATTAGTGTAGGTAAAAATTTTAACAATTATGACTGTGATAACTGAAGTAAGAATGACATTCATTTAAATTTGGAAAAGAAGCCCATGATTTTTAAGCTTGCAGAATAGGTTTTAATTAATCTAAATGAATTTTTTTTCCTAATGATTCACTGATACCTCTGTTTACTCAAAATAATCAACATAATTTAGGGGGAATCATTAACACTGGGAACATTGCCTGGTGGTGAATGTTTATCACGTATCACATAAACATGGATGGAAAAGATCTCAGCACTGTATGTAGCTAGTGACTGCAATAATCTCTGACGTAAGCAAAGAAACAAGCCAAGGTGGATGAATTTGAGGACTGTGGTATGTGTTAGAAAACACTTTAGGAATATTTTCAAGCAGGAATGACTGTAAGATACTAAGACTATAGTGTATAAAACTGTAGGAATAGTATTAGAAGGATCATCCAAGTATCTGTCAATTTGTCTTCTATCCTCCACATATTTGGAACATACTGTACAACAGACAGAAGAAAAAGAAAAAGCTCAAGGATTTTTTCAGCATATTGTTCAGTATGTGTCAGTGGTTTGTCTGAGACAAATTGTGCTCTGTGAAATGGTGGCCATGAAAAGCAAGTACGGAGCAAATCATCTGTACATACATTACCGTAATGACATTGCAGAATTGGTGCATTGACTGATGTTGACAATTAATGTGGATTTCTTGTGAATCAGTAATAAAATTCCGGGCTACTTCTGAATACCTTTAGCTTGACCCTTTTCTTTTTATGGACTTCCACAGCTTTATCCCACTATGGAAGGAAAGATGATGACGTGTAAGCTAAGCTGAATTGAGAGGGGCCATGTTAATCATACATGTGTGACTTAGAGCTCCAGTGATAGATTACATACAAGGTGCACTAAATTAGGTTCATTCATGGAAAATGATCCATTTTTTTCAGTTCCTTTTATCTCATTTCCTTGAAAAAAACTGTTACATGCAGAGCCATATAAAGCATGGAAATGGCTGGATTCAAGAGGCATGAGAATCCTGACCCTTTTCTCTGTATTCAAAGCCCTCTCAGTGCCATAGCGGATTCCAGTGGCAGATGGAGTTATTGCTGAAGAACAGGAGAGACACTGGAAGACACTGCAGAGGCAGTTTGGAAAGCGGAGGCTGTTTGTAAACTAGGCTGGTTGTTAGCTTTCAGGAAGAGCAGAGGGCATGGGATTGGAGGGTGAATGTGTTTTAGGTCATATTTGAGAATTAAGAGGTATGGTGATTGGTGTTTAGAACTTTTGAGCAAAAGAGAATGGTACGATTGTTCCTGCAATGCAAATCTCTGGGCAAAGTGTATAAATACGTCAATGGAGATTACAGTGTGTAAGGTCAGCTAAGCTTAGGAACATCAAAAAAAGCTACAAAGTCAGGTAGAGATGTGTTAGTAACAGAGGAGAGTGGACACATACGTTGGTACATGTGCATGTACGTTGGTGCAGACCTCCCACACAGCCTAACTTTAGCAATCTTATTCTATATGAACATAAATTATCATGTTGTTTATAATATTTGAATTTCCTTGACTTTCTGCATGTCAAGCCCAGTATGGAATTGATATCAAAGTGATATAAGTCTCCTGTGGGATTATTATATTTTTATGAAGTTCTCCAATCCTGTTTGGAAACAGGAAAGAAAGAAAGAACAAACCTGTAAAGAAACCTTTGCACATCTTCCTATTTACATCAGTGCTTGTATTTTCCAATGTTTAAGAAGTTTCTGTAAAGAAGCCACCCATCCTTAGACTGCAAAGGAGAAGATGAAAAAGCAGATGTAGCCTTCACTTCAGTGCATTTGAACCGTACTGGAATTAAGATCTTACTCCCTATTTAATTGGAAACTTTGGAAATAAGCAGGAATAAAGCAGAACAGATGAGATTCCATTTTAAAAATGAGTAATCAATAAACAACAATATTGCCCTAGTACAGTGAGGAGATGCTTATTAGATCAGGAAAGTGATTGAAATGGGAAAATATGTTTTGGATTGCTGTTTATTTTGGATTTAAAAGGCAGAAGGGAGGCTTCCCACTCAACACTTCCTAGATCACTGACTAGTTTGGCGACAGGGTTAGACTCAATTCCCATTAAAATCAGCAATGTTCTTCCCATTGTGTGTAATGAGAATGGACCCATGCTATGGGTGCACAGGAGCTTCTCCTTTGTATCTCTGGATAGGAAGTTCTGCTACTAATAATTATCTTTACTGAAATATATAGTAAGTGTTAAATGTTCTAAATAAGTCTGTGAAGAGGGGAATGGGTTTAGTACACTAACCATCTCTCTGCACTTTTTCCTCTTTGAAGCCAGGGAAGTATATCGTGCACCTGCTTTGACGTGCTCTTCTGCTCTCATAAAATGTGCATTCTGTTCTCATGGAGAGTGCTTTTGAGGCAGACTCCACAGGATTTGGCGCAGTAGGATAGCTTTGAAAAAAATGTTGGATTCCACCCAGACTAGCAATTATGGCCTTCTTCTGGGAGAGTGTGAGCAGGCTGAGGAAGGAGCTGATTGCAGGGCAGAATCTCTGATGATCAGTCAGGTGGCCTCCTGACCCTCTCTAAAAATGAGCAACCTGCTGCAGCTGTGTTTTTGTGAAGGACGCAGTCCTGAGCATGTGTGGTAAGGCAACCTCAGAGTATACCTACAGGAGTGGATGGCACTGAACATTCACACAGAGGACAAAGTACAACCAGAGCCGCCTCTGTTCTTTATAGCCTCCTGGTGAGGTGGAACAGCCTGCTTTCCTCCTTCTTTCCAGGCACAGTTGGCTTTTAGACTGTCAAAACTATTGTTCTCCACTTTGGGTGATGGCTCTTTGGGTTCTCCAAAGATTACATATTGGCCCTGTGGATGATACTTGTACCACCTTGAGAGATGTGCTTACCAACTGCTATTTCCATTTCCATTAAAGACATATCCCTGCATACAAGCCCTACATAAGTGTGAAAGAGTCTAAACAGTAGAAGTTTGTTATATCTTCCTTAGACCTCGCTTGCTAGGATTATCAGAACCTGAAGCGCTTCAGCCAGAGGCTGGTGCTAATCTCTATGAATGTATCGGGGGCTGGTCCTCCTGACCAGGGATCTTATTCCCATTTACCCTCCTTCTGAAAGGTAATTTAATTGAGGTTCTGTTTTCCCTCATTAATTGCTAGAGGGAACTGAGAACATTTGAGAGATCAATGAACAGCAGAGACTGCTGGCTCACATCATCAGAAACAATGATGAAGTCAAGGGATGGTTTAGTTTATTATTCATCAAACTAGTATTTACCAAATCTGTACCAGCATGTGGTTTTTAAGAAGGAGAAGCCAAGATTTCTCTCAACACTGTGCTTTAGCACAGTACTTGGCACAATGTTTTAGAGCATAAGCTGAGTCATTGTCACAATTCCTGGCTGTTCTTTCTGACACCTTCACTTGACTTCAGTTTGACTCTTCCCTTGCTTGGGGTTGTGAAGACTCCCAGGACCATTTCTGTCTTTCATCATCTGAGCAGAGCAATTAGTAGGAAGATAGGAAGTAGTACTTCCAGCATGGACTGGACGGAAGGGTGATAGGTCACCACTTGTTCCACTGGCGCGTTATCCAGGACTGACTTAGACATATCCTATCCACTTGGATGGATGGATATGGAGATAGAGATATTCTACCTAAGACTTCTTGTCTTCCAGGACATGGAATTGGGATTTCAAAACGTTATTACTGAGTGATGAATCCACACCTACCTTTCCTCATTAGTGGAACTGGATAATGACCCCAATACACACAAATTGCCTGGGCTTCTGTGAAGTTTCTCAGGCAAAAGAGTCACATTGTTAGGTTATCATGCCCACACATCATGACATATAACTTGTGGTGGAATGCTGCTCACATTGATAAAGCTTATCTGTTCTTCTGCAAGAAGGATTTTCTGTTCTCTGAGATTTTCAGTGCTTGCTGAAAAAGCTCCAGGAAATGTACTTATCTGACCAAATGGATGAGGTTTTCAGTCTTATAATTCCAGAGGACAAATCTCACACCATTATGTGTTCCAGTTTTGCTAGTTGTGAAAGAAATAGATTTTGTTCTGTTCTTTTCATTCATATTTCCCTATTAAGCATTTTTTATCTTCATTTTCTGATGAAGGAGGCTTCTGTATTTTCCCATTTTATGAGACTAACATGTCTTACATGGCTAGTAGAGGGGCCTGTGGCTGGTTCATAAGAGCACTTTAGAGGGCTGAAGCATGTCCACGTGGTCCTTAATGCTATTAACATCAACATCTCACAGGTTTAAGTGCCATGCAAACACACAGTAAATCTGTAGACACCTAAACAAGAACTTTGTATCATATGCACCATGTTAGACCTCAGGCTGTATCTGCAAGAACATAACAGTTGTACCCAGTCAGACCAAAAATCCATCCAACCAAGTATCCTGCCTCAAACTGTCACTATGAGCAGAAGCCTACCAGGAGAGTAAGAACAATCCAATCATAAATGTAGTGTCCTCTAACACTCTCTCCACCTACACACAGTTTTGTGTATATAATAACTCTTGATGGATGATCTTACAGGACTTTTCCAACCAAAACTATTCTATGATTCTATGTCTGTTCCCTGCTTTTGCCCAATCTCACCTTTAGACCAAGTACTTTTTTAGCATCCACAGAATTATTTGGCAACAAGTTCCAGAAGTCACTGTGTAAGGAATCACCTCCTTTTGTTTATTTTAACTTGTTTCCTGTTAAATTCGATGCCTTTAGTTCTTTACTGAGAGGCAACAAACACTTCATCCCTGTACACTTTCTCCCTAATGTTTATGACTTTGTAGACATATATCATAGTTACTCTAATTTATCCCTTCTTCAGGCTGATGATCTCTAGCCTATTAAATTGTTCCTCATACAGAAGCTGTTCCATATATTTGATTATCTTTATTGCCATTCTTTGCAATTTTTTCCAATTTTGCCATGTCCTTCTTCATAGGGAGATCACAACTGCCCACAGTATTCAAGGTGTGAAGGACCTATGGGTTTTAGAGTCATACACTGATGTTCCCTGATTTTCTGTTCCTTTCCTAATAGTTCCTAACATTCGTGGCAGGGAGATGTTGACAATATGGGGCACTAAGAGTATGTTTTCATGGTACTGTATTATCATAACCTCAAGATCTTGCTCCTGAGCTATAATGGTCAGCTGAGGGCCAATCATTTCCTAAATGACCCTAGATTTGTTTTGCCCCCTGTGCATCATTTTGCATTCATCTATAAAGAATTTCATTTGCCATTTTATTGCCTAGGGACTTACTTCCGTAAGGACCTTTTTCAACTCTTCACAGTCAGCAAGCCATCATTCTTATTACTGTGCATAACTTAATATAATTATAAAGCCTTCTCACCTCACTGCTCACCCATTTTACCAGGTTGCTTAGGAATATGATGAACGACTGCATCCCCTGCACAAATCCTTGTGGAACTCCTCTAATGACCTCCCTCCATTGCAAGAGTTGTCTGGCTAACCTACTTACCTTCTGTTCCCTGTCTTTTAACCAGTTATTTATCAGCATAAAGACCTTCCCTAAAGCTCTGACTGTTGGGTTTCCATAGAAGCCTTTGATGAGGAATTTTTCAAAAGCCTTTTAGAAAATTCAAGTTAGGCTATTTCAACCACATCTTCTTTCATCTTCATCTTCTTTCATCTTGAGTGTGCTCACCAGGCATATGGAGGACAATCAGGGGATTAGGCCCAGCCAGCATGGGTTCATGAAAGGCAGGTCTTGCCTAACCAACCTGATTTCCTTCTATGACCAGGTGACCCACCTGGTAGACGAGGGAAAGGCTGTGGATGTTGTCTACCTGGATTTCAGCAAAGCGTTCGATACAGTCTCCCACAGCATTCTCCTAGAGAAGCTGGTGGTTCATGGCCTTGATGGGTGTACTCTTCGCTGGGTTAAAAACTGGCTGGATGGCCGTGCCCAGAGAGTGGTGGTGAATGGAGCTAAATCCAGTTGGCGGCCAGTCACAAGCGGTGTCCCCCAGGGCTCAGTGCTAGGGCCGGTCTTGTTTAATATCTTTATCAACGACCTGGACGAGGGGCTCGAGTGTGCCCTCAGTAAATTTGCAGACGACACCAAACTGGGTGGGAGTGTTGATCTGCTCGAGGGGAGGAGGGCTCTGCAGAGGGACCTAGACAGGCTGGATCGATGGGCCGAGGCCAACTGTATGAGGTTCAACAAGGCCAAGTGCCGTGTCCTGCACTTTGGTCACAACAACCCCATGCAACGGTACAGGCTTGGGGAAGAGTGGCTGGAAAGCTCCATGGCAGAGAAAGACCTGGGGGTACTGGTTGACAGCCGGCTGAATATGAGCCAGCAGTGTGCCCAGGTGGCCAAGAAGGCCAATGGCATCCTGGCTTGTATCAGGAATAGTGTGGCCAGCAGGAGTAGGGAAGTGATTGTGCCCCTGTACTCGGCGCTGGTGAGGCCGCACCTCGAATACTGTGTTCAGTTTTGGGCCCCTCACTACAGGAAGGATGTTGCGCTGCTGGAACATGTCCAGAGGAGAGCAACAAAGCTGGTGAGGGGTCTGGAGCACAAGTCTTACGAGGAGCGTCTGAGGGAACTGGGGTTGTTTAGCCTGGAGAAGAGGAGGCTGAGGGGAGACCTTATCGCCCTCTACAACTACCTGAAAGGAGGTTGTAGTGAGGTGGGGGTTGGCCTCTTCTCCCTGGTAACAAGCGATAGGACCAGGGGGAATGGTCTAAAGTTGCGCCAGGGCAGGTTTAGGTTAGACATTAGGAAAAATTTCTTCACGGAAAGGGTTGTCAGGCACTGGAATGGGCTGCCCAGGGAGGTGGTTGAGTCCCCGTCCCTGGACGTATTTAAAAGAAGGATAGATAAGGTACTTGAGGACATGGTTTAGTGGTTATGGGATGGCAAGGTTAGGTTAGTGGTTGGACTTGATGATCTTAAAGGTCTTTTCCAACCGAGATGATTCTATGATTCTATGATTCTATGATTCTTTATCCATGTCCTTTGTTGACCTCATTCAGTAATCCTGTTCTGAAATATCCCCATTCCTGATATTTACAGAGCCAGCCACTTAGCACTCCTTTCACAGCCTCTGTTTCCTGCTGCCATTAAAGAGATACTCAGAATATGTTGGATGGTCCTGAAAGTGCTGTTTTCATGAAAGACAAAAAGTCCCAGCTCAGGAGCTATGATTGTGTGGAACAGTATGGACCCATCTTCATGTGGCTTATCAGTGAAACACAGTGAGCTTGTTTCTTAGCGCTTAAACTTTGTATGTTCATTTTAATTAATTTTCTCTATCCTTTTCCCTCAACACCCCTTTGTCTTATGGCCCAGGAGTTATTTTATAGGTGAAAAAAAAAGAAGGTGGGAATTTTGTATGTTTTTTCACATAGCAGAATGGTCAACAGAGCCTGAACATGGCTGTTAATGTTAGCCTGAAGACAGAAACCTCTCTGCTTGTGATAAGACCTATATTCTGAATAAGTGCATGGATTACATGTTTCAGAGAACATCAACCATAGATACATAACCTTTCTTTCCTGAAAACTTACATAGTCTATGGATCTCTTAGGCTGAACAGTGAGGGTCTTAACAAGTTATTGTTATTTTCATAAGTGGAATTTTTGAATCATAATTTTGGGCACAGGAACCTGTGTCTGCTAAAGTCATTCTTTGAATGACTCAATCTTCTAGCTTTGAAACGCCTTTCCCCCCCCCCCGNAGTTTGAATGAAAGCCTGCCTTACCCCCCCCCCCCCCCCCCCCCCCCTTCTCTGCTGCATAGGCAATGGACTCAATCTAATTGCTGTAGTTTGGGATAGAAGTGTTCAGCTGTCCCAGATGTGTACTTGCTTAGCTCTTCATTTTGACCTTGTAAATATTGGTGTGGTCTTTCTCTATAAATTTGAAACATAATAGTCTAATGCACTGTACAGTGTAGGGTGAAGTAATGTAGCACATGCATTACACTTTAATAAACCCATCATTTGATGTTATCTTCTGGTAGATACCTGGTACCTGAAGATTATGCTCTGTCTGCTTTCTTCTTTATTAATTTTTTGTAATAAGAATAGATGTTTTCTCATTGCCACTGAAACATTTTTGATGGCTTGCAAGCTATTGGCAAGAGTTTTAACAGTATTTGGAGCTATTTGCTTTTGAGTGTTGCCATTGTGATCCTGAAAAACAACATTTATTTGTAGAAGAGCAAAACAAGCTGTTGAATGATTTTGAAATGCTTCTCTTGTGTCCATTAAGAGAGAATATTATTCTTGTCCTCATTTGCTCTGAGACGTAACTATATATGTTGACATCCTAGAGAATTGAAGGATTCACTGGCACTCTGCAGAAATTAGGTTGATTTACCTCTTTAATTTTATTTCATCTCATAATGTGTATGTGTTGTTAGGGTGTGTTCAAGCAAAGTGAGCAACCTTGAGGCTG
Organism: Aramus guarauna; assembly: GCA_013400195.1. Lineage (NCBI taxonomy): Eukaryota > Metazoa > Chordata > Aves > Gruiformes > Aramidae > Aramus > Aramus guarauna. Next base: position 759,605 of record VXBL01010155.1, on the reverse strand, counting down.
CTAATACTATCATGCTGCTGGAAATAGCAGGCACACTAAACTATTGCAGTGCAAATAGAATCATAGAATTGTTTAGGTTGGAAAAGACCTTTAAGATCATCAAGTCAAATCATTAACCTAGCACTGCCAAGTCCACCACTAAACAATGTCACTAAGCACCACATCTACACGTCTTTTAAATACCTCCAGGGATGGCGACTCAACCACTTCCCTGGGCAGCCTGTTCCAGTGATTGACAACCCTTGTGGTGAAGAAATTTTTCCTAATATCCAATCTAAACCTCCCCTGGCACAACCTGAGGCCATTTCCTCTTGTCCTATCGCTTGTTACTTGGGAGAAGAGACCAACACCCACCTGGCTACAACCTCCTTTCAGGTAGTTGTAGAGAGTGATAAGGTCTCCTCTCAGCCTCCTCTTCTCCAGACTAAACAACCCCAGTTCCCTCAGCTGCTGCTCATCAGACTTGTGCTCTACACCCTTCAAGAGCTTTGTTGTCCTTTGGACACACTCCATCACCTCAATGTCTTCCTTGTAGTGAGGGGCAATGACACTGCCTGGTACAGAAGCAGAAGATCTGACATTACTTTTTGAGATAGATAGATAGATAGATAGATAGATAGATAGATAGATCCTAAAGACTAAAAAATGAAATCTTCTTCAGTACCGGGAAGGACACCAGTATAAAAAATATGCTGAAAGAAAACATAACATGGTAATTAAAAATAATAAAGTTTCTAGGATTTTGTATGTAACCTTTTGTCATAATTTAGCTAAAAGAGTAGCCACAAATGTTCACTCTTAAATTTATGTGAGTCTTAAAAACTAATTCTTCTGTCGAGGAAATTCCATTCAGCAAAGCATAGTATATTGTTTTATTTGCAAGCAGTGAAGAATCCATGATTTTGATGCACATTCCAAGGTATTTTGGAGAGTCAAGAGTCTTGATTGACTGACACCTTTTCTAACTCATGCCTCTGTCAAGGATTGGGCATGACAATTCAGATTATGATCAGTGTCAATCTTCTTGATTGTTCCTATTCCACTGACATATCAAATGACAAAATAAAACTGTAATTGAATTTGCAGTGGCATCTGAAATACTGTATAGCTAACAACTGTGCTGAACTTCAGTAGTGGAAATGAAATTAAACTATGAAGCATGAAGTGGAAGGAGCAAAGCAGATGACACATGTTACTAAACTCACTTGCCAGGACTGCACAGGAATGTGACTAATAACATCATTGGTGGCAGCATGTTTCTCTCCATTCAGAGAAGCAGGCACAATGCTAGTTGCCCTTTTTGTTCTTCTGTGTTTCTGGTTTTGGTTTTCTTTCCTCATCTTAAGGACCAGTCCAGTTGCAGAGCCATTCTGTAGCTAGTTGTTCTATCTCCAAGTGATAACCCTCATGTAAATTCATTGACACAATGGCTGTTGATATACCCATTCATACAAGACCTGCTAATTTTGTATTTTCAGTTTTGTAGGGCACATCCTGCTCTGTTTCATGGCTGGTACTTAGTTATATAAGGTGGAGTGTGCCTGGTGTCATCTGAGTTCATCCAATCATCCCATCAAGTCAGATTGCACTATTATTTATTCATTGATTGATGGTGTAGCCATCTGTTCATATGCTCTAGATTATAATTATCTGCCTTTTCAAGCTTGATCTTTTTTTGTATTCCCCCGTTACCTTGTCATTTTAATTCTGACCAGGCATTGCGAGAGGTGTTACTTCATCCCTGTCTGTTTCCCAGACGGTTAATTCCTTCACGTAATCGTCACAGCAGGTATCTTTGTTGATAACCATTTTCTGGGCTTTAAAACATGCACTTGGTATATCTAGCAGTGAAAGCCTCAGGATTTTCTTCTGAAGAAGGCCACAGCCAGCTTTACCTCAGAGCTCAAGAGTAAGAATTGGAAGCCCCAAAGTTTGGCCCCAAAATTTGTCCTATAGTTTCTCCAAAGCAGGCATTGACAGCTTTCTATGACAAGCAAAAATACGTGTAGGAGTTCTTTCAAATAGATGGAAAATTTCCCCTACTATTTTTTTTGAAGGAGTGTGAACTCATACACACATTTTTGTGACCTTGTATGCACATTTCCATAGTGTCTGGATCCCTATCTCAAAAACTAATCTACTTCTGGACTAGACAGTATGGTTGATGATGAATGGTCTTACCATAAGAACAGACCTGTTTCATGCTGGCTGGAGAGATTCTGATTATTATCAGAAAAGCTGCCTAGGTTCTCAGCTCTGTTCTGAGTCAGATTATTCACCCCATTTTCAGATCTCAGTCCTGATGATGTGGGGTTTTCTACTGGAGCCAAAAATCTGCAGGTCAGTAAAGGTTCACCTGATAGTGATCTCAACCCAATAATCTTTAGTGGGTGAGCAATGAAATTCTTCTACCCTACTGTACTTAGTGTTCTGGTGGAACTAATTAAAAAGCTCTCCATTGGAAGGATCTAGTTCTCAGGGTGACTTGAGTTGGGTACTGAAGTCCCCTGTGGGCCTAATGTTTCAGCCTTGTGACTTGTTCACTGCTGCAACTTTTGATGGAAGGATCTTTCCTGGATACTTCTTCAGCAAAGTATATGCGATACCAGTACACATGGATGTTTCTTTTCTGCAATAGAGGTATTCTTCCTGGACATGATACCTTGACAAAACTATATTAAATTCTTTGCACTTTCAGTTTCCAACTTCTACCACAGTCAAAGAAATTAATAAACTTGTTATTCCCCCCTTCATCTCGTACCTTTGGGCTGAACCAGCAAGATGGATGTCTCTTTTTTAAGTTGACAATGCCAGAGATTCTCACAATGTTTTGAAGAGTTGACAAATCCAAAAAGTTAAACCCTTCTTGCTGAGACTGACCATGGTAACTGACCATGCTGACAGCAAGCTGCCTCTTAGAAGATTGCTGTGGACCTTCTTTCCATCGTTGCAATACATTACAATTACAGCTCAAGCTACACTCCTGCTGGAAATTGTCTTTGCTCCTAGCATTGGACAAATAACCATGAAGAGCTCTCATTATTCTTTCATAAAGCTGTATGCCATATACAGGTGCCCATAATTGATGTGGTAGTTAACTGAGTAGTCTCACTGTTTCTGTATGTGCTACTTTACTGCCTAGTCTCAACCACAGTCCAAGTAAACAGAGATCTGAGGGTAAAAAGAGATTTTCTTGTAACTGCAATTCTTTAAAATGCATGTGTTCATTCATTTTCCGTGACCATTCTTAGCTCTCCTAAACTGTTTCGTCTAGTGTTTGCAGATGATGTAGATGTGATTTAAAGAATACCCATTTTTGGTGCTCTACAGGGAAAGAGAAAGTAAATGGAGCTGTAGTGAACAGCAGTGTGACCCTTCAGAAGTATCTGCTCTTTTGTGTTGCCATGCTCATGGAGCAATAGTACAAGGTCACATATGACTGAATGTTTTAAATAGTCATGTGGCTGGTTATTAACCTGTTTTTTTCTCCTTAGCAACTTCATTTGTTTATATGAAAACAACACTTAGTCCAACAAGATTGTTCTAGAGAGGACTTAATAGAAGGCGAGAAATGATAGGAAATAGAGAGTATTGTAGTTATCCTCCAGAAATGGAAATAATTTTCTGTTAGCTTCCTAGTTATTGGAAAAGAGGAAGAGATACATTTTTAGCATTGGTTTTCTAATTAGCTGAAGATAAAAGACAACATATACTTGTTATTTCTGTGCACACTATTCTTCCTTAATTCTGGGTGTAGGATTATGGAAAAAATCCAACTAAGTACACTGTTTAAACTAATTCAGGAATTCGGTATTGGAGAATACCACTCGTTCATCTTATCTACTGTCCTGTATCCTGAGCTGGTTGGTGTGAGATGCTCACAGTGAAAGTTAATGCAGTGCCCTCATACACTCTCTGGGAGGGTGATGCAGGCAGGAAGTCAAAGAGGATGGAGAGGTACATTTTCCATGAAGCCTTTAACAATTAGAGCCCCAGCTACTGTCAGTGGGGGCCACTGCAGAGCTTGTTTGCTCCAGCTGCCCAGCTGAGCTTTTTATGATCAAAGCAAGGAAACGGTTTCCTCCCCGGAAGGGACAGAGGCAGAAAGTGGATTAAATAGGAACAAGGTGTACCTGTTCTTCACTGGGGTGAAGTAAGTGGAGCAGAGGCAGAACAGAGGAAGCTCAGGAGGTGTGGGACAGTGAAACAGATGTTTACTATTTAGATGCTACCTATATGTTTTGTATTGAATGCCCTGACACACACTGCATTCTACCTGAGCATTTGGAACTTTGTCTGATTGGAAAAGTGAAGTGAAATCTCTTTTTTTTTTTAAATGACATTTATTGTGGGATTTTCCTCTTGTGAGGACTTCTGGGATACTTCTTAGTGCATGATAAAGTTCTGTGTTTGTTAAAGGATTCTAGTTGGTTTCACTATTAAAACACAGAAAGCTTATTTCTTACTTAATTGTTGTAGTATATCCCTTATACCCTCCAAAAACCCTTAAAAACTAAATAACACAAAAAGTAGATTCATTAGGCAGATGAGAATTCTGCAAAAGTGGTCAAAAAATCCATGGCAACTTTCCCAGGGAGCCCGTGTGGGCACTGTATGCCTCATTGACTGCACTAGCCAGTGACGGTTCTGTGATTGCTTTTCCTGTGTTAGGACGTGAGGAACTGGACAGATGGGGAATGCGAGATATCAGGCTGAGAACTATCTACCTAGAGAATGGCATAGCGGTGTGCTTAGAAGTTAAGGTGACTGTATTCTGACTGTGATGAACGTGAAACTGAGGCCTAATACTTGCTTCCTTTTTATCTAAGACTTACCTGTGCATTTGATTCTGACAATAAAGTTTCTTTAAATTCCAGAACAGTGATGATATCTGTTCTGAAGTCTCCAGTGTGCTGAGATGCTTTAAAAATGCATGAAGGATTATGTCACATATTAATGGGAGCTATTCTGTTCTCCAGATGTTGTAGGTTAAAGATATGGCTCCATCTTTTTCAAAAGACAAGGTGTGAGGGATAAGATATGTTTTCCTGCAATTCAAATCTTGTCCAATTGGTTTGTTTTGTAGCTTCAAATAGCCATACAGTTATAAATCATTGAGACTTGGGATCCTGTATTTTCTTTTCCTCTTTATCATACTCTCCTTTGCTCTTTTTCATGTAGATCTGTATTTACTTCTTGACAGTATTTATGCAGCAGATCTTGATATATCCTGGTTACATGTATTTAGAAACTCAAGTCAGAGTACCATGTAAATGAAAGTAACTATGCAGCAATTCTGATGATGTACTCCTTAGAAATGGTGTGAATGAGTGGGTGTTAGAAGTGCTGCAGAAGTGGGACTCTAGAAATAACATGTTCTTCTTACTGAAGATCTTTGAGTACAGATGGCAAATGTGTAAACTGTTGGAGTCTCTAAGATGGACACTTCCTCTCTGGAACAGTCTGGTTCTGTATGAGACTACAAGCACAAACCTTTTTCACTGGCTGGCAAAAGAAAAGAATTTTCTTGCTGGAACTGAAACTGAATCCATTACCTCAATAAATCTGCCGAGATGTGCAATGAGAAGCTCTATAACAGAATGGGAAGAGGTTGTTTGATAAGTATTATAAAAGAAATATTGAACTGACTATGCAAATTCAGCTAAAGATCTTTGGTGGATTAAATATATGGTGAAATAAGACCTTCTCCTCCACAGGGAGAAATTAGCAGCAGATGGCAGTGGTACACAGCAAAGTATTTCTTTAATTCTGAATTCCTTCAGGGTCTGTAGGATGAACTATTAGAAACTCTGTAAAGGAAAAGAGGAAAGAAGGATGTTTTATTATGAAAAAGCATATCACAGCACTCTTGCCTAACAAAATGATGTATAAAATCCATAATTCTCTACAAGAAAAGAGCATGGCTGAAACTGGTAAACTAAGAAAGAAGAGATTATTGCTAGTCTTAAACTGCATTATTTTGAGTGATGGATGTTCAGCTGAGAAACTTTATTTCAAGGTTGGAAGAAGCTGCACATGTAGTGTCCGTTTCCCTTCTGTATAGACTTATGTCTTCTCTTTTTTACGCTTTTCATATCATATTCCCTGGAGTGTAATCATCATAACTAAAATCAATGATAGATTCATATTGTCTGGATTTCATCTCTGATGATATTTTGTAGACAAAATATATTTAAACTATGACCAGAAAGAAACAGTTTAAATGCCCAGGTTACTAGAATACTATTCATTTTGTGTTGAATTAGGCCTAAAAATAAAAGAAGGTTATTCTCACAACAACTACAATACCTTAAAAATTCTATTCTATGTTGTCATAGGTTAACTCAACCCACACATTCTGAAGATCAATACAATATATCAGAAGAGCAATTAAGCAAGTGCTTGTGTAAATACAGCACAGAATTAATTTTCCTGTGTGGTACTGCATAATATATGAATTTGTTGTAATATGATGTGAGAAGTCTTCTCTTAATCCACCCTGCTAAGAATGCTGCATCAATTTTAGTGAGGATTTCTGACTTGTAAGTGAAATCACTAACTCCATCCTATGTGTACAGAAGATGACAGTAAAACTGAGCTTAAAATGGAGAAATTTTAGGAACTGTCAAACTTAGACTTATGACCTTCTAGCCAGGAGGTCAGTTTTTCAAAAGGTATATTTGTGATTGTGCTCAAGAAACACTGAAAATTCAATATGTTCAAAAACAGTTTCTACAGAAAAAAATCAGATAGGTGGTCTTCCAAAAGCTTTTTGTTGCCAAAATTCAAGTTTAACTTTGCTGCAATTCTGCTGACTGCAGCAGACTTAAAATACACAATTGCTTCTTAAAAACTGAGATATTAAAATAAAAAAGTTTCAACGGATTTGAATTAAAATTCATTGTAAAACTTTATTTAATAAAAGGCAATCGGTAAGATGAGTCTAATCTTTTCTTGATCTCTTTTTATTGTTATTTTACATTACTTGAAATGGGAACTTGAAGTACTTTTTAAAATGGATAGAAAGATTGTCGAGTTTCACTTAAACTTTTGTAAGTACCTTTAAAACCTCCATTAAAAAGCTATTTTTGTAATTTCTTACAGTACTACGCTTCTCCAAATCACAAAAGAAATCACTGCCTCCTACACTGGCAGTAATAAAAAAGGTTTTGCATTTTGCAGACATTAGGGATTGATCTTTATAGCAACTTGTAGAGATAGGTATGCTAATATCCTCCTGTTTTACAATAGAGAGCTGAAGCAAAGGAAAAGGGAAGAGATTAAGCTTTTCGAGGCCAAATTAGTCAGGCGTTACCCACAGCTTCCAATAAAGTTACACTGACCTTTATATTAGTGTAAATGATGACAAAAGTATTTATTTTGGGCAGCAGATTCTCAGTCCTTATATCTTGCAGTAGAAAATGCTTTGGTGATTGTCTGGGTCTTGCGGGGAACTGCTGATGGAGCTGAGACAAGAGCCTGCTCCCAGCTCTGTATTTGTCCCATCACTGTTTTCCTCAAATCTTTAAGTGAAATTGTTTTCTCTATCTCCATTGAGGGCAGCATTCCAATGTTTGTAAAAGGTATCTGAATAATTTCTTTTATGGAAAATTGAAATGACATGTATGTGCACTGGGGATATATAAAGGTAAGGGAGACGCCCTGAGGTTTTACTCTAGCTGGAGATTAAAGCATATTATAAGGTTTGCCCTCACCTGTATGTAGGTGAAGGAATGCTTCCAAGTGGTGGATACCCTGGACTGTGCTTCCATTTCTCCTGGCTTCAGCTGTGTATGAACCACAGAATATTTTTTTTTCTATGAAGATTTGTTCCATGCCCATTTCTGGAGACTCTGGCCTGTCTTCTCTTCTGCTTTGCATTTCTTTTATGATTGTATAACTCTACCATAGCGATGGAGTTTGTACTAATATCTGATTGTGGAGAATCAGGGTGTGTATTGCAGTTCTCTTAACTTCAAATTAGGTGGATCTTTGCTTAAATTTTTGGCTCATCGTATGATGCCACAAAAATTAGTTTTACCACCTAACACCCCAATTTTATAGAAAAGAAAGAACCTAAGTAGAGTTATTAGACAACGTAGTCTACTTCATAATGGACAGAGCTCTGTCAGAAGAATTATCAGAATGAGGACAAATCATGTAGGTATGACTACGTCAGTGTACCACTGGCAAAGGTCCAGCACTAGTGCAAGGTACAGCTCAAGTTAATGACACTTAAGTGTTGTATTAGGCAGTCCCATACTTTTATATTTTGCATGCACTTTATATCTCTCATAGGCCTTCAGAATATCCACAGCAGATGAGGAACAGACTTCATACCTGCATGGCTTTACACGATCTAGCAATAAAATCCCAAGTTATCCATTTGCCACATGGTCTTCAGTATAGGAAAAGTGGGGAAATCTGTGTTTTGCTTGGGTTAATACTTGACCCAGAGAATGAAGGTAAGATTTGTGGGACCAAAGGGTGGTTTGGTCATAGAATTGGTATGATTTACATTTGCACAGCTACAGATTTTGACCTTTTAATCTGAGCTGATTTTCTGGGCTTATATTAATAACCAATGGAGAGAAAAAGAGCTGCTAAGTCATTGGAGTATAGTTGACATCTGAAATGATGCAAATGAATCACGTTATAAAACTCCTTATTTCTCTCCACAATAAAGGAATTGTAGGGTGACTCAGATGTAGATGTTTACATTCAAGGTATTAAAATTATGTGTCTGGATACAAGGGGTACAGACATACCAGCAGTTGTCCTGCACACTAGCGGAGTTAAAGCATAGCAATGTTTACTGTTAAACATCCCTTGGGAACTAAGGAAGGTAAAGGAATACTTCCACAGTTGTAAGGCTTTCCTGGTAAAACATTAAAAGAACTTCACATAAAGTCTGAGGCTTGTGCAGCAGTGAATAAATTAAACTGTAATGCAAATAAAACATAAAGAATTCATATACAACAGCAGTGTGAAATTGAGGATTGTGTGGACGGTAATGGGAACAAGCATGACTGTGTATCCTCCAGAACTTTAAATTTTACCTTGAAGTTAGCAAGACTGTTAAGAAGAAATGTTATTTAAGTTATCTAAATGTCAAGACTCATTTCAAAGAAGGTCTCTGGGCATTTATAGATAAAAATATGTGTGTGTGATTGTGTGTGCATGCATGTGCGCGCACAGATTCAGTACTGTGCCTGAGAGACAACCATTGTGTGTTCTTTCATAACTGATACAAAACAGCCTTAATCTTTATGAGGCAACTGAATATTATTAATACCAAAATGTCCTAACCTTGTATAAGGCAAACAAATACACCATATTTATTACTCAGCTGGCCTGTGACAGAAAGCCTCAGCTCATTGATTTCTCTGGAATCTCCTATCCTGCAGTGATTTCCAGACATTTTCTTACTGGCATGAGCACAGCCAGACTGGACCTATACCATCTACAATGTTTATTCATGCTTTGCTAACCTACTATTTATATTAATTTAACTTATTTCCAAGGTTGTCTTATGCTATGTAGACTAAGGGCTATTAAATGAGTTGAGGTAGCATGAAAGGCCTGAATCAGCCACATGATGCTCTAAGCCAGATATTTGGGAATGACTTCAGAACAGATGCCGACACTGGTTGATTATTCCTCTGTGAGGGCATACCTCTGGCTTCCTGTCAGGCCAACTGTACATCTTCTTCCACCTTTGGGAGGGCATAGAGATTTGAGAGCTGAAGATCTGGTATGCTGAGAGCTCTGTGCCACTCTGACGTTCAAGGTTAACTGCTGATGCTCTGTTGGATTATTGAAGGCTTGTATTGTACTCAGTGGAATGACAGCTTGTATTGCTGGAATGAAACCCAAATTACTAACAAGTATTACAAAATTTCAGTTATTTGACAAGAAGGGAGGGTACTGAGAAGTTAACTGTAATGTGGGGTTTGTATTAAAAGCTCTGAAATCTAGCCATTGAACGATGCTGTCATAATCTGTTACCTCAGAAATTAGCTTTTTCCTCTTAGGCTGCTTTTTGTGAACTCATCCCCTGTCATTCATTTCAAACTGTACCTGCAGAAAAGATTGTCTTTTCCTACTGCTATGCCTGTGTGTCAGTATTCTGGGATATTCCTAGTGGTTCCCAAATCTCTTTTATTTCAAGTTTTGCCTGTCTCCGTTCCTGCCATCCTCCTTTCTGTATACCATGCAATGATATCTTAAACTCTTCAGATTTCTTTCTGCCTTTGTCATTAGTTCATTCTAAGTCTCTTGCCCAGTATTTTTAGACTGAACAGCCTCTCAGTACACATTGAACTCCAGTTCTTTCACGTGGAATTAAAAATCTGCCCACTTACTCTATGATGACTTCATCTATTGTACTTCTAGCTTCTGTGTTTTGTTTTCTCTGACATCTCTATGCTGTAAAAAAGGCACTGACTGTGTCTTTCACTGGCTGTTTTCTTTTGCAAGCTGTACAATGCTAAGAGTATGCTGTAATAATAATTATAAACATTACTGCTGGTTGAATTTTTTTAGCATTAGCACAATTGCTTTGCTTTCCTTTTGTGTCATAGGCAATGGAGTAAATCCTGCACCCCCGTGCATGTTGCTGTCTCTGTTGCAATGATGTAGTTTGATGCTCAGAGGGGACAATGTAGAAGCTTACAGCTCTCACTGGCACCGAGGACCATGCTTGCTGTGCTGTACTGATGCATACTCTCTGATATCGATGTGCTCCTCTTCAGCCTCGGAGAGACCTGTCTGTTAAATGTGTCAATAAAATGTAAATGGTTGAATACCTTTTATTGAGGTTTTAATCAAACTGGCTCACGAGACTGTATAAAAGTAACTGAAATTGGGAGATTGACAGGAATACAGCAGGGGCATGACCACTGCAATGCACTAGCCAGTTCTAATGGCTATAATTTCACAACACTATTAAAGGAAATTACAGGCGACATAGTGGGCTGAATTAACCCTAGATGTAACTGGTTTCTTGTAGAGAGTTGTATGAAGTGGGACTTGGTGAATGTGGTCCTTTCTCTGCAACTAAACTACATCTTCACACCTGCTGTTAGTAATGATGCACAGATGCTGACTGAAATACATTGACTGCAACACTCTAATGTAGGGCAGACTTGTCAGAGAAAACTCAAATTGGCATTAGATATTCTGATTCATGAAATAAAATTAATTGCTAAAAATGTAATGCATTTCAGAATTAAGTGTATAATTGCTGCTTAGTTCACTTTTGGAAGAGGAGCAGACTGAATCACTTGTATTTAAATAAAAACAAATTCCAAAGCATAGTACTAGCACAGGAAAAATATACTCAGTTCACTGCATGAGCTTGTGTACAACTCAAAAGTGACATTACCAGACAGCAAAACAACACGGCTCCCTTACAGAAGCACTCAGTGTGCCGTCCACGTGGCTGTAGGTTGTGCACATCTGTGCAAAGTGTCCTGACTATCAGCACCAGTACTGACAAAGTAAGAAAACCCCTTTTATCGTAGCCACAGGTTAAAGGTACTGGTGAAGTTAGAGTCAAGATTTTTTTTAAAAGAAAAGAGAAGGCTGAATCGACACTCACATTTATACTAATACAACTGCACCCTTATCAAAATTGACTACATGAGCATGATCATCCTCTAACTGCTATAGTTGTATTAGTATAAAAAGTAGTGTATAGATCACGTCCATACACCAGGGAATGAGGAGGACCCACTTAAAAGGTTTAAGAGAGCTCCCGCTCCTGGGCTGTAGCACTGCTAGCTGCTGCTCCAGTTTCAGTTTACTTATAAACGTTGAATCCAGCCCCTAGCATCACTTCACTGAGGTCACTTGAGAGAAAAATTGAATTATTCATTGTGTTTTTAAAAGTTTTTGAACTTCAGATGTTGAAGAGTTCACAGTCTATTCTATATAAAATCTGAATGACTTCAGAGAGCAATGTTGATTTTGCTCTTGGGGCTCTGCTGCTGTCATAAAGCATTCAGGCAATGTTCTTGTAGTTTATGATGTCAGAAGTGTAATCCCTTGAGTGAATTATATATATTTGTATTCATGCCAGGTCATCATATTACCCTAAGGTTCATAGGCAGTCCAGTTGCTTCCACCAGCTGACAGGTTTTTAAAGGCTAGGCAGCACTTTTCTTCAGTAGCACCCATATCTCAGGTAAGGGTAAAGTCTCAGGGCTTAAGTGTGACGTCATGATAGTGTAAGAAGTGTGTTAAAAGTTCAGGTCCATTCCATCTGATCCTAATAAAAGTTTATGACAGCCTATGCCCTTTTTCATTCAGATGCTAACAACTTTTGTTAAAGTGGGTATAATTTTTCTGGGACTGAATCTTCCTGTCCTTTTTCAAAATTACTCAAGAGGAAATAGTCCTGTCCATCGCAAGCTCTGTACTGTTTTAAATACAGCACTTTTAACCAAACTGCTTTGAATTTCCTGTCACTGTTGAGCAGTTCCCCAATGTAAAAGAAAAAGCATATAATGGGAGAAGGAGAGAAAAGTGTCTTTGCTGGTGGTAAGGACCATTGTCTTTCTAGGGAAAGAAGTTAAATTGTAATTACCAATAATTCTAATTCAGCAAACAGGGAATTGGGAAAAATGACTTGAAACTCAGTGTTCAATGATTTTCATTACTGTAAATATAAAATACATTTGTGATAGAGAATCATAGAATCTTAGAATCTTAAGGTTGGAAAAGACCTCTAAGATCATCAAGTCCAGCTGTTGACGCAACACCACCATGTCTACTAAACCATGTCCTGAAGTGCCACGTCTACCCATTTTTTGAACACCTCTAGGGATGGTGACTCCACCACCTCTCTGGGCAGCCTGTTCCAATGCCTGACCACTCATAGAATAGAGTAAATAGAGTAAATAGGCAGTCTTCTAGACTCTTCTTCTAGTCTAGGAGCAACTCAATAAGAGCAGTTATGAAAGTATATTTCTCACCACCATATTTATGTCTATTTTGTATTTACATCTAGCAATGATTATACACTGATGGCTGGTATCCAGTCCATCCATCCATTGTTCAGGCTTTGGTTGGGCAGGGAGGAAACTTACTGGGAAATGTAAGCTAAAGATCTGAGAATTGTAGTGGTGAGATTTAGTCATTTTCCTCTCTTCTGAGTGGCAGTACTCTCATGGAGATTTAGCTTCTGTGAAGTTAGGTCTTCTGCATTGTTGAGCCTCTTCCCTTGGCTGACAGCTTCATTGTTCCAAGGGAACATAGCTGTCAGAGAAGGTCATCTCTGCAGAGGCGGTGGCAGTCTCTCAAGTACCTAAGGCCAGTCCCTCAGAGAGTTTTGAGGGCCATGGCAATGACCTTCACCTAGACTCTGAAATCATGGGGGAGTTCTGCTCAGAGACTGTGCATGCCACGATGATGTGTTCATAGTGGCTTGTGTTGCTAAGCAGACTGGCAGCTGCTTTTTGTAGCAGTGGGAGGTTTTTTGCAAAATGTGTTTTTTGTTCTTGGATACAATGAGATGCAGTAATCAAGCCTTGAGGTCATACACATGTGCATCCTTGCTGTGAAGTCTGTGTCTGATAGATGCTGGAGAGAAGTATGTTTTTCAATATTTCACCCAACAAAATGTTAATGTTTAGTAAGGTGGCAGATTTTCTTCATTGTCATGTTTGTGAGTGAAGAGGAAGAAGTAGTGGTTTGACAGGGTGTAGAAGTAGTTCTTGCATCCTGTGCCTCCCATACATCCTCAGGATACACAGTCTCCATGCATATAGATTGAGATTTAAGTGTTCTCCAGTTTGCTGATAGGGTGGCAGTTGTTGACCAGATGATTAAGAATGTCTTGTTAAGAACTGCAGTTCAAATTTGTCTCTTTATATTCATGTCTGCTTAACTTAGGAACAACAGCTGTCTGTAGTCCGATTGCTTTCCTTGCTTCTCCACTGTTTTCTTTAGCATGTAATTTGCTTGAAAATAACAATGAAAAAGTATTTCCATTGAACTAATTGGTGCTTTAAGAAAAAAATGTGCATATCCCTTTCCTAAATGTAAAAAGAGGAGACTTGGTGCTCACAAGCGTGTCTGACAGCTAGACAGCTAGACTAACTACTCTGTACAAACAGTTTTTGTGTCATACTCTTGAAATATTTTTACATAGAGCAGCTAAGAAGACCTTGAAGGATTATTCAAAATCATGTTTCTGTTGAGTATGTATTGCCACACACAGGCACTGGAAGAAAACCTTCTACTATCACCACTAACGCTACTGTAGTATTTTGTGGATGTTGCTGCAGTGGCTTATGTTGGTGGCAATAAGCAAATCACTTATTTTTAAGTATTAGTGCACCCTACTGACTTTTGTAGGCAGCCTAGCAACCCTTCATTCATCATATATGTTAAAAACCAGGAGAGAGAACTTTTTTGTGAAGAACACTGGTCAGAAAGGGCTTAGAAATTGGAAGCAAGGAATCTGTCTCCTGCTGCTGTGTTCAGCAAGCCACCTTGTCAACTTAGGCACTTAACTGCAGCACCTATGTGCAAATTATCACTACTTTTGTGCCCCTCTCTAGACAGTGGAGAGAGACTGCTACTAGTCTGTTCAGAGGACAGTCCAGTCTTTTCAACAGCTGCATCTCCTCTGAAGGTGTCTGCTTTTCCTCTTGATTACAGAGGAATCAAACACAGAGTTTAAACTTCTAAAGTTACATGAGAGAAATCAAGGCATTATTGGTAAGTCAGACAACATTCAAGACCTGAATAAGTCTATAATTTGCTTTCTAAAAGAAGAGAAGGCTGAGCATGCCCAAGAGGAGAATTAGCATGCACAGGTCCTCACACTATCCGCCAAGGATGCTAAGAACTATAGTACAGAGCTGAATCCAGAAAAAGGTAGAGATGGTTTGTAGTTTTTTCTTTTCTCCTGATGTTAATCTCAATCATTGCATTCTGTTTGGCTTCTGAGGTTAATCTGTCAGAAGCCAAGTAATTTAAATGCATGTACTGAAAAGAAATGTTATTCTTTTTCGCATTATATATTCCTTGTGCTGATACTGAATGTTATTAAATTATTTGATTTGAGGAGCTTAAATCCATTTTGTGCTGTACAGATGTTGCAGTTTATTAGAACATCTCCATGTGTCAGTAGAATTAAAGAATGCTCAGTTTTCACACACCAATTTTCTACACTAGCCAGTCCCAATATAAAAAATAAAATCTTTTCTTGTTGATCCAAATAGCTCTTTTATTTCTTCTAATGACCAGAAACAATGTTGTCATCCCTCCTAGAATTACAGTATCTTTTGTTATACCAGGGCAATTCTGGCTTAGTAAATTGCCTTGAGGTGGCTCTCTACTGAGAGCAGTTACATGTCTATTACAGTAGTAGGTGCCTACCTTTCTCCCTCCTTCCCTCCCTTCTTCCAGATCTAGTACAAGGAATCACATTGACTACTTATGCCTTCGCCAGTAGTAAGGAAGCTCTAAGTAAGTCAGAGTCCCAGAATAGTCCCATAGCCTGCTGAGGACTGGACTGGGCAACCTACTACCAGAAGTGATGCAAATCAAAGGGAATTGCTCTAGTTCCAGAGGGGTCATCAGACTGGCAAACTGGACCCATCACCAATTCTTTCTGTTGTCCTAATTGTGCAGTGGAGTCATCCAGAGCAAGTCTTCCAACAGTTGTGTTAGTTTTCTGGTCATATGGAACAATACCGGGCATTTTCATTTCCCAGTTCTCCAAGTTCAATGTTAGAGGTTTAACATAAAGGGAAACTTAGGAAGGAGTCCAAGACTTAGTTTGTGTTGATAAGATGGTCATCATTGCTGTACATATAATTTTACTGAATTTACAGATCTGTGCAGTTAACCTTCTCAGAAAAAGTATTCTAGATGAGGTCTAGCAGAGGTTGTCTATGTTGGTCTTAAATAGACAAATGCACAGTATTTTGGTTGTACTAAAAATATCTGGAAAAATTGTTAGTCTGACAGGGAAGCTTCTAAGGCTGCTCCCAGGCTTAATTTAGTCCAAGAATGTAACAGGTTTTGGGGAAAAAAGCTATTATAAAACCTAAAATGAAATGTTCATATTTAATCTGCTAGAAATTATTAATATTTATTTTAAAACTATTAAGATGTACTGTTTATTAGTAGAGAAGAGCTAGACAGCTGGTACAGTCTTTTTTTCATCATTCATTGCAGACACATTAAAGATAAAATGAGATGTGAACCAAAACACTATTTTAATACTACTAATAATTGCTGCCTGTGTTACTAGCTAAAAGGTGTTACAACCGCATTTTCCCTTTAATCTGGTAATGTGCCGCAAGTATATTTTGAAAAACAGGAACATGGAAGTAAGAAAACCTAGCCAGAACACAGCTCTGTGTGTTGAATGAGAGTTCCCAGTCACTTCATTGCATCTTGGTATCATATTTCTGCTGCACTCTCTCGGCTTGTCTAGAAAAGCAAAGCTTGGAGACAATTAACTACAGCTACTGAGGAGTTCAGTAATAAGCCCAAAAGAATAATAAAACTGTTTAAGTCAATAGCTTAAAGGAAACAGCTGTGCAAGAACAATGTCTTTTGAAACAGAGTGTATCTTGACAGAAGCTCAGATCCCGTATATTTCAGCCTTGTTCATTTGTCAACATAAAGGCAAGATAAAGTCTTGTGGGATTAAGCAAACTCCAGAGCTAAAAATATAGTTTGACACTTCTTGTAGGCACATGACAAGTCTACACAAAGAATATATCGGTATTCTTTTCAGCTGTAAAAGAATATATTTTAAGAGAGGGTGAGTACTTTTATTGAATTTAGATTCAAGCAGTGTAGCATTAGTACCTTCAAATAATTTTAACCAGATGTTGCTGCATTTTTCTTCTCAAGTATTACAAATACAGATGGTAAGGAAATCATGTGTGAAATATTTCTAAATAGAACCCTTAATTAATATTTAGAAACTATTTTGCAGTTGGTATAATTTCTAAAACTGTTTATCTAATGTCTTAAACTGTGTGACATAATTAGTATTGAATAATTTTCTTAATTTTATACAGTGAATGCAGAATTTTTGTCATTCCAAGTTCTGTATTTCATATGTACTTTCCAGCAACTTTATAGCATACCTGTTCAGTATCATCCATGCTGATGCTAATTGTGCTATATGAATTTCATATTGTTCATGAGGAACAAGTGACAGACACCAAGAGTGTCAGAGTCTGTAATTTACGTCAAACAGTGCTGGTGAGAGTGTAATAAACTGTGACAGGGAAGTCTGACTGCCTTGTGAAGCTCCAGAATGCAAGAAGAACAGGAAAGTCTTTAGGCTAAACTCTGTTCTCTTTTAGGTGAGTATAAAATAATGGTCATTCTTGCCATAAACTCACATTGATGGACTTGTCCTAAAGTTTACAGCAGTGTAGTGGAAAGCAGAATTTAGCCCTGTCATCCTTTTTCATAGCAACTTTCCACTGATTTTGGCAAGACGAAGATCCTGAGTCAGAACAACTGTTAACCTTCAGAAATGAGCAGAAGGTATTTTTGAATCCTTTGTGAATCATAAACTCCTCCATCTTTGTTTTGGTTTGGCAAACCCATTTCTGTTGCCATGGGTAGAATAGCTGAGGTTTTTCTTCCGTGTCAAACATCACAAGGTTAACTTTGCAAAGGACAGTTCTACAGAAATATGTTATACTTTTCATGCATGGGCAGCCTCTTGGATTTTTGTGGGAAGTGTCTCACACCAGCTCACCCTCCAGTAGATATCTGGATGGTCCCAAGCCGTACTTCCATTATGTACTGTATTTGCAGCAACTTGTTATTAACATCCCAACAAACAGAAGAAAAGAAGTCCTTGGCAAGCCATAACTATTCCTCATCAACCCAGGTGTGTGAACCTCACTTCTCCTAGAGGAGTGAGGTATCTGCAATGAAGTCTGCATGATTATAGCTGGAGCTACAGGTGTAACAGGGAAGACCCTTTGCCTGGCTGATTGATGGGAAATTGGTAGGATGATGATGATGATGATGATGATGATGATGATGATGATGATGATGCCTTGAGGAGGTGGACAAACAACATTGATGTTTAACAGTCTGAATACTAGGAGCCGAGTTGGAGCTGGAAGAACTTTAGGAAGAGAAAGGTACAAATGTGATTTGAAGCTTTTACTGTTCTTTCATGCCCAAGTCTCAGACTGGGGATCTGGGCCAAGAAGTACTGTTATCTTAGAAACTTATTTGAAATGCAAGTCACATTAGACTGCTTTTCACATGGAAGACAAATATCATGTGTCTGCAAAGACAACTCCAGAAGAAATAAAGGATGTCCAAAATGTGCCCATAACTTGATATTTAGTGTGATGGAAAAATGCTGAAATGTCCAGTATAGCAAACAGGAGCAGCTGTCAGAGCAACTTTATTTGAACTCAAATAGCTAAAGTTAAATGGGTTTTGTTCATTTGCTTTCCTTAATATCTATGTGTCATTGGTAATATTTGTCTGGGTTGGTGGTTTGTTGGTTTTTTTTATCCTACAGAAGCTACAAAGTCGCACGTACTTATTGCCATGACGATGTGAAACAAAAGTACGGAAATGAAGGTGGCCATGGCCACACAGAACTTTCTTAAGTGACCTCTTCAGTCTTCTTCTACCATCCTTCCACTGGATATTATGCTCACACACATGAGCCAGCAGAATGGCTCACATGAACCCTCTGCATGCACTTCAGTGCAAAGTCAGTCGGCTTAAAATGCTGCCAAATGCTTCATTAATTTGATCTGAGAAAGCTAACTACAGATTTTAAACTCCCCAAATCTATTCATAAGTGGAAAAGGTTACAAAACAATATAAACCATAGGAATCTGCTGCTAGTCATGTTCCAGTTGTGCCGTAATATTTATTGGTGAGCTTTTAATTTATAGTGCAATTAATGAGAAAGGAGAAACCACAGGACTTATTTTCAAGCTAGAATTTTGTTGCTATCACTCTACTAACAAGAAAAAAAAAAATCTTTGCAAGTTACTTATCTACAAAACTTTTAATAAAGTGCTAAAATAATTATCATTAATGGATTTTCTGTGAAGTGGAACACATTTGTACAATGTATGCTAATAAAAATACTGCAAAAATTAAAAAGCCAGAAACTTCTTGGATCAGAAAAATATAAAGAATCCAGAATGTGAAAGAAGACAGAGGCCAAAAAATTTTGTTCACAGCAATTCAGGATTTCTCACACAAAAATTTAGATTAAAAAACCTCACACTCCAACTAATCAAAGAGTTAAACGACAATTACAAAAACAAGAACAAGCAGAGGCAAAATGTATTTTAACTCCATTTCAGTATCTTCCCACAGCAGAATGAGTATTGTAAAAGAATTTAGTAAGAGCAACCACACACATGCTGTCTGTGCTGATTGCACATTCTGCTGTAAAGTAGGCTGGAAGTGTACATACTATATATTTAGGATGTCATATACGAATTTTGGCACATAAATGCCCTTCATAAATAGCACCCTTTATAAATATCCTTTTCAGTGCTCAAATGAGAACTTTTGTGATGCTATAGCTAAAACCACATATGTAAATATGCCTTCCTTGTTTTGCTTGGGTATGCACTTAAACTCAATATTAATTTTTCCATTTCAAGTAGTTCATTCTTTGCTTTTGTAACACTTCTGTAGGAATATAGTGTCTTCAGCTCTGCTTCATTCTCCTTTCTAGAAGCACTTTCTCGCTGCCCATTTTTGTTTGCTAGCATTTTGAAATTATTTTGTTACTATAATTACAGTAGAGTTGTTACTGTAGAGGCAATGCAGATTGCCAGAAAGTTGGTATACTTTGAGCTTTCTCATTTATTCTCAAAGAACACTTTTAGATCGTTTTGTGTAACCACAAGAATCAATGGAGAAAATCCCTCTGGAGTGATGGAGGACAAAATTAATCCTTGAGCTTGTACAAAAAAAGTCTTGAGCCTTAAGATCACTCGTTTATTTATTAGATTATATTATTTCATTATAAGAATGGGAAGATACCCATGTAGACTAGTTTGCGGATGGCATGCTATTGGGAGGCAGGTGGCAAACAGGAGGGTCGCTCAATGAGTGGTAGATGGTCCGGTGTAATAGACTTCCTTGCCTTAGAGGCTGGGGCAAGAGCCTGAGCCTGGCATTGTTGACTGCACTTGACTTTGCAGTCCATAAACTGCTTCTCATACTAAAGTCTTTGTGGAACTGGGACCTAAGTTCGTTTTTCAGGCTGTTAGTCTCTGCCAATCTGATCTTAAGAGCACCCTGTTCAGGCCAGAAAGGCATGTGTGTATGAAATATTTAATCCTATGTTTATGCATAGGACACATGCATAGAGAAAAATGCATGCAAACATACAAAACTAAAAATGCAAGTACACCTGTCATTTATGTGTAAACTTATTTTCTCGTACTAGCATGAGACTTGTGACTATCACTTTTTACTGCGCTATAAAAATTTACCATTAAAAATAAACTAATCACTAATGTAATTTTACAAATTTTAGTCCCTCAAGTAATTTATTTTTCCAAAAGCCTACATTCCTCTTTTTCTACTCATAAGAGAGCTTAATATAAGTATCTCCCTGACACAGGAAATCAAACACTCATTTGCTGTTTTTATGCTACATTGGTTGTTATACTGAAACAGCTAGGAAATTGTCATTTTTCTGATCATTCTCATCAATTCTATGCACCAGATTGCAAGTAGCAGCTCCAAATATTTCCTGTTTACCATCATGGGTAATTGACAGCATATTTTTGGTAATTGTGTAGTCAGAAATGGAAAAGACAATTTTACTAAAAATGGAAGAAATATTACTTTCCAATACTGACTGTGAGTGTTGTGCTGTGATTGAAAAACTGAGACTGAAGACTGTGATTCTGCAGTCAGTCCTTCCATCACTAGCCTGATCACTAACTTGCCTGCAAATTCTGTGTGTAAATTACTTGCAGGATTGTCCCAGATCTTTCACAGCCTCATTTTTGTAGTGGAAATAATTGATAGTAGACACATTTGTGTGGAATGCCAGGCACAGGTAGATTTACAACACAGGATTCAAGAGCTCTTCAAATTTATGTCCTACGTTATGGGGACCCAAAAGTTTTAGGGTTGCTGGGAGGGGTCTGGGCTTGGTGAAGATACAGTGTCAGAGGTAACTAGCCCAGAGAACCTACATTTAACAGTGCTAATCACCTTCCCATTTATACTCGTAGTACAGAAGAAGCCCCAATGAATCTACATTAGATAGATCATCAATCAGAGCAAAGAGAAAACTCAGGAGTCTTCTCATGCTAAACTAAATTTAATTGCTGTCTGCTGAATACAGGATTACAACATAGTTTAATCTGTTAGCCTATTAGCTGTACTGAAAAATTCACATCATGAATCAGTTTAACTTCATTACATTTCATTTGTCAATTGGAAAAATATAGCAAGTGCCCAGACTAATTCCAAATCCATACCCAAACCCCAGCGTAAGAAGCACAAGGATGCGCAATGGATAGATGTCAGGCCTGGGTCATAAGACTGAAAGCTGTGTTTTGTGGTGCTGTGTCAAAGTTAATGTGCCTGGCTCTCAGGAGGCCGGGGCATTTTAGGTCAGCTGTCTGTAAGCCGAAGTTAAGTGCATGCAGATGGCATTGTGGTCCACTGAGAAGAAGCACTAGCTTGTAGTGATGCCAGTTTAGAGATTCTTTTGCTGCATTCCAACGTTGCTGCACTGTGGACCAAAGATGCTCAAAGACTCATATAAGTCTCTTCACATATTTATCAAATGAGATGGTAAAGCTTATAAATTACTAAGCAATTATTCTATTGTTTCTCTAGCAGGCATCAAAGAGATTCACATGATAGCTCTGGATTCTATGTATTTTTAAGATATCTCAATTACTCATGAAAGTGAAAAATCTAGAGACTACTCTAATTAGGAGTACTTTCATAATTAAAAACTTAGGGTATTATCTATTTCCTGCCTGTGTCTCAAGCACATGACAACACCAGGGTCTTAGACCTTGTGTTACTTAGACTTAGACTTAGAAAGTTTTCAACTTTCTGCTCCCAGAAGTTGTGTCTTTACTCTGTCTTGGCTGGGTTCTTGTCCTGGGGGTTGATCCCTTGTGTTACTTGAACAGCTTTGGATTTTCTTTTGAACACTTCAGGAACGAATGGTCAATCTGAGATGCCTTAGGAAGTATTCTAGTTTCTAGCTTAAACCAGTAGCTTTCTCTAATCTAGGGATAATCTACCTGTGAGTGTCAACTTTCATTTCTGTTGAAGGAATTGTAAACAAGTACTTTTAGGCTCTGAATTGGATTTCCATTCTTCTGCAGCTATACATTAGTATGTCCATTTACTGAGCTTCTTTCAACCTCATGCTCTCATTTTTAGTATTTTATCATTTCCACAATTTTCTCTCCCTGTCTTCCATCAAGGTCACTCTCTTTTTAGAAGTTGTTTCAGTCATCTCTGACTGTCCATTTTCTTGTTTCAATTTCCCATCAAAAATGATCAGATTTTTCAAAGCTGATAAGAGTCTTTATTAAACTTTGGTTTTCTGTGCATAGGGTTCAGGAAGTTCTATTACAAACTAAAAATGCCCGTATATACTGTATTTTTACATGAGCAATACTTCATACCAGACATAAGGTCATACCAATTTTAGCTAATCTAGAGCTGTAATCATATTTCATTCTTCATCTGTTATAAAACATCTTGGCCAATATAGACAGAGGAGCTGCAATTTTAATAAAAGTGTTTACAGATATTACTGGTTTTCAGGTGTACATAGATTTATGTTTATATGCTTATATAAATAAACCTACAAAAATTTTGATCCAATTTTTCAGCCAACTGGCATGGACATTTTCTTGAGATTCCTATTTATATGACAAGATAAATCAGGGAATCTATATTCCAGGTTTATGCATTATATGTATACCAAGCATCACCACTGACATTTGCCATTTATTCTTGAAGTTTTACCACATAAACTATGCTAGATGCTAGTTAAGCCAGCAGTATGCCTCCTAGCTTAGTATGTACCTAGGTTAAATGGAAGTGCGCCAGCACTAGCTTAGTTTTCCACAGACTGTCTTTCAAACTGGAGGTGGAATAGAATTGTCAGGTACAATGTCACAGTACTCTCTGACAATAAGGCTACTCAGTCCTGGGCTCAGTAATTTTAAAATGCATTTTTCTGAGCAAGGACTTATGATTAACAATGAGAATTCAGAGGTATTGAAACTGGAGTCTAGGGACTGGTTCAAAGATGACCTATTGTAGTCAAGGCAGGGAGGATGAGACTTTCCTAAAGCAGAAACTATGTATTTCATATAGAGGTGATATAACATAAATATAAAGTAAATTAACTGTAAATATGTATTGACTTTGCCTATTGCAATAGTGGGTATCCAGTAAATATATTACCTTTATCTTTTCCCAGATAAAGTGAATTTTGTTGTCTCATATCCCTTGAGAATATGCGTTACTGTTTGAGAACACTAATAATCTAACCAAATTTTTGCCTTCACTTTATAGTTATAAGACAAAGGAATATATTTTTAAGTCCTTCTGTTTATGCTTAGCCATTGGAGAGCTTTTTGTTTCTCATTTATCAATAAAAATTTCTAGAAGATATTAAGACAATGTGATCTGGGGTCTGGAGGGGGAGGGTGACACACTTATATTTTCCCAAAACATGCAGTTTCCCTCCTTGTGCTAAGAGAGCAGGGCAAAGAGCTGGAGCTCGGCCAAATGGTCTACTCAGAAAAGCCCAAATGATAATGCTCCTGGATTATGTTAGTATCATAAGGGAAACATATATAAACATAGACAGGCTGAATGAAATAAAGGTGATTTTAAATTGTACATTATAGGTAATTCAGGAATGTAAATATAATCTGCATTCATTTTCCTGAGAACTCTGGGGGAAAAAGCAGAGTTACTTTGTCAAACCCCCCCCCACCAAACACCTGATCTGGCTGAAGAAAAGGGGTGACTTAGCAAAACAGGCAGAAGAGAAGGGATAAATACAATACTAAAACTAGTATTTTATTTTTAGAGGCAAAAAGGTCAAAGCTTGAGGCAAAATAAGGCAATCTTGTTATATATTCTCCATGGCATTATGCTAAATGTAAAACAGCTTACCAGCTTCATTGGAAGCTGCTTACCGACATTATTAGTACAGAATTTTGCAGTTATTGGAGAACATTCATTATTGCTTTGCAAAGAAAGAATTTAAGATACTGATTATAAACCTTTCAAAAGTTATGAAATGAGAAACAGCCAAAAGTGTAAGTAAGATTTTGAGAAGTCAACTGAGTTTCAACTAAATACCAGCCATACAATTTTCAACAGAAGGTGCACAATCTTATGCAAAACACTGATTAAAATGCTTAATCAAGTAAGCCAAGATGACAAACAAGACCAGCTGTAGAGCAAAGATTGTACCATATCAGCTGTGCACACAGTATGGCTCAGCCTTGAGAAATGTCCACATGAGAAGTAATAATTGACCAAAAATTCTTGTTCAAAGAGAATCTGATAAAAGAATCTGCTTTACACCACGTTGATAAAGCAGCATTTTTTAATTTGTAACATCTGAACTTTTAAGAAAAGCAACTTTCCCTTTCATGTAAAGTTGGTCTCCTTGAGATTTTTTTCCTTTGTTCTTTTTTAAGGAATGTATTGGTTTTCTCTACAGTGTGTCTTATGAATATGTATAAGCTAAAAGTACATTTTAATGAGTGACCATTAGCTGACTTCATATGGCTTTGCATGTAGACAGTAGATAACGAATAAACATGTCAAACAAGTGGCAAATAACTGAGCAACCATGATCTAATGTTATTTGCTTTCTTCTAAATGATATCAATCCTGCTTCCCCATGGGATGAATGTTTGCAGACGGATAGCGATGCATACGAAGCCAGGAAAGAAAGCCTAAAAAAATTCTTGATTCTTTGTTTGTATAAGAGACAGTCAATTTCAAATGAAAGTACAGCAATGGCACAGACTTTATAATATAGGAGGCTGAATAACAACTGTGTGTTAAGGATTGTGTTCTCCAGTGTGTTTAAAAGTGGAACAAATTTCCTTCCATTCTCTTTGAATGTTCTGTTTGCCCAGAGGTCCTGGTATTCTTTCACTCCTTATTGAACTAAAGCAACAAAAATGCAAAGTTCTGCCTATGCTCAGGTAACTAAGCATTTTGGTTAAAGACTGTTATTTTCTATAGCCAAGGGGATGCGAGAAAGCAATGTTAATACCAATCATTTCTAGCCATCCTTGACTTCCCAGCCTGCAAAACCAAGTATCTACTTCCTGTCAAATTGGCTGTGGAACATCTTTCAGCACAAGTCCAGAAGGAAATGTAAAATCCTGTCCCTAGAGTTACTACAATTTCTCTCAACTCTCATCTTGCTGTACCTCCTTTTCCAAAATACCCTCTAGCAACCCAGCTAGTACTTAAGAATTCTTCACAAACCATTATCCCATGTGTGTCTTCAATATTCTTCCCAAACAAGGATCAGTATGAAACATTTTCACTTATATCCATTAATGTTTAATAACCAGCTTTCCCCTTTGGTGTTTATTATACAAAAAGATATCAATATTCTCAGTTGTTAAAAATTGTAATATTTTGCCTTGACTCTCCCGTAGCAGGAATTTTATCTGAAAGCCAAAGTTTGGAGCTTTGTGTGACTTTAATAGTGTCTTATCTTTCACTTAATTTCAAGGCCTCATATTTGGTGAGAAGTCTTTGAAAACACAAACCATAAAACTAGAATACAAATAAAAGGAAACTTAATGTTATTATCTTTCTTAATTTGGTGTATCTGAGCTGAGCCAATCACTTCATTTTAAGGGAATACCAATATCACTACGCTTGAAACCCTAAAGGCCTCCAATATTATGATTCTTTAAAAGAGACAACTTAAGTGATGATCTCAATTTTCTGAATAATTAATCCCAAAAGTTCCCTATTCAGAGAATAGGGATGTATTTCATTTTGTGTTCGCTTTCAGCACTGAGAATACCTTGAACAATCCCAATACAATTTAAGAGTAATCATTATTTCTCTGCTTTCTGAAAAGATACTACATTTCTTTTGATGGGTGTTTTTACATTTTAATTATAATTCAAGGTGTTAAAAATTGACTGTCTGAATGTTCTTAAAAAACACAATCTGACACAAAAAATAGTTGGCTGACTTTTTCAAATATTTGTTATTCACAATAGCAAGTGATTTTAACAAGAAGTCTGGAGATTTTCTGGAGATTTTCCTCTGTTGAAGAGAAACTGGTACCAACCACCTTCAACTTAGTATCTTAGAATCATAGAATCATAGAATCATCTCGGTTGGAAAAGACCTTTAAGATCATCAAGTCCAACCACTAACCTAACCTTGCCATGTACACTCTTTATTCTGGAAGGAAGACCAAAGTAATGTGTTGTTTTTTTTTTAAAGAGAATTGGACAAAACTGTGACCATGCTTGCACAGGAAATGTGGACAAATAGAGAGATTTTTAAATTGTTGATGGATTATGTTCTCAATGTAGTTGTAGCTTCAGTATAAAATAGTAATTAAAAACAATTAATGATGTTGCCCATAAATCTGGCAAAGGACCATAAGCTGAGCAGAAAATTCTTTTAGTTGTATAATCCCCTGTAATATGATAAATACTGTAAAGAGCCATGGGAAGGTTTTTTAGAAGTGGTTCATGAATTTTTTTCAGTTTGTTTTCTGTTAACAGTCTTCATTTTCAAGTTAGTATTTTTAGAAACTATGAGAAACTTTTGTGCAGAATTGTACTCATTCTCTACTTAGTGTGAAAATATAGTCATATAGTAGCTGTATTTGCTATGAGTGCAGAACAGAAAAGTTTTGAGTTCCCACTTGCTTATTCTGAAGCTACGGCTTCCCTATGCAAGTCGTCGGGAAGAAGTGAAATGGATTGAAACCACTCTGCACTGTCAGTACATCACAGCTCTGATTCAGCTGGAAAGGCAGCGCGGTGTCAGCAGCATGGAGGTGGATTTTATTTAATTGGGCTCTTTGTTCCGGTAAGGGGAAGCAGGCGGGTGTCTCAGCAGAGTTGCCTGTGTGCCTCCCGCATGTTGCTGGGGACCTCCCAGTGTTCAGATGGTTCTCCTGTGGCTTACCTGCCTGGGTGTGAGAGAGTGGTGGAAGACAAGGGGTAAACATCAGAGCTTGAAATCATATCCTTCATTTTTATTTGAACTGATTAATTCATTTTTACCAGGTTCTGTGTGATGTAGACACCTACAGAGATTTTTGAAAGATGTGCTTATGCTCCTTGTATTTACTCTAGTTAACTTATGCTATTGATCTAGAACACATTGTGTAAAGTGAAAATAATTCTCAACAATCAAGTGGGAAAACACACCCATTATATCTCATATTGACTCTACCTTCTTCACAAGAAGATTCTTAATAATCGGTAAGTGGAAATTAATAGAGAAGAAAACAGCAACACCCCAAATTCATTAGTAATGTTATTGTCACAAATGTTTCTTCTTCTTCTTTCACTTCCTCACCTGCTACAGAATCACCCTAACACTATGTCCTCACTGCAAGTGTTGCCTATACATTTGTTGGGCTTCTCTCATCCATTAGCTCACCAAATATAATTAAAAAGTATTAGTGGGAAAGGTAAAGGCAGGTGAAAAGGCACCAAGGGGCATATGTCTTGTCATTTATGGACACCAACCTTTTTCTGAAGAGCAAGAGCTTCAAATCTACAATTTTGGAACAGAAAATTATGACCCTCTGGAACATCAAAACATAGACTACAGAGAAGAAGTTGCATTGACAGTTTACAAGTCTAACTGTGAGTCTCTGAGGGTATCATGATACAAATAAAAATGATGCCGCTGCCCAAGAGTAATAATAGTTAATGGCCCATGCAGAAAGCTGTCTGCATCTGTTATAACACATGAGTACATGCAAGTCTTACCAAGAAAGTTGTTAGAAGGAGATGTGGAAAGAAGATAGCCTGAAATTAAATTCAATCAGTAGAAACCTTTGTCTTGTGAAGGTATTTTGCATGGAACTCCTTCATGTCTTTGGAACTGATGTTTGGGTTTCTTTAAATACGTGCCTAGGCTGGTAGCATGCTCTGCTGCAGGTATTCCAGTAAGCTTCTTGTTTGTGAAGTCCAGAAGAACTGTCTTTAAAGACGCAAGTATTCCTTGTGGATATATCCG
Source organism: Aramus guarauna (assembly GCA_013400195.1). Taxonomy (NCBI): domain Eukaryota; kingdom Metazoa; phylum Chordata; class Aves; order Gruiformes; family Aramidae; genus Aramus; species Aramus guarauna. The sequence goes on along the minus strand of VXBL01010155.1, from coordinate 731,354 downwards.
GAACTGTTGGAAATCTAGCAAGAATAGCTCAGCATCTATGTCATAGCTAAGCCCAATCAAACCCGATTTTTTCCTAGTTTTTCTATTGCTGCTGATAGTGACCTTTCTGAGCTCTATGTCCTTTATGAGATAAGTCGATTGAACTTGTCTGTGACTTGAGTCACATTCAGATATCAACATTTTGCTTAGGTTAAGACAATCCCAGAGAATGAATCACACCTTAATTATTATGTTCCACCATTTGGTGTATAGTTTCATATATGCTAAAACAAAGACTCCTAAGTTTATGTGATGGGACTATACAGCTGGGAGCCTGGAACCTGTATGTTGCTGTAGTTTGGAGAAAATGGGAAAATGCTCTCATTCCTACATATTCCAAGATATGGATCCCACCCTAACTTAAAAATTACTACTTGCATTTTGCATGAAAATTCCCTTTCAGTGTGAACACATTTTGAACCTTCTGTCCTTTCTATCAAGGGAGCAGAGGCTTCCTATATGCTTTGCACCTGCTGGCTCAGATCTTTCTTCAGTGCTTTGCTTTGTAGCTAGGTGTACAAGATTCATAGGCTGAAACAAAGGACAAATTGTGAAAGAATCTGATTCTGTAGCTACAGGAGATGGAGAATCCTGGAGGCTGATTCTTAGCCTAGACACATGGTGTGCCGTTTGCATTAAAGTCAGTGGATAAAGCCTATAACACTGGTTAAACTTAAAGAACTGGGAGATCAGAGAATAAAAATGGGCACTCCTATTTGATTGCTTTAATCAATAGTCTATTGTGCAAAAGTAAAACAATGCATCTATGGCATTGTTCCCTAGACAGTTTTGCATTTTTAATCTCAAAATTACAGAAACACATCCTGTGGAAATCTGAGTCAAGCGCCTAGGCAAGTACCTCTGTATATGTATTTGCGTTGGCTGACTCTGCTCACTGGATTGGATCATACTTTTGTGGAATGACATGTCCATGCTCTACAATCCTTTACTTGCTCCCCTCCAGTACCTGCCCAAGGAACTTGGATTCTCTAAGTTTGCTTGTTTGGATCAGCCCACTGAGGGCAAAAGTCTAATTTTTAGGTGTAGAATGTGTGAATGTGGCCCTTTGCCTCTGACAAAACCTCATCCCTTATCAGTCATCACCTATTTCATTAACTGAGCTAATGACACTTTGATAACAAACACCAAGACATGTAAGAAACTAGATTGGGATTCATGTTACTAGACTTCCAATGTCAGCAGTGTGAACATCTGTGTTTTACCAGCTCCTGGTTTAGAGTGAAGAGAAATAGGTACATCTTTACAACAGAACCTATTTTGAAATGAATTGCACCCCAGAAATGCCTTTTTTCTTTTCACTGACTATAAAAAGAACCTACATTGGTCTAGATGTGTATGGCATATGTGCACCAAACGTGGCATGACTTCTGTCTCTGGCCTTTTACAAAAACTACCAAGATCCCTAAATAAGTAAAGCAAGCTCTCCTGCCATGGCAGCCTAAGATGGAACTGAGCTGAATGCCTTAAATAAAAATCATGGAGTGGCTTAATGTCTCACACTTTGTGTGTAATACATGATATTACCCAGACCTCTGCCTCTGCATTTGTAACACTAATAAGGCAGCTGGAGGTGTCCAGCTGAGGTGCTGGAGCATGTCCAAAGAAGGGCAACGAAGTTGGTGAAGGGTCTAGAGCACAAGTCTTGTAAGGAGCAGCTGAGGGAACTGGGGTTGTTTAGTTTGGAGAAAAGGAGGCTGAGGGGAGACCTTATCGCTCTCTACAACCACCTGAAAGGAGGTTGTAGCCAGGTGGGTGTTGGTCTCTTCTCTCAAGTAACAAGCAATAGGACAATAGGAATTGGCCTCAGGTTGTGCCAGGGTAGGTTTAGATTGGATATTAGGAAAAATTTCTTCACCGCAAGGGTTGTCAATCATTGGAACAGGCTGCCCAGGGAAGTGGTTGAGTCACCATCCCTGGAGGTATTTAAAAGATGTATATATGTGGTGCTTAGTGACATGGTTGAGTGGTAGTGCTAGGTTAATGATTTGACTTGATGATCTTAAAGGTCTTTTCCAACCAAAAAAATCCCATGATTCTATGATTCTAAGCAGTAAAGCAAGAAAAAAATACCTTCTGAAACATAGTGTTCATGGTTATATAAACAGTAACTGCTTGCCACATGGCAGCCAGTATATATTTTTGCATATATACAGTGATTTATGTGCACAGTAGGGACTTGAAACATTGTAGGAAATGGGTGGTGCAGCTTAGAATTTTTTTGCAGAAACCCTACGTCAATTGTACAATTGTTCCAAAACAGTTATTTATACTTATGAAGTGTCAAGGAATTTCCAGTTACAAGAAAATTATTCTTTTTTGTTTGTTTTAGATGTTTTTTTTTAAATAATAATAAAAAAAATCAAGAATTATTTCTGATGATACTCAAATACAAAGTATAATTTCCAGAATAACTTGAATAGACCTAAAATAATTGCAGACTAGATTTCTCCCTAGCTCACCTTTTGATTTCTAAAGATTTTTTTTCACGACGAATTAATTGTGGGCTAGACCTGGCTTTATGGAGCATTCTGTCCTAACTCGATTTGGAAATTGAAAAGACGTGTTGGTAGGGGACAGTTTTCTCAAGTTCAGCCTAAAGTCTATCTATTTTTAGTTGTTCTTGTCTTGTTGTTGAGTTATTATCCCTGCATGGATTGTGACTATGGCAGAAACTGCTATGATACTATTCAAAAAATGAATCAAGATCTGCTTGCTAAAAAAAGAAGAGGCTTTCTGCTTCCTCAGTGGACGAAGCAATAAATTTGCATGGATCAGTGAAGATGGCAATAATTAATATAAGCCCTCACAGTGTTTGTACAAAAGAAGTTCTTTAACTGGTTTTGGGGGAAATTCAGATATAAGACAGTGCATGTGTGCAAACGCTGTGGATCAGGAGAATAATAGCTCATAAGAGCAATGCTCTGGAAATATTTTGTTGGTGGGAAATGTGCAAAATGCACAAGACAAAACTGGGGACTGTTGCAGAAGCAACAAAAGTGAACCATAATATTATTTATCATTCACATTCATCACTGAATTGTAACAGCAAATTAATGTTGTTTTTCAGGATTTACCTATTGTTAAAACAATATGTCTTGGTAAGATAAGAAGAATATGCTGGCTATGATTACAAGGAGAAAACAATTAAAGAGTAGATTGAAGGGGCCATATTTTGTCTCTGTTATTACTATTGCTTTGAAAATGCAAATATTAAAAGAATTTCTTACAATCAAATTGAAAGAGAAATAACCTAACATGAACTTGATTGTTTTCAGGATAGGAATGACTCTACATTAGGAATGTTTGAAAATGTAGAAACCAGATAAAACTGCTTTAAAATCTAGCAGTATATTTACAGCTATTAATATTTAGCTTGAAAAATATCATCCCCCTTATAGATCAGTAAGCCTAAGTACAAATATTTGTTATATTTGTTTTCAAACATTTACACATTTTGGATATTCCAAAATGCAGCAGAGTGGATTAAAATAAATTAATAGTTATCTATTTCTAAAGGATGTGTAACAAAGTTTTTGACACTTCTGCTCAACTGCCAAAACAATTTCATAATTAAAGGAGGCATTTCATATTTTCATTGTGTAAACCATGGAAGTGTTGAGGTACGATCCACAGAAGACAGTTTTCTCCCTAACAGCCAGATGAAAGAAGCATAAAAGCTTTTTCCGTATAGGTTACTTTTGTACATCTAATGAACAGCTCTGCAGTTTTTAAATATCTCAAAGAAGATGAAGACAAAAATGATGGATAGAAGCTTTTAATGACTGAATATTAAATGTTTCCCTGGTTTGGTATATGATTACCATGATGTAGTATAGTACTTGAAGACTGAGATAAGATAAAGAATTGATGTGTAGTTAGTGGGACAGCTATACATAGCTCTTACCTAAAAGCACGTAACAGCAAAGCAAAGGGAGCGTATGCACTCTGCGGTATGCATTAGCTCGCATTGACTTCACACTCTGACTTCAGGAAACATAATTACTTCACCGTGATTTAGCCCCACTCTCTACAAAAAAACTCACATACTTGTGAGTGAGTGGTGAGTCTTTGCAAAAGATATCAATGAGTTCTTTTGATGAGGAATGTTGTGCTGCATGAAACCGAGCAATGTCCGTGCACCTACCCTGGGATACTGCCCTCGGACCTGCCCTGACATTATGGCAACCTTACAATTTCTGAAAACTTTTAGAATTTATGATACTCATTCTTATCAATTAAATTCCTCAGTTGCAGGACTGAAAATAATGTTTCTTGTGTTTGGGGAGGGTGGAAAAGGGCTACTTATGAACTCTTTAAAGGCTGAGTTTCAAATTAAATTAACTTAGTGCTACTTATGGAGAAGCTTATGATTTAAAATATTTTGAAATTGTAAAATGATAAAAATAGAAATAATTAACACTTATAATACTTGAGTCATATACTTGACAGTGGTTAATAGATGTATTTTGCCAAATGTAAAGTTATTCAGGCTACTCCATTTTCCAGCAATAGCAGCACGAAGTCTTCTTCTCCTGGCTGAGTAGTTGCGTAGGAACAAGTTCTTTACTGATACACGACGTTGGAGTCCTACTGTCCATTAGACCTTTCACTGCTTATTACTGTATTAAAATAATTTAAAAGATTTCAGATATCACCATTTGGTTTGTATTTCCAGGCTTTTCTTGTGAATCTTGGCTTGTACATTCTGTTAAATTCTGGAGGGCTGTTCTACTCTGTTTTGATGATTTCTCTAAGTGTGAATAAAGGAATGAAAATCCTCTACTGAGTGTTGGTCTATACTTAATGAACGTTACAGCATGGAATACATCTCATCTTAAAGAGCTTGACCAGAGTCCATTTCTCTTTCAAGATGCAGTTTCTGCGGTTGCTTATGTGGAGAAGTACCACTATGAAATTATTTGATGTACTTTTATACTTTTAGGTTTCTAAAATGCAATTTGGCAGATGAAAACAGCTTGGCCAGCAGCCCATGCTGCATTAGTTTTCCAGGAATGATCTGTTCGCGCTCTGAAGATGACAGCGTATTTTCTGCTAGTGAAGAATTTGGAAGATACTTTGAAGGCATGACCAAAGTCTTAGGTCATTTTCTCTGTTTTTTCTAAAGAAAGGTTCACTTGCAGTTAGCTTATTGAGAGAAAAGATATGTTGCCTCACCTGAAACTCCCACTGCAGGTGTTGCCTCTGCTGGGAAGGATCCTGTGACTTACAATGTAGCATCGTTTGACATGACTGTCTAGGATGGAGACATCTCAAATATGTGCTGAGCATCCTGAGCAATACACTCAAAGAGCAACTACACGGAAGGAGTAAATGATGCTTAAGGTGTCTAACTGCTCCACTTAGTATATCTCAGGTATCTTAGGTATCCTACTGTTTTGTTCGGGTTTTTTTTGAAGTTTTTAGGATTTTGCTTTCTGCGCTTGTTCTCTGTGTACATTACTTGCTCTGAATATGACTTTGAATTCCAAGTTTGTTCATCTATGTGATATGACATCATTCTCAAATTATTGTAGTATATCCTATCAAAAGGAACAATTTAATTTTCTGTAACAAAAAAAAGGAATCATAATATTTTGTTATTAATTTAATGATAGTAATATTCCTTTTTAAAAGCATTGTAAGTTATCTTCATATTTAATGTGAGGTGAATAATAGGAATAGTTAATAAAGTCATATTTTAATAGGGCAAAATGAAATTTAAGATTCCATACTATATAAGAGGCCTACTCATTTTTAATGAAGGTCTTTTGCTGTGGCATTTGTGTAACTTTGTATAACTTTAAAAGTCAGACTACGTGTATTATGCAGTTTTGTTTCTGCACTTTAATACAGTGTAACCATTTCTTTCATAAAACTCTAAATAAAATGAAAGACTATACAGTCATTATATGTAGGGGCCATTCCTTTCTGAATTGAAGCAGTGTAATTAATTGATTAATGCATATTACATCTCTTAGTTCAAGAAAATAATACATTACTTAATTACGTTGTAAGTGGCTTTCCCTATTTTCCCTTGATTATGTAAGATGCATGCATACGTAGAATTACTGAAGTGATCAATTATTTTTTATTCCTGAATATCAGCAGTGTTTTCAAATGTAATCCAGTCAAACAGAGAGAAATGTTTGCCGGCCAGCAATTCCATTGTGAAATACAAAGGGAGAGAGAAAAAAATACACACTCGCATCTCCTTATACTAAGTTGTGCAAATTAAATTAAAATTTATATTTTTTTCCTTTTTCTAAAAACATCATTTTAACAGCAGCAATGAGTTTTTGATGTTCCTATCTGAAATTTATTTGCACCATGACAGTGTTGAGTGCTTTTCTCCTGTGAGGCATTTTCCACAGTGACTGTCCTTGACCAAACCAGAAAATGAATTTGATTTCTCTAATGCAAAAGGTAATTGGATTTCTCTTTATGGAATGCATCCCTTTAATGACTGTCTCTGCTTCAGCCAATTTAGCTGCAACCGACCTGACATTGATCTGGTGATATGACTTTAAATAAATGCCAAAGCTGGGAGATGAAAGACCAACTGTCTGATATCAGAAAGAACATTTCCTGCCTTGTCTTGCCATTTTCCTCAGAAAATGTCTCCTTCTTGAATGTCATTCTTATGGAACATGGTACTCTAATAATTGGTCGTAGAGTGGCAGATTGCACCCTTGTATCAAATATAGTAAGTTTTTTCCAGGAACCGTCTGGAGAAAATATTTTGAAAATTGAATAAAACCTCTTGAAGTACTTGTTCTTCCTTTCAAATATTCATTACTATGTAGACTCTTCCTAAGAGAAAAAGCTGTTACTAAAGTAGTGGATTAAATCTTTACAGATGTCTTGTTCAACATTAAATATTTATTGAAATATCTATTTAGATAATTGGGATTTTATAAAAAATTATCATAGCTGGCTGATCTGAGAAAACATTTACCTACATGAAACAATTAGTAAAGATGGTATTTTGGGTTATAATCTCTTCTTTCTTCAGGCTAGGCTTAATGAAATAAAAAAATCCTAGAATACGTTTTTCTATTTAACACATTCATTGTTCTTTGGACCCAGACTAATATGCTGAGCACTTTTAACCCCAGATGGATTCGGAACCAAAATTTAGAGGCTGAATGTAGTTTATATGTAATTTTAATTTAATCCTGAGCCATGTATTCTTGTTGATAAACATGGTTAATGTTGGTGATTGGAGGTGGTAGCTCACACTCTGGATGGTAAATTGGATGTTAAAAACTCTGTATATCAAAATAAATGTAGTGGAAAATAAAAACAAGAAATCTTAACTTCAATTTGAAGTTATTTCCTTCTGAAATCTCATTAAGAGTTTTTCTCAGACTAATCAAAAAAGTCAGCAATTTTCCACTGTGTACTGATACCAATCCCAGATAGTAAGGATTTGTGTTTACTTATTTGTGTTTTGAAGCAGGTGCTCACCCCTCTTTCCTTTATCTGTTCGGTTATTTCTTAATCTTTACGTATGGGTAGATTTTCCACCCTTCTGGATCTTTTGCACAACAGCATTGATGAATTTACTGTAACGTAACTTTTGGTGCTTTATAGTACAGTTAACTTGAAGTAAATGGATATGAAAACACAGCTTCCCAAAGGTGCAAGTGCCTGAGGGGTATTCACCTCCCTCATTTTGCCAAAAGTCATTTTTAATACTTTTGTGTAACACCCAGAAGTAGCACATGGATATGAGTCTCTGGACAGAGAAACAGATGGTCTCTTTAGATAGGAATTATGAAAATGAGAATAAATATTTCATACTTTTTAAATTTTTGTGCAAGTTTTAAGGGATTTTCATGTCTCTAGTCCCAAGTGTGCTTTTCTTACTGATACCAGGAAGCGAGAGGAGATTATAAATGGCATATAGTGCTTAGTTCACAGGCTTGCACTCCCTGCTGCACTTCTGATTTCAGGAGTGGAAATTCTGCTGATGCTGCTCTCAGGGAAGTGGGTCCCCACTCCTGGGCAGGACGGGAAAGCTTTGTAGCCGTAAGGGAACATAGTTCATGTATTGTAGGTTGCTGAAACTTTTAGACTAGTTCCTCTTCTCTTCTTATCTTTGGATCTCCACAGGTTTCCTTGTTTGTCAAGGAGTTGCGTGCACTTCTATGGGCAGAATATGTAGGCCAATATACTTTATCTTGATTTTAAATAATGCTAGAGGTACTATTTTTCTGCTGTCTAACTTCTAAAATTATCAGAAATGAAGCAGATGTGTAACACTTAAAGTGTCCTTGAACTCCTTGTTGGTACTTTCTTTTGTGACATCAGTTTACCTGTATATTATTTCTTCTTTCCCTGTAGGTTACAGATATGATGCTTCAGGACAAACCCTACCCAGACTGGGGAAAGTCTGCCAGAGCCTTCTGGAAGAAAGGAAACATTCGGATCATTTTATTCTGGTAGGAAAAATGTAAAATCAAATTATTGTAAATGAACCTCTTCTAGAACATCCAAAAATATATCTTCTAATTACCTGTGGCAGGAAGAGATATAAACAGAATATGTGGCTGGAAAAAAATGAAATTTGGTCTGACAAAAAATTAAACATTACAGAAGCTGTGAGTGAATAATTCCTAATCAAAGTAGTTGCTCTAAAAAATATAATTTTAAAATTTATTTATACTGTTTATTTTATTATATCTTTAACACTGTTTATAATTGAATTGCAAATTTTTTGCTGTATGTTGTAATATTTGGATGTCCCATTGTCTGTCCTTGTAATTAAGGTAAGTAGTTATGTGAATGTCCTTTTGTGACCTTGAAATCAATTATGGTAATTCTTTGAATTAACACATGAATAGGATTTCAAATGGCAAGTCAGCCTCAGATTATTAAGAAAAATATATAAAAAAAGAATGCAAAAAATTGTGAGGATAAGCATTGATTTGACCCCAAATGTAGTTTCTTCCAGGTAAATTCAGGCCAAGTGTAGTTCTTGAAACAGAACACAAATTGTGGCAGGAAAAATGGAAGATGGAAAGTGTATAGTCTAAGAAGTAGCATGAAGACCTTATAGCTGAAAATGAAAGAAATTGCAAAGATTTTTTCAACTAAATCAGAAGCAGAAAAACTCATTAAAATATCAGCAGACCTGCTGTTTTTTAAAGAGTAGATTTAGAAGGAATTGTTACAGGGAAGTTGAAAGATTTATTTAGATGGATTCTGCTACAGAAAATGCAGTGAAATATCTATATTTTTAAGTAGCAAAAATGAGATAATACATTCATTTGAGGAATTAAAGGAAATAATAAGAAATATAAAGACTAAAAAGAAAGGAGGATCAGATGGCTGATTGGCCACAAGCAAGGTTTTTAAGGAATGGAAGGGGCTGAGCTGATGCAAATTTTATTAACACAGTTGCCTATTGAAAAACAGAATGTTAAAATTTGGCTATTGTTTTGCTTTTCTTGCTTTTTTTCCAACAAAATAGACTTATCCTACTGGCCTGTAAGTCTGAGTTCAGTATTAGCTAAATGGATTGAATACACTATCAATAATAGAATTCTGAGCAAAATTCTAGACTAAATTCTGCTAAAAGAAGCCAGGGTAGCTTTGCTGAAAGAAAACCTTCTCTGATCTGTTAGAACTCTTTGAACATGTCACCAAAATAATGAATGAGGAAGAAATGCTTTATCTAATTTATTTGGTCTTTCAAAAGGCTATTGACAAAGTTCTTTACTGAAGGCAATTAGGAAAATTAGGAAGCCCCATGGAGTGTGCTGAACGTTTAGGAATCGTCTCAGAAATGTGCAATGAAAGGTATACATAAAATAATAATTTTATGCTATGTTGATAAGACAGGAGTGTCCCATCATTTAATGTTAGAAGTAGTATTCATTATTTGTATACATCATATATATTAGTGACATGACAGAATTTAAAGATGGGGTGAATAATTTGACAAATGCTAGCATGGAAGAGGGATCCTAGAAAGCTAGGTGAAAAAAATAACATGATTGAAAAGTTTGAGTTACAAAATGGAGAGGAGGAGGCTCAAACAGCTCCTTGTCATCTTTGCAGGATGTGCAGAGGCAGATTCTGTCTCAGTGTGCTGGGGTGGGCAAAAAGGTAAAGCAGATGAATAAAAAAATGCTCAGATAGGTACCAAGTGGGCTAGCAATGATTACAGTGTCATTTGGTTCAGTCAGCGAAAAGCTCAGTCTAGAACATCATTGATTTTTTTTACCCTTGTCTGAAGAATGGCCTTGTCTGAAAGGCTGGAAAGAAAATTAGTTAAGAGTCAAGAAAAAACTTAATTACACAAAAAGACTGGAAGAATGGGAAAAAAGGGTTTAAGGCAAGGTGACAAGATAGGGAGATTTCAAATTTATGTGCCAGACAGGGAGAACAATAAAACAGTATTAAAAGTACTTAAATATTGTTGCCAGAGATGTTTTGACTTCTTGCAGTCTGAAATGTTATAAATCCATATTTTCTTTCAAATAGTATTCACATTAACAAATCCTACCAAAAGTTTAAATTGGAGATAAAGTAAAAAATTATGGTTCTTTTCATGCATGATTCTCATCCTAAAGAGTACGTTTCATGGGGATTTCAAAATCCAAAGGGTGATGACATAAATGCTTTTATTTTTAGCTTTAAGTAGTGAAATAAAATAGTCCTGTGCAACAGTCTACATTCTCTAGAGACGTTATTTAGATGGTGTACATTAGACATTGGTAAAAGCAGACTTTTATTTTCCCTAATGAATAGGAGAAATAGAGGGGGGGGAGTTAAAGTATTGATAATGTTATGCACGTTAATGTGGGGTATTTGTATTTCATTTATTGTTGCTTAAGCGGTGTGATGTGCGCATCCTCATTTCTGAAATGTCCTAAATGAAGCATCCTCAATAGTATGTCCTACACAGATAATGGTATGCCAAAATCCATTTATTCAGGACATTTACTAGTGGCGCACCTGTTTAGCAGAGATAGTGTAATACAGTGCATTGTGGTTTAATTATTCCAAATAGAAGGTATGTGAAGCACAGTTTCAAGTGGTTGATGAAACAAAAATTTTAGATACACACTGGACTTGTTTTTCTGTTAACATCATTTTTATTTTCAGACTTACTTTGTAAAATTAGAAAACATCTATAAACGTACCAAAGACAGATGGATTGTCATGGGGATGAAGGCACCATCCACTTGTTTATAAAAGCTGATCATGTGACTACTTTGTGTTTCTCATTTGGAAATGTTTTCAGCTCTCCAATGCAACTAATTAGCAAAGGTTTTGATTTAGCTTATCATCTCCTGTTTTAAATCATTCCCTGGAAACATTGTCAGCAACTGGTTGCTGGTTGCTCCTGAGGATTCTGGCTGCCTTTTGAATGTCTTCACAATATAATTCTTCCACAAACAGCTGAGCTAGCTCAGAAAATGTCCATTTGCTATTTGGTTTGGTCTAGCCCAACACTAAGGAGTTCATTGAAGTGCTTTCTACTTTTTTTACAGCGATGGGTTGGGACTTTTTCAATATAAAGGGTTCCATTTTGGTCATTTCCATCTCAGCTAAATGGTTACTTACACCATCCAGAGGCCCCTTTGTATAATGCTGTTACAATGTGTGTTATATTGCATAGGGATACAATGCAAATACAAACACACTTTCTTGCAGATATGATGTATTTAGAACCCTGGTGGAATTAGTGGGATGGTGCAGATGTGTTTGTGGGTTACAGAAGAAAGATACCCACAGGGCATTAAATGTCTGCACCACCTGGCAGTCAGATGAGGAGGTGGTAGGGGGACAACTCCTGTCTCCAGGAGTTGCTGTTGCAAAGTTAGAAGCATGAATTGAAATAGGCTGATTTACATTTCTCTGGATAAGTTGATAATTTGGCTGGTTTTGGAGAGACAAATAATATATGACATGAGAGGATAGGTATTTGGAAAAACCAACAAGAAAAAAAGGTTGTTAAATTAAGCCAACTAAAGATCTCGGATGAGACTGACAAGAAGCCAATAGCAGTAGCTGGTGATAAGTTAAATAGGACAGTATAGAACTAGTTATTTTTCATGTTGGATGTTAGAGGAGGCAGAGAGGGAAGTACAATGTGAGAAGACTGGTTATTTTACAAATATTTTTTTGTTCCACTTAAGTCCAACCAATACTCTTTTTATAAGGATTTTTTTATAAGGAAACCACTTGTTAAGACAAAAGAAAGACAACTAAATACCTTGAAAATGAGCTACAAATAGAAGAGAGTAATGTTAAGAGAGTTCATTTAAAAGTACTTAAAACTAATGTAGTAAATAATTATGGGATGTCTGTTTCTATAGTACTTAAAGTATTTTTTCCAAGTGAACAAACCTGTGCAATACTGATCTTTCTAGATGGTACCCTGAGGTTTGCTGAGAGCGTTATGCTCTCACACATCTGCACAGGAGCGAGCTCTCGCAGGCAGTACGTAGAGGTGGCGTTGATGAAGGCAGCACAGACTACTGCCGCAGTACGTGCTCAGGTTATGTAGTTGTCATCCATGTTAACGTACAGGCCTCTGCCACCAAGGCCTGTGGTTAACCTCTGCCTGGTTTGTGCCTGAAATCACCATCTCCTCATTAGGATGTCCTCTGCAGTGGCCCACCACATTCAGTAAAGAATCAAGCATAGGAGCTAGACTAAAATCCCCCGGAATATCTCTGGGCTGCGCGTGCAATTTGGTTTAGAGGCAAGACCCAAATACTCTCTCTCTTAACAAACTGTTCCAATATTAATTGTCCTCAAAACTTTCCTAACAGAGGATATGGGGAATTATAATGAGCAAGACATAAAGAGTTCTTCATGTGAATTTTTAGCTATAGGGAAAAAATGAAGATCAACAAAAAGAAATGACATTACTCGAAGAGAGGAAAAGAGCTGCTGAGGTCTGTGTAACCAGGGAAGAGAAAATTGATATTCAAAGGTAGATTATCAAAATGGGGGAGTGTAGAGATAACAGTGGATTGCGCGGCTGAATATTGATTACAGACAGGGTGACAGAATAATGTATACAAGCTGAACATTTGAATACGCAAGTAGCAGACTGGAATCCATTTCCATGTTTTCCCTGGCTAGACATTCATTGTACTTGTTCCTTGGTGCAATATTGTGTCTTTGACATAGGACTCCTGTCTGAAATAATACAAAGGGCTTACCAACATGGAAAAGAAATAAAGTAATATAGAGAACTGTAAATTTGTAATTCCCTATGTGTGCTGTGTTTGACTTTGCAAACTAAATAATGTTATTTTAGGATGTATTTCCATAAGCTCTCTCTAGCTTTCCTTAATAAAAACCCAAAACTACAGATACTCAGAAATGTATGTTATTAATCATAGTACTTTGATTCAGCAAGTTAGAAATCTAGTTTTAAAAGCTTTTATTCAAATTAATTGTTCAGAATTATTATGGGGTACTAATTCATGTACATATGTTACATTTATGGAGGATTGTGTCAAACATGGGTGTGTGTAGGATTCTTAATTGGACAATATTTTTTACCCTGCAAATAGAGGAAGCTTCCTTATGAGATAGAATGCCACGTCTCCCACACAGAAATAAACCGTAGTTACTTTAAGTGATTTTCTGTTATGCACCTATTTGAGTGTTTGTTTCGATAAGTTAGATTTCTGTATCCTATGCTTTCACAGTCAAGATGATAAATGCACACAGGACAATTATGTTATTTTCACATATATGAATGTAGTTCATACAATTGTTTCAAAAGACAGCTTCTTAAAACATCTATTCTTTTCAGTATAGGCTGCACTGAAAAAAACCTAATTAGACGTTATAGCTTTGTCAGCCTAAATTATATACTAACCCAAACTAAACAAACCTTTCATTAACTTTGAGTAAAGTCTTTTGTGATGCCGTCCCACAAATACAACTGCATGAAGCAACAAAATAATTATATCTGTAATATACATGATATAGATATGCATACATTATTCCCTCCATGTTTTGGAAGGGTTTAAGTTCATCTGTTCATTCTTTCATATTTAAGTAATTTATCCTGTGATAAGATACTGACTACTGAACTGAAGCCTACAATCATCTGTAAGGTGAGGCAGATTTCCTGGTAAATAGTGTAAATAATATAAAACAACATAAAAATATTTGACAATGTTATTTCTCCCAGTGAGTCTTTTATTCTTATGCTATAACCAAAGTGAGTAACTTCAATTTGGGTAAGCAAGACAATAAATAAGTTCCTTACTATTTCCTTTTTGTCTCAATACAAAATATTCACTAAGGTCCTCCATAGAGAATTTATACTGAGCAATCTAACTACTAATCTTGGCAAACATTGTTAAATATATTCTGAGAGGATAAAACTGTCATGAATAGTAATTGTTACATTTAGTCTGGCAGTCAAGAAGTATGATTACCATTTCTCAAGAGATGACTAAAATGTTTTTGATAGCATTTTTTAAAATGCTTATAATTATTGGTAAGCTATGCTGTAATATGAAAAAATGTTGAAAATAAATCAGTCCAGATCACTGGACGTTTTTTCATACAAGTGGTAAGTTGTTTAAGGTTTCTACCTACTTTTAGTTTTCATTTAACCATCCAATACTAAATTATCTGAAAATATTGTATGATCTAAAATATTCATACAAAAGTTTTTTGTTCAAACCTAAGTTTGGTCCTGTAAAAACTCTCTGGTTCATGTCCTAAGGAATACTTTTCCTTTTCAATAGCAAAGTGCTTTTACAATGCCTAGTATGGAAAAGTAACAGTGGTTAAGACTCACCAGAATGGTTCAAGGTTGACAGCCACATGAGTCAGATCCATTTTTGAGACCTCATTCTTTGATAAATGCCCCCACTCCTCAGTGCATGAAGACCACAGTGTCAGTAGTTCAGGGTTGTCCCATAATTCTGCTGTCCCCAGTGAGCACTTACACTCAGAGAATCATAGAATGGTTTGGGTTGGAAGGGCCCTTAAAGATCATCTAGTTCCAACCCCGCTGACATGGACAGGGACACCCTCCACTAGACCAGGTTGCCCAAAGCCCCATCCAACCTGGTCTTAAACACTTCCAGGGAGGGGGCATCTACAACCTCTCTGGGCAACCTGTTCCAGTGCCTCACCACCCTCACAGTCAAGAGTTTCTTCCTGATATCTAATCTAAATCTACCTTCCTTCAGTTTAAAACCATTACCCCTTGTCCTATCACTACATGCCTGTGTAAACAGTCCCTCTCCAGATTTCATATAAACTCCCTTTAGGTACTGGAAGGCTGCTATAAGGTCTCCCCAGAGCCTTCTCTTCTCCAGGCTGAACAGCCCCAACTCTCTCAGCCTGTCTTCATAGGAGAGGTGCTCCAGCGCTCTGATCATCTTCATGGCCCTCCTTTGGACTCATTCCAACAGCTCCATGTCCTTCTTATGTTGGGGCCCCCAGAGCTGGATGCAATATTCCAGATGGGGCCTCATGAAAGTGGAGCAGAGGGGCAGAATCACCTTCCTCCATCTGCTGGGCATGCTTCTTTTGATGCAGCCCAGGATGTGGTTGGCTTTCTGGGCTGCAAGCACACATTGCCGGCTCATGTTGAGCTTCTTGTCCACCAACACTCCCAAGTCTTTCTCCTCAGGGCTGCTCTCAAACCATTCTCCACCCAGCCTGTTGTTGTGCGTGGGATTGCACTGACCCATGTGCAGGACCTTGCACTTGGCCTTGTTGAACTTCATGAGGTTTGCACAGACCCACCTCTCAAGCCTGTCAAGGTCCTTCTGGATGTCATCCCTTCCCTCCAGCATGTTGACCACACCACACAGCTTGGTGTCATCGGCAAACTTGCTGAGGGTGCGCTCAATCCCAATGTCCACGTTGCCAACCAAGATGTTAAACAGCATCAGTCCCAATTCTGACCCCTGAGGAGCGCCACTCATCACTGTTCTCCACTTGGACATCAAGCCGTTGACTGCAACTCTTTGAGTGCAACTATCCAGCCAATTCCTTATCCACCGAGTGGTCCATCCATCAAATCCATGTCTCTCCAATTTAGAGACAAGGATGTCATGTGGGACAGTGTCAAATGCTTTGCACAAGTCCAAGTAGATGATGTCAGTTGCTCTTCCCTTATTCACCAATGCTATAACATGGTTGTAGAAGGTCACCAAATTTCTTAGACACAGTTTGCCCTTAGTGAAGTCAGATTGGCTGTCACCAATCACCTCCTTATTTTCCATGTGTCTGAGCATAGTTTCCAGGAGGATCTGCTCCATGATCTTGCTGGGCACAGAGGTGAGACTGACCCACCTGTAGTTCCCTGGGTCTTTTTTTTTTCCCTTTTACAAATGGGGGTTATGTTTCCCCTTTTCCAGTCAGTGGGACCTTCACTGTCTGGCATGACTTCTCCAATATGATGGAGAGTGGCTTAGTAACTTCATCCGCCAGTTCCCTCAGGGCCTTCGGATGCATCTCATCAATCCTCATGGAGTTGTGCACCTTCAGGTTCCTTAGATGGTCTCCAACCTAATCTTCTCCTACAGTGAGCAGTTCTTCATTCTCCCAGTCCCAGTCCCACCTGTTACTCAGTCCTCCTCTAATACACTCCTGCCTCCCCACTGATTTCCAGTACAAGCAATCAATCCAATCCCTGGCAGAACATGTATGTCCTTTCCTTCTTCCCTTCCTCCCTCAGCAATAGCCCAAAACACTGCCAGTGTGTGCAGAAGCAAGAAGGAAAGGGCAAGGCAGACCTGGGGCTCTAAGCCAGCTGTGGGGTGGTTGGCTTCCAAGATAGCATTCACTGCCCTAACATCATGGCCTGTCTCAACCTTTCCCTGGGTTTCCTAGGAAAAGCCAAGGAGATAGGAGCATTTTGGGAAATGGAATCAGTCCACAGGCCACCCCTGTGGCCACATGGAGCATGTTATTCATGGACTAGTAATGCAGTGCGTGAGAGGTGGATGCTTTGCATGACTTTACTTATATATGAGCAGAGAGAATGTATCCATATGTGAGGGAGTGTGTGTGAAAGTCTCCCATCTGTCTCACCTATCGAGGAAGAAATTCGTATCTTGCCTATGCCAGTCTATATTTGGAAAGGCTGTATCATGCATTTCCCCCACTCTATTTGTGATAGGAAGAATGGTAAGACAAATCATTCCTTATCTCACTTTTCTTCTTAGAAGGAAAAATGTTCAAGGGACACAAAATCAAGCTTAGAGAGCTTTGAGATCTCAGATTCACAAAGCTCTATAATTGTGAGATCACTTTAAGATGAAGATTATGTGTGTTATTTGTCTTGTTCAAGTTACATAAAGTGATCTCATCCTATTTATTTT
Organism: Aramus guarauna; assembly: GCA_013400195.1. Classification (NCBI taxonomy): domain Eukaryota; kingdom Metazoa; phylum Chordata; class Aves; order Gruiformes; family Aramidae; genus Aramus; species Aramus guarauna. The sequence continues at coordinate 713,961 of VXBL01010155.1, read as the reverse complement.
TTTTTTGATGGAGACTCCTACAGATCAAACAGAAACATATGTTGTTTCTTACTTGTATTTGCATGAATAAGAGAAGGGTTGGCAGAGAGGGAAAGTGAATGTAGCATGGCAGCTTTCCTCTCATATGAAGTACGACATAGGCGAGCACTTCCACACACGCAATCACACACTTGAGACAGCAATAGGGGTGAGGGAGAGAGCTCTTAACACCCCCGCAAACATTTTTCCCCTGCTAACTTCTAGGGTGGAAGCATTTCCTGTCTTGGGGGGAGGGGATAAAAAAAGATTCATACAGCAATCTGGCTGAAACAGAGTTATATTGAAGAGAGAGAAGGATCGTCTATTAGCTACAGTGGGGTTCAGAATTGGGCCCATAGACTTGAGTTTCACCTTTGATTTGGCTTTAAATTCTTTGAACTGCAGTAGTACTTACTCATTTTATAGAATATATTTTCAGTTCCTCAACCTGTTCAAGCTTTTTTAGTTATATTTGGTATCTACTTGCAATTCAATAGCTGATAGCCTGTTAGAAAAAGAGGCTGGTTTTATTCCTACATAATTGCTAGATCCCTAAGTATAGCCCTTGTTATTGGATGGATGTGGCAACCCATCTTCACCTCTTTCAAAAGTACATTTTATTCTATCCCTGTTAGAGAGCAAGAGGTATATCATGAACAGTTACTAAAAATATTTTACCCAAATGCATAGCTTTAATAAAACTTCTTAAAGTGCAGTGTCTGCAATGTTTCAGTAGTAATGGTCCTTCCAAATGAAAATACTTTCACAAAATCACATTGTATGCCAAAAACTGAAAAGCAGTAATTCTTAGATGAAGATTTTCCTTAGCAGGTTTCAAAAGTTATTTTCTTTTAAATAGGCAGATGCAATCCTCAGTTTAGGCACAGGGCCAGTGTAGAAGTGATGTTGCAGCAAGTCCTCTTTTAGCACCTTCCACAGAGTTTTTGCTGAGTAGGAGACACCTCCAGCTCCGCTCAGGCCCTGTGGAAGATTTTCTGGGAGACGAGCAGAATCACTGATGTGGCTGCTTGTTCTGTCAGTGCCCTCTTTCTGCTTAAGTGCTTTCCCCTCCTTCCTCTTCCACAGTATAAATCCACTGGTTATTAACAAAACCATCTTTTTCTATCTTTAGCATTTACAGCTGGCCTAGGCCTCATTCTAGGTCCACTCTAAAAGTAGGATGAGTATAGCTGTCAGATAATATACATTATGTGATCATGTAGGCAGAAAAAACTGCGGAAAGTTAAATTATAACAATATATAATCAGATAGTTGTGACAGCCACCCCAAGACAGAGATTCCAAGTATTGCAATTAGATCAGCATGCACACTGTGGACTATTATTCATACAGGAGAAGGATACATTTCAGATTATAAGGTAGAAATTCACTGTCTCACATCCTTGCTTCAGTGTGCAGAGGCCTGGCAAAATCATAGCCCAAAATGTAGTCAGTTTGACTCGAACTCAAGTCTCTTTGGGGAAGATTTAAAGAATGCATCACACAAAGTGTGCTGCATGGAGAAGATGCAGCCTCAGCCAGTGTTTTTGTGCAAGACATGCACTCTTGAAAGCCCACAGAGTTCAATGGTGATCAGAAAATGAGTGCTTCAGCTGCTCGAGCTCACAGCCAGAGTTCATAGACTTTGTCATGGCTGGACTCCAAAAATCAATTCAGTTTTGTAAAATAAATGTGATGATTAAAGCAATTAAATTATTTCCCTTCCTGGAATGCTGGAGTACTTTTTTAAAATTGTATTTCTCTGTAATGGCATGTTTAAATTTGTGCCTTAGAATTTGCTGATGTACTTAGCTGAACTCCTGACTCATCATCTTTCTTATATTCCCATATTTCCCATAAAAATTGGGCATTTATGCATTCTGGACTTGAAAGCCCCTAGGAATACACAAAACTACGAACTTTTTTTACCATGGCAAAGACTGCAAGAAATGCTGATTGTATCAAGTGTTTTTTGGCTTTCAGATCCACGTGAAGAAGCCATTCTGAAAATTATTTGTCCCCAGTGAAAATCAATTTGGAAACTATCTGGTTTTAGGGCCTGTGGATTTAATGTGTAACTGGAAGCACTAGCACAGTGAAACTCTTCCACCAACGTTAACGGGATTGTTTAACAGTGGGGAATGAGAACACTCTCCCTGGGGACACTTTGGATGAGTTAAGTCTTCCACTGGTTTCAGAAGGATATAGCAGTTGTCATCCATTGAGCATTGATTAAAAAAGTTTTATTCCTCTTGTTTTCCTGATAATCCCTGATGACACGACTTCTGCTGTGTCTTGGACATCAACAGAATTTTGCAAATAGAATTGAGTGGAATTCTCTCTACCCTAATGTCTTGTTCTGCTGGTACAAACATCAACAGACTAACAATGGTTCCAGTGAAATCACAGCTTGAGATCCAGTGTTGCACAGGAGTAGAATGTGGTTGTGGCCAAGTGCAAGGTCCTGCACGTGGGTCGGCGCAATCCCAAGCACTGCTATAGGCTGGGCGGGGAATGGATCGAGAGCAGCCCTGAGGAAACGGACTTGGGGGTATTGGTGGATGGAAGGCTCAGCATGAGCTGACAGTGTGCACTTGCAGCCCAGAAAGCCAACTGTGTCCTGGGCTGTATCAAAAGAAGTGTGAGCACCAGGTCAAGGGAGGTGATTTTGCCCCTCTACTCTGCTCTCATGAGACCCCACCTGGAGTACTGCATCCAGCTCTGGGGGCCTCACTACAAGAAAGACATGGAGCTGTTGGAAAGAGTCCAGAGAAGGGTCACAAAGTTGATCAGAGGGCTGGAGCACCTCTCCTATGAAGACAGGCGGAGAGAGTTGGGGTTGTTCAGCCTGGAGAAGAGGAGACTCCAGGGAGATCTAATTGTGGCCTTCCAGTACCTGAAGGGGCCTACAGGATAGATGGAAAGCAACTGTTTATCGGGGAGTGTAGTGACAGGACAAGGGGTAATGGGTTTAAACTGAAGGAGGGTAGATTTAGATTAGACGTTAGAAAGAAATTCTTCACTGTCAGAGTGGTGAGGCACTGGAACAAGTTGCCCAGAGAGGTTGTGGAGGCTCCATCCCTCGTGTAGTGGAGGGTGTCCCTGCCCATGGCAGGGGGTTTGGAACTAGATGGTCTTTGAGGTCCTTTCCAACCCCAACCATTCTATGATTCTATGATTATTATTTAAATGCTGCCAGATTACATCCCCTATCCTGTTCTGTCCCCTTCAGATTCTTGCACACCATGGCCACTATTAGAATAGGGCCATTTCAATAAAAATGAAAACTTAATTAAAACCAATGTTTCAGGATGTGTTTAACACATCTATAAATATGAATGTGCATATGATTGATTAATCCTCGTATAAAGCCTCCATTTAGATGTAAGAAGCATTTCTATTGTTTCTTACTTGCTTTTCTACTTTTAAAAAATCAGTAGGGTGGTAAAATTAAAAGAATTTCCTGACAGCTATCTTAATCAAGATGTTCAACCTTAAAATATCTTTTTTTAGGCTGGATAACATAATGACAATATTGTGACTATATTTTTATTTCAAATAATTGCATGTTGTCTGTCTGTAATTGTGACAGTAGAGAAAGCAATGCCTAAAACAAATGGTAAATTAAATTGTCAATAAAATCACAACAAAAGATTGTTAACAAAAGGTGCCCTGCAGTGCTTTTGGTTTCATAATGTATGTTTTGATATTTTAGCATCTTTTCTGGATTTTTTTTTAACACAAAATTCATGTTAGCAGTTAAGATCCTTGCAATAACAGATACCAGTTAAATTTCAGACCTTGCATATCTGAGGTACTTTGTCTAGCAGGAAGCTATCCTGATGAACATAATGAATTTGTCATACTGACTAACCAAAATCAAAAGCTTCAGTAAAAAGTGTGTAAACAAAGATACAATTAATACAGTACTAAACATTTTCCATCTTTTCGGATTCTTTACTTACTGAAATGAAACATATTTTGCTTGAAGAAAAAACACCTCGGCTGCAATTTACTGTTGTTTGCTTTGTATTACTGATTGTGTTGGTACATTGGTGAGCACAGTGCTGCTTCTCTTGCAGACAGAGTAAATCTTTCTGGATTTCAATGGAAAGGGCATCAGCCCTTCTTCTTTGTGATGGCTGAAGTTGTAAGGCAAAGCCGGTGACAACAACTGAAAAAAAATTCTATTCAGCCTTGAGAAAGGCCCATATTTTTGAAAGGTTTATGCCTCATACTCTAGTTTGATGCTTCCTCATTTCTTTTTTTACACACCCTACCAAAGTCCACTAGTTCTGCCATAGAGTAATTTGAATTTAATTTCATTAAGTAAAGAATATCTTACAATTGGGAAGGCAGAGGACAAAGGCCAAGAAATTATCAAAATATTACATTAAAATGGAGGAGGTTTTCATTTCAGTTTCGTGACTTGCTATAGCAGTTTTAGTTTATTCAAAGATATGCTGAAAATAAAAAAGAAGAAGGTATTGCTTATTTTAAAGATACTACATACAGCTTTCTCCCAGTGCTGAACAAACATTCTCTTTGAGATTGTGTGACTGTGTTAGCACCAGTGCAAGTTCCTGGGCCTTCCTGCTCTTTCATACGCTGAGGAACTGCATGATGTGTAAAATGCTCAGGGTAATTTTTTCTTTTTCTTTTCTTTCTTGTTCTGGTTGGTTAGTTACTTTTCATTTAGATGGGTTGGTTTTAATTTTTATCTGAATTTTTGCATAATTGTTGGAACCTTAAATAATGAAGTACCCTAAGGTGTCTCTACTACAAACTGAAACAAATAATACATTTAAAACTAGTAAATTAATTTCCTCTAAACAACCACTCATAGCCATTGTTTCAAAACAAACAGCTATTAGAAGTAGTGATCTCTACCCCAGGGAGGTTACTATCTGGAATTCCAATTTTAAAAAGAAACATGGCACAGAGATGTCCTGAATCCTTCATCTACAAGTGCATATATTGCTGCTCACTAAAGTAGCAAGTGAGTAAAAAAATGGCCCTTGACACATGCTCAGCTTCCAGGTATTTGTATGCTTTGACGTGACCTCATTTAATGAAATATTCAAGGCCAATTGGCATAGCGCAGGAAGCATAGGTCTTGGGCAAGGAAATAGAGTGAGGCATGTTTTCAATGACAGTAAACAAGCTGGAAATATCTTATTTGACTTTGAAATGATATGTTGAGTTGAAAGAGCTGGGAAACAATCATCTTTAAATTGAATAAATTTCATATGGACAATCTGGAGGAAGACAGAACATGCAATGGCAATGTCATTTTTTGTGCATTAGTTCTCGGAATGAAACTTCTCTCAAAGGCAGGCCCAGATTTCTTCTCTAAGCTTCTCTGCAGTATTCTGTCACATGAAGTCTAACATACTCATGCTTCTCAACTTTATAATTAAAGTATAATATGAGTATAAGTGTTTCTCAGTGATTCTTCTGTTTGATACAAGCTTGACCAAGCTGCATGAACATACCTGTATTACAAAGTGATAGAACTGATTTTGATTTTAATTTTAGTGTCATAAGTATTAACGATTTAAAACTGTAGTTTTCAGGTTAACCCAGAAGCCAGGCAGTGCTTATGGAGATCTTCAGGATTGTTTCCTCAGGGTAGCTTACTTAAGATATGAGTTGCCACAATTTAATCATACTTATCTTTAATAACTTGAGCAGAGAGAGTTTTGGTTCATAGTAGAATAATTTATACTTTACAACATTATCTTTTTTTTTACTAAGACCTTAAAAACATTCAGCCTTTCCCCTTGTGTGCAGCTGAATTGATAAAATTATCTGAAGTTCTTTAGTTTTATTTTCATGGAATGTAAAAAATTTATACTTTCTCCCAAAGCAAATTAATTTACAAGATTGCACAGACAAAAGCATCTGGTATCTGATAATAATATTTCAAAGAAAGATAGTGTTATGTTTCAGAAAGGTGGGGCTTTGTACTTAGAATTAAACTTCTGTTTAAAGTGTTTAGCAGAGTTTTTCAACTCATTGTATAATTTCCAGCTTTTCCTACCTGAAAGTTTTCTGTGAAGCAGTATTTTGCTGTCTTCAGTTAGAAGTACCACTTTCTTCTTGTGGCACAAGATATTTCAGTGACTACAATATATTTTGGCTGTTTTCAAGAAGCATACACTCTCTTTTAATCTATACACAACCTCAATTAGTGTTCAGGTCAGTAAGTGAGAAGACATTTATGGAATCAATCATTTTGGGTTAAGGAGTACACATACTGCAAGCGTACTAATGGAATGGAAATAATGCCTGGAACATCTCCAGAACAGTCACAGTCTCAATGGAGCAATTAAATATGTATGAAGAATGTTTGCAGTGAAGTTCAAACACATCAGCCTGAGGCTTATATTTTTGGTTTAATTTATTCACAGCCTTTCGGTGTACTGCTGCTTGATGGTCCAAAACCACTTCTGCACACTGCCTCCTGCATCGTCTGTGCATCCACTGACTGACAGATACAGTGACAGTTGCTATTTTTAATCATCATCTCAGGAGCAAGGAGTAGACCCTGTAGTAGAAAAGTGCAGTGTTAGTATTCAGGTTAACAGGTTTTATTCATTAATAGATTTGACATCATTCACGGTATGGAAGGTAGTCATCAGAATTAATTCAGTGTGTGAGTATTTAGCAAAACTTCTTAGCCTGACTGTGCTGGCATTATTAGGTCTTCAGATTAGAGTATTGCATGATATGGCCTGTATTCCATATCTTTGAATCACTGCTTTTATCCTTCATGAAAGAGATGGTTATACTATGGCTAGAGGCTGCTTTTCTATATAATCATGAATGCCGGAGCTCTTTAAAAAGTTAGCGGTAATATTTCCTGATAATTATCATTCTTTGCAAAATGTATAAAAGAACACATGCTATTTTCAGGGTCATTAATTCTTTGCTCTATATTCAGTAATAAATAAAACTAAACTATTTGGGGCTTTGTAAAGAGAGTTTGTTTCTTTTGATGGGTCTCAGTTCTATGATTTGTCACTGATCAGAGAGCACCAGCGTATTAATTGCTTCATCTCTTATCAGTTCATACACTATGGGTAAGTGGGATTGTCATATAACCAAGCTTAGAGCTATCAGCAAAGCAACTGAGCAAAGACAGCCTTTTAAAAGGATTACTGGTAATGTAATTACTTGTGGAAGATGTATGGCTATCTCCCGTATGAAAACATCAGCATCTTAATATGTTCTTTAAGCAATAACATTAGTGGAATGAGACCTTGTGTTCCACTAATGGCATACACTACTGGTGGATAATGGCATGGTGAAGCAAAAGCATTTGTGTAAAGTAAACATTGAGCTAAAGCCAGAAATGTGCTTTTGTTTCTTTAACTAGTTTCAAGGCTGTTATTGAAGCAAAACTTACTTTCTAGTGACACTGTAATTATTTTATTAAATGCGATGGAGTTGTGAGGCCTCAAAGCTCCCAATAGATTTTCTTCTGCTCTGGAGAAAAATCTCTGTTTATATAAATAGTTAAACCTATAACTGCTAGTAATATCAATAATGCTTACCAAAAAAAAGTGGTGTTAATATGACCCCTATTACTGTAGATGCCAGCAATATGTCATGAAGTGTCGCCAAGTCATATAATTTTCTAGAGAAGCAGAATTAATTTAAGACCTTCAATTCAGGCATAGGGCAAGCAATCCTGGTGATGTTGCAAAATTAAGGAAACCTCTGTGCTTGTGAATAGTTGTGGTCCGTGGTTTTTGATATCCACTTTAACCATCAAGATGATTGAGTTTTCCTAGTGAAAAAGAATGCCCACTTATGTTTATTGAAATAAGCATCTGACCATCTTTTTAAAACCAGTGGTAAAAGCCCAGTAGCCTTCAATGAAACTCTAATACTCTTTTAGATATTGGCAGCCTTTTTTTTTTTTTTTTTTTTTTTCCAGTTAGTTATAGGGGACATTTTTCCTGCAGCATTTAATAAGCTCCATGGCATCCATAAAATAGATTTCTGAAGCATACAGGGACAGATATACTGTTTGACTAGTTTAGTCTTAAGCACTTTCTTTCCTCACCTTTGATAATATTTCCCTTTTGCAACTTCTATATTTCTTTTTTAACAGTGTTGATTCATATCTTCCCATTATTCAATAAGCAAAAGTCTGGTGCTGGTTGTCTGTGGTTTTTTGTTTCCACTTCATCAGGGTCCTTTTTCCATCCATTTATTGAGTTTTGCTGTTGGTTTGTTGTTTTTGTTAAAGGCTTATTTTCTGATTTTGAGTAATAATAGTATACTTAAGATTTATATCCTCATGATTTTTGTATCAGAAACCTGAATGGGTTATTTCTTATGATAGGTGGGCAAATAATCTGGCTTTATGAGTGTCAGAAGAAGTTGTATGCTTACCTTTTGTAGCGTGGCATTCTAAACTGTAATGTGTCTTGTGACAGCAGGTTATGCCTCACAATAGCAAGAGCAGATTAATAAAGGAAGCTGCCACTAAGACCTAGGTATGTGTACTCAGAAAGTGGTGCATATGAAAAATGCTTTACCCTTCCAGGAAAATGAGTCATAGCTGAAATATGCATACCTTAACCATCTGAATTTACTATCCAATATTTATATTTTAAGCATCTAAATATATAAAAATGTCCCTTGAATTTGGCCCACGTGAGATTTGTGGGGCTTGCAGTACTCCAGAAAATCAGACCATTTAAATATAATTCCCTGGCTATGGATATAGGGTTCTAGCTTAACACACAAGATAAAGTTGTGTCATAAGGTCTTTCCCTGGACCATGTGAAAATTTCAGAAATTTTAACTTGTCAAGCCATCTTAGTTTGTTCATTTTTGTGTTTTCAAATCAGTTTGGAAATAGAGACAAGTTAAATAATTTTAGGAGACGTAAACCCTTACTTTGTAACGCCATTATTCAATTTATCTCCTTAGTTTTATCATTTTAATTAATTTTATCATTGTAATTTTTAAGATCATTCATGTTATTTGGATATCTGCAGTGAGGTGCAAAACTTGCAATCCAAAAAAAACTTGAGATCCAAACTTGCTGTCATTAAGGTAATTCCCAGCACAAGGACAAAACTAGAGCTCTTTGACTTCAGAGAGGCAGGATTCAACTTCGGTGCCTCTCACTGAATGAGTAGAAAGAGAAAGAAGATGCTGTTATCCCATTTGCAAAGTCTGATTTTATGGATGTGGTATAGATGATGCTATCTAAGGTCTGGCCTTTGGATTGTTTTGGGAACCTTTTGGCTTTCTGACACATCCGTGCTCATTAGGACATCCACTGCCTATTAAGGCTCAGTTTTATCATTCTCTTCGCAACACGAGCAAACTGGATGAGTATTAATAAGACTCTGCTTTGGCAGCAGGTGTGACTGTATTATAAAACAACCCCAAAATTAAAGGAGCATTTCAATTTGCTACGTTTTATTCAATGTTTCAGTAATAAATGAACTAAAACTAAACAATCATCAGCAGGCTTTGGGTTACAAAAAGAACAGACTTAACAAATCGTTGCTCTGTAATACAAAGTGTGTTAACATAAGTAGAAAGCTCTTGTAGATGTTTTTAAATGTTTTATTTTTAAAGAGTTCCTAGGATAGACTTACTTTGAATGAAATTGATGCCAGGTCCAAGGTGGGACAAGCTGTCAACACAGCAGGCACACTTTGCCAGCATAGTATATTAAGCAGAGGCTGAGATTTTAAGCAGCTTTCACCTGTGATAAGGTGATAGTTCCTTAGTTCATTCCAAACTTCTTGACATCAGGACCTGTTCTGTTACCATCTTTCTAAAGGAGATTTGAGGACATTTGTCCACATGGTAAGTCCAGCTAGAATAGTCTTGATACTTCGAAGTGAATGGTGAGAAACTTTTTTTTTTTTTCCTAAAGAAGCAAATGATGTATACACTGTCTTTGAATTATGCTTTGTAACCAAAAACATTCATATGCTCACTTCTTCTCATTTGAGTAAAGCAACAGAGCCTTTGCTAGTGTCATTCATTGCAGAGCCACACATCCTGTCTTTTAAACCAATTTGATGCAAATGTAATTCCAGAAATCTAAATAGAATTAAACATGTTTTGTCTCAGCATTTAGATTTATGCAAATTCAGGGAAACTATCATTTGATTGACAGAGAAATTGGTAACAACATTAGTCAGTGAAAGCATTGTTTAGATTTATTCTGTGATGAAGCATTTTCTCAAGAACTTGTGGGCTATAGAAGATCCCATATTGAATGCAGCTATGGACATCTTGTTTTCAGGGGAGATGGCTGCAGAGGAGATATTGTGGCATTCTGCAATTACTGTTCATAGTACTGCAAGTACTGTTCATACTGGTGGTTACCCTAGTCCTGCATAATCCATGTCTGAAGTCACCTTTAAAAGTTGAATGATGTGCATGTACAAACAGTCATTGGTTATAGAGTTTGTGAACACTTTCCAAACTCAGAAAAACAGCTGGTCTAGTGTAGTATTTCACAGTATTTGGGGAGTTTTAAATGTAAAGTCCATTCCTCCCTAAATAGAGCATCAAAATACTACCACCACAAAATGAAGACCTGCTTTAACTTAGTGAAGATAGCCACTGCCTCAGATGAAATAGATTTCCTTTTTCTAGTAGACATTGATGGGGTTATCAACCCAGAAATCTCTGTGATAGATTGCCAGTAATGGTTGGAAAGGCCCAGGAATGATTGTAAATCACATTCATCTTTCAAGACCTCCTAGCTAGAGATGACAGTTATTTTCAAGGCTCCCAGGGAGAACATAAAGCCAAAAACCTCAGTGAAGAACTGGCCAAATTAATTTAATATCATCTCTGTGCAATGACTGAATGACAGAGGAGAAAACTGAAAACAATACTAACAAAGTTAATCAAAACAACTAAACAAAGCTTTCTGAGAGAATATATCCAGTCCCCAAAACTGTCCTCCATTTTACAGCCTTTGTGAAATAGATGTAGTTCTTTGCTCTGCAGAAGTCTAAAAATTTGGCTGATTCTAGTCCCTCCAGTGGTTGGTGATCAAAGAAGTCAAGTGCACATGTATTCCAAATGCTGATTTGCTTCAAAGTCTCATCAACAATACAAAGGTTCCCTGTTTTGAGAGAAAGTGAGGCACTGCAAAATATAGCCCTTCCAAAAGTATTCCTCTATCTGCTCTCTGTAGGTGCTTGCTGGAGACTGATTAAGCAATCCTACAAGTGATGGGGAGAAAGTCTGTATGCTTTTATGATTGTCAAATACATATGTTGAAGTATTTTGCGGGAAGAAAAGGATCATATAGCTGTAAAACTGGAGAGGATTCAATCAGCATTGAGTAAAATGTTTAACAGAATATTAAGTACAGCATATATATTTAACAAAGTTTAGGTCCGCACAATGTCTATTAAACTCAGGGTCTCTTTAGCAGTACCTAAGCTATTTTGAACTCAGTATAATCATGGAGGCGAAGCAAAAGTTGGCTCTGGTGGAAGAACTACCTTTTTGGATAGGAATAAGAGGTGGGATATTGATTATCTACTCTTTAATACTTTCTGCAAGATGGTAACAACCCTAAAGGAGACCCACAAGTACAGACTGTGGGAGAAGCAATAAAAGCCACTGATTACACCTCAGAAGAAATTAAAATCGATGCCTTTTTTCCACTTGCTGTCAATCCCCAGTGCCTGAACTCTGCAGTGTCATCCAGCCCTGGGCTGTGCCACTGCCTTAGATCCTGCTAAGGTGTGCTTAGTCATTTGCATGAACCCTAGATCACCAAAACACTGTCAAATCTTAGGGCCGGGGTGGGGGACGACGGACAACATATTAGTTAGTTTAGAGACCACATTGAAATGCAGGCAGAACTGAAGTCAGGTCAAGCGGACAGATCAGGAGGAAGAAGCAGGTCTAACACCAAACAGGGAATAGACAGAAAATAACAGCAAACAACAGGAGTACTAAATGCCAAGTAAGAACATCAGCTAAAAGCAAATTATAGGGGAGCTGCTTTTATAAAATCTACAATTACATGGGACTGAGTTTGCAAATTCTGAGCATCTTCACATCTGAGTCTTACTTGTTAGGACATCAGAGGTTGAAGACACCAAATCTGGAAAGTAAAGGATGACATTATTTGAGGAGGAGAGGGACCTTTGCTTACCCTTTCTTGGGAATCATGCAACAAAACTACTACTACTACTACTATTATTATTATTAATTATTGAAAAATGAAACATTCAGAAATGCATCACTTTTGATTAAACTTTCACTGAGAAATGTTTCTCATCTGTAGGAAGGAATTTCTTATCAAAACTAGTGAGAGACTCTGTCTCAGAGTAGCCAGTACCTTGGTGATCAAATCCCCAAAGACGAATGTTAATCTGAGCACCCCGCACTTCTCAATGGGGGGTGTAGGGGGAGAAGCCTCAGTCTGGATTTACTGCATCTTTGCTGAGTTCTCTGAATATTGCTGTTGCTTCCAGGATTTGTCTGTTTTCTGATGTTTGTTTACTGTAACAAGCTGGGAAAGAGTGCAGATTAGTCTCAGGATAGAACACAGGGCTTTTTCTGAAATACTGAAAAGTTTCTGTTTGAGGAGGGTAACCATTTCCTGACAAGCTCAAAGTGTAACCAAATATGCATCTGGGCATCTTAGTGAATTCAGCCATAACAATTCTCAAGTTCTCTTGTGCTCCTTGCTTCTCGGAATTTCCTCATGTTCATCTATCACTGGAAAAGTGACAATATTCATATTGTCACAGAACTAGGCATATAGTTATCAGAGTAGCACTGGCCTTCAGCATGTATTCTGGTGAGTGTTTTTAGTAGCTTCCTTTTGCTTCTTCTTCTTTCTAACCCTGTTCTATTCTTAGAAAGGTTAACTTTCCAGGTGATCAAAATCAGAGTAATTCAGATGTGATTTTTCTTTGTGTTCTAAGAAGACATGTGTGAGCCTTATACTAGAACTGACTCAACTTGTGGAAAAACATGCATATTAACTTTTTTCCTGAGCAACTTTTGAGTTGGTATCAATTCTTCTTGAATCATCTGCAAAAAGCATTATATGTTGCAATTACTGTAAACGTCAAGTGAAGTTTTGAGTGCTTGTGTTTGTAAAGTCTTAGTTGGAGCACCAATGTCACCTGAAATTCAAAAGTCCTATGCACAAACATTCACTTCTTCTGTTTTGATGGCATAGATTTTTTTCAGGAGGAATTGTAATACTTTTTTTGGTTTGAGGCTAGTGCCGTTGCTGTTTGCATTTTTTCTGTAGGCAAACAGGATTGCTTGTTGGATGATAAGATCATGTTTCCTTCATAAATGTTAATGATGTGTAACTTGCATGCTTGGCTACTAGAATTCTTTTATTGGAGGGAAAATGTCATAGGAGCATAGGATCATAGGATAATTCAGGCTGGAATTCAGTATCTCAGGAGGTCTCTGGTCTCCTACTCAAAGCAGGTTCAGCTCTGGACTCAGACTAAGTTGCTCAGAGTTTTTATCGAATTTGGTCTCAAAAACCTGTAGGGGTCGAGGGTGCACAGCCTCTCTGGGCAGCCTCTTCCACTGCCTGGCAGGACTCATCAGACGTAGTTTTTCCTTATATCCAGTCTGAATCTCTCTTGTTTCAACATATGCATTGTTTCTTGTCCTCCTGTCATCTGCTGCTGGGAAAAGGTTGGCTCCATCTTCTTGCTAGCCTCCCCAGAAGTACTGGGGGACAGCTGTTAAGTGCCCTTTCTCCAGGCTGAAATTGCCCACGTCCCTCAGCCTTTCCTCACAGGGCGAGCGCTTCAGCTCCCAACCAGCTTGGGGACCTCCACTTTAGTTTATTGGTGCTTTTTATGTACTGGGGCAGCCAAAAACTGCATGTGATATTCTGGATATGGTCTAACAAGTGCAGAGTAGAGGGAAACAATAATTTCCCTTCATCTACTGGCCATGCTCCTGTTAGTAGAGCCCAAGACGCTGTTCAGACCTCTTTGCTGCCAGCACACATGCTCAGTTCATGCTTAGCTTGCTGTCTACTAATGCCCTTTTCTTACTAAGGTAAGATTGATATTCTTTGAAAGACTTTTGACATAAAAATGTGTTGCTCAGGAGGGAAGATTAAAGCGCCTTTTTTTTTTTTTTTTTGTGTGTGTTTGGGTTGTTTTGGAAATACATTTAATCAAAATATAATCAACTTGTTAGATGAAAGAGCCTGCATTTATTCAAAATGCTTTGGAAAAAAAGACATTAAAGAGCAGTTCAAAACAACTGTAATTATATTTTACTTTGATAGGGTTTGCACAAATGGAATTGTAAAAGGCACAACATCTTGATGAATGAGGAGTTATATCCCATAGATACCATGCTATATGAAACCTAAAATAATGAGAAATTTCTTATTCCATCAAACTACTATATAGCTAAATTATACAGCTAATCTAGTCCAGAACATAGAAAGCTATTAAGCTGTTATGATTAGCTTATTCTAAATTTGAATGGTATTTTTTAATTTTGGTTGTGGGTATAATATGTTGTCTGAAAAGCAGTGAGAATATAAGTGTATACTATACAGCCCTCCCACCTACTCTTATCAAAAGCTTTGTTTAATAGCAGCAACATGAGAGCATCTGGGCAAGGACAAGGTGTTCCATATGTTCTACATAGATAAAATCAGACTCTGTTTTTATGCTTAATGCTGTGTAACTCATGATCACAAAGACAGTGGGAAATTTTGTGGGTTTTGTTCTTATTTTTTCCAAAAAATTGCAAGGATAATTTTAAGACTCTGCAACATCAGAATACTTTGCAAAGTCATTTCAGTTTTCTAGAATGTGTTTTAAAAAGCAAATCAACCCCAACTTTTCGGTGGCATTTTTCATTTGACAGTTTCTAAATAGAACTTTTCCGTTATTTTATTCAAAGATGGGTTTTGACGCTTCCTAAATAAAATGTATTTGTTTTCCAATTCAAGCAGGCTTTTCATTACTTTCTTGAAAGAAATTAAAACATTGAAAACTGACTTCAGTTTTTAGATTCAGCTCTGAATTCAGATGCCTGATATTTACCTCTCAATTATGGCTATCGACATGCCAGCTTCAACTACAGCCAGTGGAGCTCTGACCAATGCAGTTGATGGTCATTCAGTTTGCCTCAAGTAGAAACTTCTATTTTGTCACCTGAGTAATTTTCCAGACTCCACGGACTGAATAAAGGTGGAATTCAGGTACCTAAACATAGGCATGGCTACAATTTGAAATGCTTTAGGGTATTGAAAAAGCTGGCAGGCCTGGTAGAGGTGACACAGGACTCAGAGGACACCTTCTATGGCAGGGTCTGGAGGCCAATCAAGGTATTCCACAGTGCCCCAGATAATGCTAAACGTGCATGTTTAAGCAACCAGATCTCACACTACATCTCTGTCGACTGTAATGAGAGATAAGATAAGTTAGCTCACATGTAGATTTCTACAAAAAAACACCTATGGTTAAGTTTATGGCTGAATCTGAATTCCTTATGAAATGTTTTAATTGTACTGGACTACACCATAAGTAAAAATACTCTGTGTTAAAAAAGAAAATTAATGATCAGTTGTTCACTTGGCTCTAGCCAAAATGAAGCAGATTTCACATGTGAATTGGTAAAAAATTGAGTAATTTAAATGCAGAAAAGAAATATGGCTCTATAAGATCCTGACGAAAACATTCAGTGTTGTCTGCCTAGGAAAACTTTGATCAGGGCTAAAATTTCATTAATGAAATAGATTATAATTACAAACAATGCTAGTAAATTCAATAATCGGGAACTAATTAAATTATTTATTAATGAAATAATTGATTTATTAATTAATAAATTAATTTATTTTTACCACCTTTCTGACTTACGTGTTGTTAATTGGATTGTCTTAAATCAACTATCTAGAAGATATGCAGATCATAGATAGGCATCAAAATGTGTTAAATCCACACTTATGCTCTTGCTTGTTTCTAAAACTAAAATTTAATAACATGTTTCAACTCAGTAAAATCAAGGAGGTGTTGGGATATATGTCTAGCTCTTGCTCTAGATCTGAAAAGCTTAATTTTAGGCTCTTAGAGTAGCATTTCAATTACCATCTAAATGCATTTGAAATGGGAGTTGCCTTCTAAATGTAAAGACAGGTTTTTTTCCATTTCAAAAGCTTTTTCCTGTTCTATATTGCAGTGAATTTGAGACTTTACTGAGTACTTAATGATAACTGAGAAAAGGCAGCCAAGAATGTTTTCCTCTCATAAGCAGTTTCTGAGACAGTTCCCAGGGATTCTGGAAACGTGGAAAGCCAAAGTCCCTGATATGTATGTTTTGGCATATGATCTCATGTCTTCCCGCTATGGTGAGGGGGAAGCCTTTACCTCACTCTTACCAGGGGCTGAGAATAACATACAGACTTAACAACTAGCCACTAAGACACCCAGCTGGGTGTGGGAAATCTGTGTCCAGAGAGCTGTACAAATGTTGACTTATTTACACAAAGTAGAGCAGCTCCAACTAGAGAGGCTGAACAAATCGTACTGTATCCAAAAGCCTGGTTATTATGGCATTCAGCTGGTCTCTTTAAGACTTATATTCAAGTACCTGGTCAGAATCACACAGAACAGGTATCGGCACCGGGTCTGTTTGCCTCACCTTGTGCAGCTGAGATGCTGCCCTAACTCCTGGTTCCTCAACAGCAGCAAGGTGTGGGAGACATGCCCAGTTATGACACAGCATCCCTCATGTTACGGAAATCAGCCGTTTCACAGGTAAATTCCATGTATTGATCAGCTGTCCTTGTCTGAATGTAAACCATTTTCACTGAAAAATTGTCAGGCAGGTCTATCTATCCTAAGGCACATTCAATGCTCTGAAAACATTTTTGAAAATAAAATCTTGTTTCTTTTGTTTCTTGAGCCAGCTGTCTTCCACCCCACCATTCTGTTGATAAAGTGATGTATCCATCTGAAAATAAACCAGAAAAACAGCTTCCCTTTACCTTACATAGAATTATGGGGTTTTTCAAATGCTTTCTGCTAGAGTTAGGCAATTAATTTCTAACTTTGGAAACTGAACATGGAGTAGAGTTCCTTGGATATAACTCGTGTGAGTCCTATGATGCCTTGCGTATGATAGGTGTTGATTGAAAATGTTTTTTACAAGCAAGACCACGAACCTTCTTAAACTGTTTTTCCCTTTCTGTGTCACAGATAGGAAATAGCATTTGAAACTTGAGCTTATGGCTGATGAGTTTAATTTAAATGAGCTGCTGTTTGAAATAGATAACACTTTCATTTTAGTAAATTAATGGTGTGGCAAAAGGAAACTCAAAGATGCTTCTACCTATAATAAAAAAATGATGATCTCTAGAATTCTAATATTTCACCATGTGATTACATTACCTAATCTTATTCATTTTATTACATGAAACATAGTAAAATGTTTCCTCTGTGCATTAACATAAATGTAATTTCAGACTTTATACAAATCTTTGTGCAAAAATCCCAAATACCTCTGGAATCATATTGATACACTCTAATAAAATTGCAACTGTCGCAGTCAAAGGACAGAAGCAAAGCAAGGTTTGTGGAAGAAGTAATATCCTTTCTTTGACAAACTGATATAACTGGAAAAAATAAACTAGTGCTGTTTACATTCACAAAAATGTTTTTCATTTTTCTAAGTAAAATGAATTTATAAAAATGCAGGATAAACAATTCCAGTTTTGCCAAACTCAGACACTCTGCTGTGTCTGGTTTCTTCAGCTTGCCAGGCAGAACGACGACAAGCGTAGACTAGAAGACTTAACTGGGAATGCAAGGTTCTCAAAATGTGTGGTATCTGCCAGTGATAAGCATGTATGAGCCAGTCCCAACATAGAGTTCCCTTTGCTTTTCCCTGTTTGAAACAGAGAATATTTCAGAACTTGCAATTTCAGAACAGATATTTTGGAACTGGCAGTTACTGGCAAATAGTGAATTACTTACCCATTACTGCCTACTGTAGGATAGAAATCAGAAATACACTGTTGTGATGGCAAGGTTTTAAAAAGATAATGCAATTCAAAGTTTGAATTAAAAACCATTTTATTCTAATTGGTATTTAACATCAGAAAATTTAGTCTTTTTGATGGTAATCTACATTAATATCCTTTCTCCCACTTGTTACTACCTGCGGAGCATGCTGTGGGGGGTGTGGTGCTCTGAAATCTGGCAGTAGTATTATTCCATTGTATCTCAGGGGAACAAGCACCATATTTTAACAAAAGAGATCCAGTGTAATTAATTTTGAAAATATTCCTAGGTATTTGTCGTGTGTGACTTCTAGGGTGCGTCTGTATTAGCAGTTCACTTCGGTAGCGCACTTCTGAGGTGGATCTCCCAGTCATCTCTCCACCTGCCCTTCGGTTCACGGCATGGATTGGTCTTGGGGTGTGCAAGTGGGATTTCTTCTGGGTGCAACTGAAGTGGAAGCTGCTGTCTGGGATGTCACTTAGCGAGCTGCAGTAATGGATGGGTGCCCCACAAGAGGCAAGCCCTGTGAATTTGAGGTCCTCAGCAGCAACTGCGTCACAGCTGGTGCACTGCACTACGCCGTGGCACTGCGGTAGCTGCCGATAAAGGCAGAGCTCTCGAGTCCCTGCTGTCTCTCCCTTCAGAGCACCGTCCCAGCCAGGGCAGGAGAGCAGCGGCCAGCGGGAGGCCGGAAGCCATGCTGCTCCAGAGAACCCAGATGCTTTTCACCAGCAGAGCATCTGTCCCTTACACTTGTTTAACTGCAGAAGTGGTGCTGACACCAAGCAACAGGCAGGCTAAATATTTTATCTTCAATGGTTTTAGAGTTGTTATTTTTGACAGATTTAATAACAGAACCCTTCCTAATTAAAACAAGTGAAATAAAGTGTTGGCATTTGCATATGAACATCTGCAGTAGCATTGTTCTTTATAGTTATTGTACACTGTGGGACAGTATGTTTGGCCAGTGCTGATTCTGGGATTAAAAATTATGGAAAGTATTTAACTTGATGGATGATCTTTCTTTCCTGAGGACTGGAAAGCATTTTTAAACATCAAGTGCAGTAAAATTTGTTCCTCCCTTTCCGTATCTGTTTTCACAGGGTGTTTTTAACTATTTTGGCACATTCACAAAAAATTGACATTATAAACCGCTGCAACTGAACACATAAATAAGAATTTATAAAACATTTATTAGAATTGCATTTCTGTTTCCAACAGCACCATCTGAAGCTGGAGGTTTTGATGAATGCTGATTAACTGCTAGATGGTTTTATATATAAATATACCTAGACTATATGCTTGTTAATTTTCTTTATTTAGAATGTTCATATATATATTGTATATTTTATTAAGTATCTATACTCATTTCCTTAATGAAAAATAATAGGAATACAGAATTTATAATCTCATTTCTTTATTAATGTGTCCTTCTGTCCCAAATGTACACAATATTAAGCAATACCTGGAACGCTTATTAGTGATGTTTAACAGTTTTTAAATAACCTGGCTTGGTGGCAATTATGTATGAAAGTGTGTTGAAAAGTTCTCACAGTGCTATGTCATACAAATCTAAGAGCTACTTGCGATTAAGCACAGATAGTTTTTTTCTGGAAAAGGTGTAGTCAAAGGGCAAGATACTGCTTTTTGCCTCTTGGAAAAGATAAAATGAAGATAAGGAAAATAGCCAAAGTTTGTCTTTCATCTCTTCCGTCGATCTTAGCAGAACTCTTGCTACCTGATCATCAAAGCTGCAGCTTCATAAAAGGTTTGGCAGAGGGTCATGCAAGACAGAAGAAAATTATAAATAGCTCTAACAAAGAGCAGCTCAAAGTTGCTGGTAAATTGAAGGTAGTATCATCTTCCCCTTATGTATGGTTGTGCAAAGAACTGTATTTTGATAGCTGAGCAGTGGAAAACTTCACTTTCATTAGGTAGCAGTTTGAGAGATGAAGTCCCATCCTAGACCAGAATTTGTTTTCGGTACGCTTTGCCCTTCTGATTTAGACATGAGGAATCAGGTAACTCAGATTTGGAAACAGTTTCAACATCAAATGTTTTGCGAACTTGTATACATTTCTTAGCTTGTCTTTATCTTTCCAGTGACAAATTCTGTTTTATTCGCCTTTCAACTCAGTATAGACAAATAACAAAGACTGTTTCCTGAAGATGTGGCTGGATGGAGTCAAAGGTACTTCTGGCTTAGGTCTGGAGGGGATGTCCTATAAATAGTTTTGTGGTTCTGCACTGGGGCTGCAAGAGGATGAGTCAGGGCCTCAGGGGCTCTGCCTAGGGAATTCCTGATGTGGGAGGTATGACGCAAAACAGCAGAATAGGGTGTGCCCAAGCAGCCGGGACCTAAGATCACCAAAACGCATTGTATCTTCTCTCAGCCAAGACTTCTGAGAACATCAGTAACTTCATGCTTTGCATACTGATATAACGAAGCAGCACAGGCAAGCCAGCCTTCCCTTTTTGAACTGCCGTTGTCATGGCCCATAATGTTACTGAGCAATTTGGATACTTGCATGGGTGGTTTACAGATATAGCTAGGAAAATCTTTTACCAGGAGGGCTGGTGGCAGAGCTGTTATTTTGGAATTAAAACAAAACTAAATGATGTGGCCCTCTCTCCCCCTGAAATAAAGCCAGAAAGTCTTAGGTTTGCATCAACACTTGACATTGGTTGTAGTGGATTGCAAAGCATGGATATTCTGTTCCTCTCCCTTCTTGGCTTAGTCTCTCACAGCTCTTCCTCCAGAGCCCAACTTTGTGTTTCAGAGTCCATCTGCTGCTCATGGGATGGTGCTAGTGGCGTTTCAGATGGCAGCAGTGGGATTTCCCTTTGGGCAGGCAGACTGCAAGCCCTGGTATGGCAAGCAGTCTGCACGCTAAGCTGCAAAGGCTCAGCTGTGATGTTCCCTGACACACTCTTTGAAAAGGAGTTTCTTCTGATGGGAGAAGGTCTTTATTTCTTGCTAGTTATGGATCTAGAGAATTATTGATGTATCTGAAAGCAGTTACGCATTCAGGGAACTACTGCATTGCAGATCCCAGGAATAAGTGGCTTTTTCTTTTCTCCACAGACAAATTTGGGTTCACCCCATTCATAAAGAACTTGCAGTTCATAAGCTCAGGCTTGTGTAGATGTAGGACAAAGGGAGAAGATTTACAGACCAGTCAGCCAGGGCAAGGACAGTGTTTGCAGTAAGATAAGGGCACTGGAAAAACAGCACTGTAAGGGAGTGTGCACAGTCTTGACTGAATTCAGTGCCAGACTGAGCTTACCGTATTAATTATTGGGAATGAACTTGTTAACACAGTTATGTCCAGCATGCAGTGTGGCAGCTCCTGCTCCTCATATCCCAGGACGGTGAGCATCTGAGGTTGTCCCTGCCACTTGGAAATGGAAACAAGCTGGGCTTGCTTGGAGACAGTGGGAAAAGTCATCTTTACTTTTGCCACTGTTGAGTGATGTTACCCACAAAGTAACCCGGAGTGTAGGAGTGGAAACATCTACTGGGGAAAGATTCTGGCAAAGAATCCTACAAAAATATCTAGATCTTCACAGCACTGGATGGATTACTCACACTACTGGGTTTTGTGGGTTTTGCTTTCTTTCACTGAACATTTAGGATTTATCTTAGAATTTTGGAAGAGCTTTTTAGGAAATCCCACTCTATCCTCAATATTTTGGAGTGGATGAAGGCAGGTAGCCCTGGCATTTTAGAGTAGCGTCTACTGAAGAAGGGAACAGCTCTGCTCACCCAAATGCACACTATTCTCATTTTATTTTCTAGGGAATGTGTTGGCCTCAACTGGCCCTATTTTGCTTCTGTAACTTTTCCTTGCTGTGATGTTGCATTGGCTTTGTGTCCTTGTGTTTGTGTCCCAGTTACTTTTTTTGTCATTACACTTTGTAAGTATGTCTTGTTTATTTAACGTACCTGTGTTTCTGATTTAAGTTTTCTCAGTTCTGGTTCACCCTTTGGCCACAGTTGTGCCAGAGTGTGGCATGCAGGGCACCTGGGCACTGAGACACCTGCAGAGAAATTTCTCAGAAAAAACCCATGAGGAGAGCTTTTCTCAGAGGGGTGAGGGAAGACCACTAGCAAGGGAGGGATGATGAAGAGCTACTTTCCTTTACAACAGGATTTTTTTTTTTTTGAAGAATCAATAGGGAAGTCCAGCCTGATCTCTGGTCATCATGTGCCAAGTGACAGCTCAGGCATTCTATACACAGGGCAGAGAGACAGAAAGTCTGGGGAAAATTTTTTTGTCATTTTTGAAAGAGCAAGAGGTGCTTAAGAGAAGGCTGTGATATCTTCAGCCCGAGAAGCAGAAATAGGGCTGAGGTAATATGCATGATGGTCATTGCATGTGTGGGCAATGTAAGCATGTATGAACTCTCACAGTGAAATGAAGCCCACTGTTTCCAGTGATGGTCCTGTTAGCAGAGCTCCTTCTTTAGCAGAAGCTGTGCAGTGCACTGTGTGCCAGCTTAATGTGCACAAGGTTTAGGAAGCTCGTATCTAGAGGAACAAATGAAGTCTGTGATGTCATAGCAAAGCATCCCAGTGCAAGCTCCATGAGCATGCTATGAAATTTATGGGCATATAAAAAAAAAAAAAAATTATGGACTGATACTGCCCAGAGACAGCAGGGAATATGCAGCACTGCCTATAGTGCAGGTCAGTACCTATATATTGGACTGCCCCAAATCAAAGATGCCCTGTTTTCTAAACATTTCATGTAAACCTGTTATCCACCAGGGTTTGTGTTATGCTACAGAGACAGCCTTTTTCTATTCATACAACTATGACCTCCACTGAGCAAACAGAAGGTTCATATGTGACCAGCATCTCGGACTTTTGCAAAGTTCAAGAGATCACACAGAGCAAAGGTGTGGATGACACCTGTGATGGGAGCGTGTGACTGGTGACATAATACACCAGCTCTGAATTTCCCCACTCCAAGTGCCTTCCAAACAGCTTGTCTATGTTTAGGTTGTCCAGGCTTCAGAGGATTATGGCTACATTCTTGAACACTAGGACAGTAGTGTGGAGACATTGTAGGTAAATTAATGCCAAGTACTTGGCATAGCTTGTTGGAGATGGGTCATCACATGTGAATGTTCTGTACTTACTACTGATTGTAGTCGTGTAGAGGAAAATGAGGTGTCACAGCCTTTCTCCTCCAGAAATGATATTTCTGCATGATAGAGATTGCAAGGTTGAGGTTATAACCCTGTCTGACATGAGGGACTGTCTGCAGCCACTGCCATTGACAAAAACCTGTGGAAGTTTCTGGCCCATGTCGTGCATAATCTCTCATGCTGTATAACATGCTGGGTGATAGATTCTAAGAGGCTGGTCAACTTGGTCAAAGCTTATGGTCCAAGAAAGTGTTGTGGTAGGAAGGTGCAGAAGCCAAAGACATCTCTTTTGGCCCTTGCTAAGTGTGCGAGGACAAAATTAATTTTCTGTTGGCAAATGAGGGCCAACAGTGTGGATTCAATGTGGCATGAGTGACTTGGTTTGACAAATTCAAGACCAAACTCAGTCCTGGATATCAAAGATTATAGAGATATAGTCTAAAAAATTACCTGCTTCTTGAGAGGTTCCTGGCAGTAAAAAGTCCTCTCTTCAAGCTTTCCCTCAGTTCAGTGTAGAACTCAGGATTTAGATCATCACTGACAGTGAGTGATAAGCACAGTACTCATATTTCTGGACCTACCTAATAATTTTAACTTCTCAGTATGCGATTGGCTTGGACTGTTTTTTTTGCAGACATTTTTTTATTTTTATTCTTCATAGCAACCTTGTATCTTGAAGAGCATGGACTAGGTTGTAAAATGTGTGTTGTGGTAGCTGAATAGGTGCCCAGGGCACATAATCATTCAATACAGCAAGCTAGAATTATAAGTGAAATATAAAAGTGTATTTATTTCCTCTGTGAAGCAGAGAAAGAAGTTGCATTTCTTAATGTCTGGTACCAAGAAGAGTCAATCCTCTTTTGCCTTTCCTCTCATAGCCCTTTTCGGAGAGGTCCTGCCACCAATGCTGTGAATAGTTTGATGGCATAGCTCTTTCTCAGTAATGTGCATTGCAGAATAAAGGACAAACTACTCTGACCTAAATATTGGAGGATAGCTCGCATTGGTTCATCTGACACAAGTTATGTCAAGTTAAATGAAATCCTCAGCTTCTTGTCTTAATGCCAGGACACTGGGCCAATGCTGTACTTTCACAAGAAGTGAACTGAACTTTAACCCAGGCAAACTCACTTTATAATAACTCTGAAAGCATACATTGAGTATCTTGCTGTGTTCTGGTATTACAGGTCAAAAATACAACTGAGTGCTAATTGTGCTGTTTAATGCAACCATTTAAAAAGTCCATTTCTAACCTTTTTTATTAGTTTCACATTTTTTTACTCTATTACCAACCCATTTTCTGCTCCCTTCCCTCCCTATTTGACATTTCAGAATGAATAACGAAGCAGTTTTTTAAGTGCATATGCGTTTCCTCAAGGAAATCAGGGCTTGAGCACAAACAGTGATCTTTGCATGCATGCTGATGAAGCATGCATAAAAATATGGCTGCCTTTGCTTGCATACATGCCAAAGTCTAACCTTCCATGC
The DNA here is from genome assembly GCA_013400195.1 of Aramus guarauna. Lineage (NCBI taxonomy): Eukaryota > Metazoa > Chordata > Aves > Gruiformes > Aramidae > Aramus > Aramus guarauna. The sequence goes on along the minus strand of VXBL01010155.1, from coordinate 689,279 downwards.
TTTGAACTCTTGCTCCAAAACACAAATGCATAATTCAAAAGGACTGAAGCAGAATAGTGTTGAGCATAACTTCTGGGTACATGGTTCCCATAGCAAACTACACACTTGAATTACATTTCTAAACTGTCTGTGCAGCAGGAGATGTGAGTTCCTCAGCACGAGGACAAGGAAAATCAGTGCGCCTAACGGCCAGGACAGTCTTCACAGGCCAGCAGACAAGCACTGAGGACCATGTTCTTTCTAGAGAACTTCTCAACTAAAGTGAGAACATTTACCTCCATGTGAATTTCAGATATGAAGGTGAAATAGGTGGGAAAAGACACCTTTGTGGGTCTCAAGAGGCTATATGCATGAGAGAAGCACTGTAATGAATTGCCTTTCCAAAGTAAGCTATTCTGGGTATGTGCCAAAGTGGAGCCTGTAGAAAAGTTCATCAGGTTCAGGTACTGACAGGTGAAATGGTAGCTAAGCAAATGTTTTGGGGATAAGCAGGCTTGAATATTGCTTAGGTCTAATTAAGTCTAATATGCCTAATTCATTTCTTTCTGTCCCAGATGCTGGTAATACACTCAAGGGATACTGTTATGGTGCCAACCACAGTGTTGAATTTAACTGAATTTATTTATTAAGAATAAAAATAAATATTCAAGGTTTAGGTAGTAGCAATCAAGTCATTTTGTGTCTCATTATATTGTGAAGAAACACAGTCCACTGTGCCACAGAAGAATGATGTTTAGGAGTCCAAATGTGTACACTACTGCTTATGTGCATATTTGTTTTCCCTTCCTACACAGGCACAGCCATCTTTTTATTGATGCATAAAAAGAAATGCCTACAGACTGGTAGCCTGTGACTACTGGAGTACAGATTTTTCTTTTACTCTTCTGAGCATTTGTCCCATTTCGAAGTGTCACGGGAAATATTCTTCACATTGTTTTACAGCCCTCGGTAGTTGAAGAAAATGAGACTTTATTGCTGTAGAAAAAAAACTCCACCCTGCCACAATTATTCGGCTGTGTGCACACATTCAGATGTTGATATGCCCCTATTATAGCACAGATTTACTGACAGCTATGGCTACTGGGAGAAGCCTTGCTCCCCCTCAAATTGCCACCTAAATTTGCCTGCTTCCGCAGAACCAGGAATTCAATCAGTCATCACTGCCAACTCTGAAGGGTATCACCAAAGTGCTGCTGGAAATGATGCAGAGCTATTTTGAGGGAATAGTGTAGAAAGATATTTTCTTAAATACCATATTGCAAAATTGTATGAATTAGCCAAATGTGTCTTCTGGAATACTCGTAGCATTCATATGGAGGCTTTATTACTTTGGTAATTCATTCTTTACTGACTTCTCAGAAATGCCATAAGATGTGTTGAAAACTTGTACAAAGGACATCTTAGGAGACACAAAGCAAAATTTTTCTACAGCCCCCAGAACTGACTAAAAATTAATTTAGTGCAATGAAAATTTCTTGCATATAGATGTGTTTCTATCTAAAAATTAGACTTCACAGTTAGTGTCCTATAACTCCTACACCTGAGAAAAGACTTTTCAAAGGTTCTAATGTCTTTGGTGCTTTAGAAAATATTGTCTCAAATTGTTCATTTGAATTTGGTTGAGATCATACAGTCCTTGGTACATTATTATAGTTTATTTCTTTCTTATTTTACTTAACTGGTTTGCATCTTCAGTGAAAAATATGGAAGGAAGAACAAGAGTGATACACTCCAGCCTAATTTTGCAACATGCTTAGTACTAGCTCCTAAATTTCTTCTTACTAAGGATATAGCTGACTGCTTTCCTATTTTGAATTAAATGATTTGTTTGTACACTTAATTTTCTTCAATCTCTTTTCATCAGTGGAAAAGTACTGATAAAGCACTAGTTGACCATTAGAAGACAGATAAAATAGAATGATGCATCTTCATTACTATCATATTCTCTCTGAACTTTTTTTTTCCCTTGCAGGACGGTTCTGTTTACTCTGACCTCTGTAGTTGTGCTTGTCATCACTACTGACTGGATCAGCTGGGACAAGTTGAATCGTGGATTTCTGCCAAGTGACGAGGTCTCAAGAGCCTTCTTGGCTTCTTTCATCTTGGTGTTCGACCTTCTTATTGTCATGCAGGTACACTCTCCTAACGTTTCATTCAAGCTGCTGAGGCTGCCTAGACACTCTATTTCCTCTAGAGCAAATGGTGTTTAGCTAAGACTACATAAAGGTAAATAAATGTTTAGTTTGCAATCACTATTAGTAGAGGCATTTTATAACACCATTCTCAGTGACTTTGCAAAAAGCCCACTGGCCTTTTATTGTGAAAACATTGCTGATTTCTTTTCTTAGACTACCAGGTAAGAACTGCATGACTTTCCAAATTTGAAGGTGTTTTCTGCAAAAACGACATCAGAAAAACAAACGGAACCTACTTGTTTTGTAAATTCAAAGCTCCTGTTAGGAAGATGAGAGAAATTCAGCCAAACAAGAAATACTTCCATATTTCAAACATTTACAATATTAGTTATACACACATTATAGCATTTTAGTAGATGAAAATTAGTATTTGCTATTAAGATTCGACTTTACACTTTCGCATGAAGATTTGATAACAGATCCTTGTATTGTAATGTCTTCTGCCAGCAAGGTTAACTGGCGAGATGATTCCCTGTAGTCTGCCTGATGTCTGCTCCTTGTAATCTAGCTGTTAAGAAAGGAACCTGGGTCACAAGTATGTGGCCCAAAACCTCCTTCGTGTGATGCTGTGCTCTATCCCTTGCAATTGTCTGTAGTTTGAGCCTTGGGTGAATGACTCACCCAATGGTCTGTGAAGAATTGGGTCGTTTGAGCTGAGGCAAGGAAAAGGAGCATCGAAGGCCAGAGTGACTTTTGCTATTAGTCCTAGACATGTTAGACTGTTGTACTGAGGTTTAGCAAAGAATTTGAGAAGAATGCACATATATATATATATCTCCAATATATTACTAACTAAGCGCTAGCAAAGACCGTTTCTGAGACACTTAGTTCTATTTAATGAGATATCTATTGCTTGAATAATTATCACAGAGGTGACACTGTGATGGCACTCAGAATTTATCACTGCTGTACTAGGACATTAAAGCTGCTTAAAGTCGTACAGTTCAGTTTTATTTTCCAATGTCCACCACTGTTCAGTGCTCACTGTGGTTCATGGTCAGAACAAGGAGGATAAGAAAGGGAATACTGTTTTTCTAGTAAGATTTCTGATGCTTTCTTTTCTCTCCTTTTGCATTTTACATTTTGTTTGCTATTTCAAAAAGATTCAAGAGAATGTATAATAAATGATTGTAGTTCACAGGGCTATAATGAAAGTATGAATGAAAATACACCATGTATCAAGCTATACTGAACTTGATATTTTATGCAGGGTAGAGAAACAGAGTTGTCTTCATACCAAATAATTATTAAATCATGCTTTCGACTGTGAAAAATGAAGTTCCAGTACTTTGACCTTGGAGTTCCTGCATATAGGGAAGAATTTTATTTGAAACAGCCTGTCCCAAGTGCTATTTCATATTTTTACAACACAAAGCAAAAGACTCTTTTTAATTGCATTTTTGACTGATGTTTGCGTGATGGAGTTATTTATTTATTTAAAGTTATTTGGACTGTGCAACTAAGTTGGCATGTTTTATTTACAGTGTAGTTCTAGCATCATTGCATTGCTACTGCAATAAAGTCAAGTTGAGACAGCAAAGTTAAATCACAAGTGAAGACCATCAGGATCATGATCCTTCGACTGAAGTATGCTTTAGAATTACGTGTTTCTAGAAATTCTTTTTAATTATGTTGTCTGTTTCATAGATATTTTTCCCTAACTTAACAAACTTCAGCAACAAATTGGTAAAATTAGAAAAAAAAAAGAAGAAAAAACACTTAGTATTAAGCAATTTCTGTTTGAGGCTGATGCTAAGAGCACAGATGAAGTCTCATCTAATTTTTGAGTATAGTCATTTTCTGTGTCCCTGAATGGTAGCATTAATACTGTATTTAGCAACAAGAGAAAACCAATTGAGTTTGGAAACCCATTCTCAATGCTGTGAAAAATAATCACATAACTGTAAAGGATGGCTTTGCCTTCTTAGTATTGCTATAATTTAATATTTATATAAGCCCTATGTAGAACATGAAATAAAGGACTGGCGGTCCCTGCCCTGAAGAGCTGCTTTTTTCAATTAGACATAACCCAGGCAGACGTGAAGATGAGAGCACAGACAGCTAAACCTTATACAGACAGTTACACATGAGTGATGCTAAAGAGTATGTGCACTTTTTATCTTTGGTTTCCATCCTGCAACAAACCCTGGCTGCCTCCCAGCTTCACTCACCCTCTAGGGTACAAAGGCTCCTCCAGTCCAAGCAATTCACCAAATATTCAGGGGACAAGTCAGAGAGAAAAGCACAGATGAGAGACAGAGTAGAAGACAGAGACTTGTGCCTGAAATGTAAACATGAAAGTTATGACTGCAAAAATACTAAGGCAATCCAAGAAAACAGATCATGGAGAAGGTTGCAGGACTGCAACAGGACCTCATGGGTAGTGTGGCTGGCTTCTGGCTCAGGCCATGTTCCTAACTCTTCTGACTACCTTGCTGTAACACATCACCATATCCACCTTCCTTGGAGTAAAGAAAAGGGATGCTGATTGCCTGCTTTAGATG